>JAUMHG010000047.1:17807533-17834300 GCA_032359395.1 Enteromius anoplus
TAATTTTTTTTTTTTTTTTTAAAGTTTACATTAAATATAAAAATTTAACATTTCAACTAGTTTTTTATTTCATATTTAAAAATTTGTAATTCAATATAATTACACAATACTATTTACTATTAAAATGTATTCATTAAAATAATACACAGTTATACATTTGTGTATTTTTAGATATAGATATAGATATATATATTGAGAGTGTTTTCAAACTAAAATGCTTTTCTGTTCCTCCAGGACCATGTTTGTGAACTTCTGAACACTATTGATGCTTGTCAAGTTTTCTTTGACATTGTGAGTGAAATTAAAGCCTGTCAATGCTGTCTTGGAATTTTCTTTCAGTTGCATTGTTTATGTATAACAAAGTATCTTTCTTTCCCATAATGCAGACTGTAAATTTTGACCTCACAAAGAACTACCTGGACTTGGTAGTGACATACACTACCCTGATGATGCTGCTTTCTCGAATTGAGGAGCGCAAAGCGATAATCGGCCTCTACAACTATGCCCATGAAATGACTCACGGTTCAAGGTAATGCGTATTCACGTAGCATCGTATGTAAGGTTTTTTGTGCTATGTCTGAGGTCACGTATTGTGTAATGTTTCTTGTTCAGTGATCGAGAATATCCCAGGCTTGGACAGATGATCGTGGACTACGAGAATCCACTGAAAAAGATGATGGAGGAGTTTGTCCCTCATGGAAAAGTAAAATATGCTCTTTTACTGTGTTTCCCATCTCAAATGGAGGATTTTTTAACACAAGCTCTCTGCCGCTTTCTGGCTACCTCTCTTTCTGTTTTTGACAGTCGCTGCAAGATGCACTGGTCTCGCTGCAGATGGTGTACCCACGCCGGAATCTGTCTGCAGATCAGTGGAGGAACGCTCAGCTGCTCAGTTTGATTAGTGCTCCCAGTACCATGCTTAACCCAGCTCAGTCCGACACGGTCAGGATTCACTGCAGTCCTTCATTATTTTTGTATACCTACAGTTTCAATTTCTAATTAGGCATTCTAACCATTATGGCAAGTGACTGATTTGATACTCTCTACATGAGTAGCGAGTCCGCTTACTCATGCACACTGTATAAATGAGTTCCTCATATGACGCACAACTGCCTAAGTTAATGTTTAAGCATGCTTCTAAGCTCGTAAACCAGTAGGCAAGTAAACTTATATTTTATACTAAATTCGGGAAAAAACTGGAAACAGTATCTTACAATGCTTTAAAAGCATCTTACAAAGGATAAATTAAGAATTAGGGCCAGTTGTAGACCGTCCCCTATACCTGTTTGAAGTTTTGGTTATTGAAATAAAGCTTAGTTAAAATGATTATTTGATAGTAAAACTTTAAAAACATAAGCCATAATGTGTTAATGGATTTTTGAACATTATTTATTTTATCAAATGTTATATGTTTTAGATGCCCTGTGAATATCTTTCCTTGGACACTATGGAGAAATGGATCGTCTGTAAGTGTGTTATTAAAGACAGCATTCAAATTACAATCTGACCCATTTTTCTTTGTTAATACATGTCCCTGCACACTTTTTTTCCCTTATTTTTCATCAAAATGTAATGACTTTCTCTGCCTCTGAAATGCGTGTTACCAAACTTAGAGTTCTTGTGGATGCTTTTGTATGGTAGGTATATCTCAGATTGAAGGAAAGCAATCTATAATGTACGTAATGTAAGAAAAAAAACATGGCCTAGTTTTTACACACATGACTGATTTACAAGAAGCGTCTTTGAATGTAACAGTAGTGTATGTGTGGTATATAAGAGTCTCTTTCTGTTCTCTGTCCTAGTCGGGTTCATCTTGTGTCACGCGGCTCTGAACAGTGACCCTGCAGCTCTCAGTCTGTGGAAGTTGGCCCTTCAGAGCAGTTCCTGTCTCTGTCTATTTAGGGACGAGGTGTTCCACATTCACAAAGCTGCCGAGGATCTCTTTGTGAACATTCGCGGGTCAGCCATTTCTCCTTGCAAACACATTTTCAATAATCAGTTGCATCTTGTGTATAATGTTAATGTAACGTCTTTATCAAACTGTGGTTCATGCTTTACATAAAAGGCATATAAAGATTGTGATTTGTTTGTTTTCTCTCTTCTACAGTTACAACAAACGTGTGAATGATATCCGTGAATGTAAAGAATCTGCTCTGTCACATGCGTAAGTGGTACTTCAGATAAAAAAATAAAAAAAAAAGTGGTAACTTTGTATTTCTGAAGATACCAAACCAAAACTGTATATATATATTTTTTTTTTCCATCCAGGGGCTCCATGCACAGAGAACGGCGCAAGTTCTTGAGATCTGCCCTGAAAGAGCTCGCTACAGTGCTGGCAGACCAGCCAGGCTTACTGGGTCCCAAGGCTCTGTTTGTGTTCATGGCTCTCTCCTTCGCCCGTGATGAGATCATCTGGCTGCTCAGACATGCCGACAACATCCAAAAGAAAAGCACAGATGACTTTATTGACAAGTAAATCCAGTCTAGATTTTGTTTTATTAATATTTTTTTTAATGGACTTTTCAAAAACAACAAAAAAACCTAAAAACATTAAATTATTTTGTGTAGTCCAAAGTATTGTCATGGGAAAGTGTCTCTGTGCTCTCCGTGTTCATGAACGGGTGCTCTGGTCTGGATCGGATGGTCGGTCACCCGCTGCTGTCTGTGTGAGACAAGTAGGAGTTTCATTAGTGTGCTTGCTCTGAGAGATTTCTCTCCCTCTGTCTGTATCAGCCTGTTTTATGTGGCCCTCTCATAATGGGTAGCAGTTGGGGTGGATCAGCTGGTGAGGATCGGTGCGCTTTTGATTACAGTCTGTTAACATGCCTCCGGATGGATGACGTGTCATCCAGGTAGACAGCGGCATACACTTGATGAGGTCGGAGCAGGATGTTCATCATACGCTGGAACGTCCCCGGAGCCCCATGAAGGCCGAAGGGAAGGGATCCGGTATTGCCAGTGCAGCGGTGGGGACTAGGACATTACTCGGTCTCCAGGCTGGAACTCCGGTGAATAGGCTGTATAGTGGCTCGGTTGTGCTTGTTGGGCTTTATCCAGGTGTTCCCAGATTGACGGCATGACTCGGCCGATCTTCTGCTTCATCTGTTGGACATGTTTGATCACCGAGTGAAGCACTGCGGGCTGCTGCTCCCAGGCCTCCTTCGCCACATCCAGGAGGCCCCGCAGTTGTTGGCCAAACGGAAACTAAAAGGGGGTGAAGCCAGTTGAAGCCTGTGGTATCTCCTGGACCCCAAAGAGCACGTAGGGCAGTATAAGGTCCCAATTGCGCTTGTCTTCCGCGATGACCCGTCTCAGCATCTGCTTTAGTGTTTGGTTGAAGCGTTCGACCAACTCGTCCATTTGAGGAGGATAAACTGTGGTCTTCAACTGCTTCACCCGTAGCAGCCTGCAGATGTCAGCCATTAGCCGGGACATGAAGGGGGGTATTTTGATCGGTCAGGATCTCCACTGGGATGGTGACTTGGCTGGAGAACAAGAACAATTGGTGGCCGAGGAGAGACCCCCCCCACATGCTTGTAAAGCGCTTTGGGTGTATGGCAATACACAGTAAAGCGCTATATAAATACATCATTCATTCATTCATTCAATTCTTGGGCTATGACTTTTGCTGTGGCCTTGCGGAGGGGAATCGCCTCAGGATATCGGTTGGCGTTCCAGGATTGCCTCGGTGCGCGGAACAAACAACAGCATCTTTTTCTCCCCCCCATCACTGGGCAACACAATAGAGCAGGCCATTCTGGACCATGAAGTGCAGGAGAGGATGGGGCTCAGGCTGGGTGTCCTTCCTCTCAATGATCCGTACCTGGGCCCAACAGTGCTTTAGGCAGTCATCCACGATCTGATCCTTCACAAAAGGATCATCTCCCGTCACCTGTTGGATGACATTAAAGAAGATATTAGGGCCAGAAGGGGGTGCTGATGAGGTATTTGGGTCTGCCTCCAGCTTCAGTGGCTCCCTCTGGGGCTGGCAGGTATGGTTACGGTGGCCAGCTGGCGGTCAATCCCCAGCCAATCATGTCCAAACAGCACCGCAATGGAAGGTCCTTAAGGACACTCGTCTCTACAGCCCAGGTTCCAGGGCTGGCAGAAATGGTCACTTTTCAGGCAGGTATGTGTCAGGTGTCCCTGTGAACCCAAGTGATGGGTAGAACGGCCCTGGAGCCCAGCTCTGGTGAAGGATTCCCTCATTTATCAGGCTGACTGCACTGCCGGAGTCCAGAAGAGATGGAGACCTCGTCCCGTTAATCCAGGAAATCGTGGACGATGCAGCCTGCCAGCCACTGTTTTGTGGGAGTGGTGGTGCCCTTCATGTGCTTGGGTTCCTCCCGCGGGAAGGGAGCTGCCAGCCTCCTCATTGGTTGCGCTCTGCCCTCCGGCGTGTGTCGCTCTGTCCTCCGGTGTAATGCTGTTGGGCTGTATCCGCCTGCTCAATCACCTTGACCATTTCCGTCCTGGAACCTGGGTCCGTCATGCCAACAGCCTGATGAAAAGACCTGGGAAGGGCTCGCATCAGTTGGGTCGATGACCACGTGCTCCACTACTTGCCTTGCCATGGGGTCTCCATCCAGCAGCCAGTGCTGCGCAACCTGGGCATGGGTGGGCAGGTGGGGCTTGAACTTCCAGTCATGGAACAGCTGAGCCGCACAGATCGGCGACAACCCCAATCGAGCCAGAATTTCTTTCTGCACATTGTCCTAGTTGTCTGCAACCTCAGTGAGGAGAGAAATACGCACGCTTTTTCATATTTTAATACATCAATAGATATATTTTTTTTGTTTAACAATAAAAACACTTATTTGATTTCAATCATTCTGCACATTATTTGTTCAATTTATTTATATAATTTGTAACGTTACACTCTGATACCTTTGGTCATAATGCGATGAGAAATTCATTAATAATATTAACTTTTTTTGTATTTTTCAAAAGCTTTAAATCTTGTGAGTCATCTTGGTGCAGGTTGATTCGGTTTACAGCTTAGAACCAATCCTAGTTTTCTTTTCTTTTTTTTTTGCATGCTTTAAGTGTTAATGAAAAAAATAGGAATAGGAAAAATGCATGTAAAACCAAAACAGGTTTTTTCCCCTCATTCTTGCTTGTTTTCTTAGGCACATCGCAGAACTGATCTTTTACATGGAGGAGTTGAGGGCACATGTGCGGAAGTACGGCCCGGTGATGCAGAGGTACTACGTGCAGTACCTGTCCGGCTTTGATGCCGTGGTGCTCAATGAGCTAGTACAGGTGAGAAAGTCTGCACTATGCGCTAATAAAGAAAGGACACATATCCTTATGAGAGCAGTTGTTGTTTGTAGTGCTCTCATGAGATGAGATTCAGTCATGTGGAGTTGGGTGGTTCAGACATGAACATTAGTCACATTATGAATCATTCTCGGGATCTCACTTAGGGCGTCTAAAAGAACATGAGGCGAAATACACAAACCTCACCACTAGATGGAGAACTAGTATCGTGATCCAGCTTTGAGACCCCAATTAGGAGCTAGACTTGCTCTTCATGGTCTTTTAATTTTTTTTAAAATACACACATGAATGGTAAAAGCACAATGTCTTCCTCCCTTGTAGAACCTGTCTGTCTGCCCAGAGGATGAGTCCATTATTATGTCATCCTTCGTGAACACTATGACCTCTCTCAGTGTTAAACAAGGTAGAGAACCTATCTTATTTAAACATTCATATGGTGCAAAAAACATGAAATCATAATTGATGATAATTGAGATTTATTCATTTGTTTTATAATCTGTAGTATTTGTATAGTGTTATTTAATGGTAATTTGTATGGCTTACAGAATGATTATTTGTGCATTAATTACTTTTTTTTTGTGTGTGCATATTTTAGCAAAATCAGTACCTTATGTCCTTTATGGATGCAAATTAAATAAATGAAAAAATAATGAAGACTTTTTTGTGACATCTCACTTTTTGTGTTGTCATGGTATCACAACATAACTAACTGTATTTGTGTGTGTTGCAGTTGAAGATGGGGAAGTGTTTGATTTCAGAGGGATGAGGCTGGACTGGTTTAGACTGCAGGTAAGCTGATCTCAGTCATCTGAGCTGGGTCAATACATGGTGTTTGCTTCCTCTGATTCTAATCAGACATAATTAACAGCTCTTATCTCTGCTTCCCTCTTGCTAATTAGCAGATACCAGTTAATATAAAGCAACTAATGCTCTCACAGTTTGAGACGCAACACAACAAAAAGTTTAATGCCGGCAAATGTTTGTTGCAAACGTTTGCTTATCCTTTGTTTTCTGAATAAAAGCAACAATTTTACATGCTTTATGAAAAATGGCTTAATTTGGAATTACTTAGAAATAAACCACAATGCATGCTGTTCTTTTGAAGCTCTGAAGAGCCTGCGCCTTTCATCCAGGCTCAAATAAATCAGACTTTGTCTCTGTGGAATACGCATGTGGGTGGGTGGGAATGGAAGCGGAGATGGAGAGACAAGCTTCTTCATGTGATTTTGAGGGGCCGGGAGTGTGTGTGTGGACCTCAAATGGATATGGACTGCAGGCTTTGGGATGGTCCAGCTTGCTCTCAGATACGTTTCCTGTGTGTTGGTCTGCCCAGTCCCACAGCAGACAAGCCATTTGACCTCTTCCTTAAAGGAATGATCTTGGTTTAAAAGCAAAGTTTTATCAACGGAATTTGAGGCATGATCTCAATGACCATATGTTTTTGTAATCATAGATACAACTACACACTTGCATTTTTTTTTTTTTTTTTTTTAAAGCCCTTACATGATCATGTTAAACCTGGAAACATTTTAGAATGATTAATTAACAGAATTTCAAAAATAATTTCTTAAGAAATAAATATAAATCTTATCTTGGCATTTTGCATGCACATATATATATATATATATATATTTGTGGTTTTGTTTAGATTTATATTGCTGCACTTTAGTACATTTTAGCTGTACTTCAGTATTAATATATATTCATACATCCATCTGTCTTCCATTTGTTCCACAAAACGAGTGGTCCATCCCAAATTTTAAAGGAATAAATACATGTAATCAACAGCAATGCAGTAAATAATCTGTAGTGTTTGTAAGAACTTTTATAATGTTAAACCTATTTATTATTTAACTGTAATATTCTCTACATGTTTTGGCTGTATTTGTTGTGCATTGTTGATGCAATGTCTTTTGGTGGAATTTGCTTTATCTAATCACTTCCTCTCTGGTAACCTTGCCACGGGATGTGGTCATGATGTGGAAAAATTCCATATAACATTACCCTGACACGTTCAGTAAATAAATCTGTCACGCTTGCCTTACGTCATCTTATATGACTGAACCAGTGGGTTTATTGCGCTTCTGTTACAGTTACCTCAATTTTTGCTTTTTTGGACACAGTATTTCCTGTGGTAAAACCACAGATCCCACAAAAAGAGATACATTTGCATTGAACCCAGGCGATCGCATTAAAAGCAGGACTGAACCTCTTCACACAGGAGGGTATCAGTTCACTTTTTCAGATCGATAATCTGCTATCATCAGGATGTGAACATTTCTCACAACTGAACAACTGTTTTCTGTGTTTGAGCCTCGAGTCCCAATCTCTTTTTTTTTTTTTTTTGCTCTTTTCGCAGCCTGAGTCCTCTTTTTCACATGGCCACAAAAACAAATCGACCCTAATAACAGCAGTGTTTATTCACTGCAAGGCCTTGAGCTCAGATTGCTCTCAGTTTGCCAGGACAAAACAAATTCAAGGATTTAAACAGTCAGCTATAGAGCAAATGAGTGTGTGTTGAGTGTGTTGACAGATAGGTAGGTGGATATACATGTTCAGATATGCAAAATCTAAATAATAATTATAGAAATATTATTTTTAAAATGAAATTAATAATTGTAACCTTTTTATATTAATATTTTCTTTATTCTGCTTAATTTTGTTTTATGGTGGGTCTTTTTAAATTATTATTACTGTAACTTTTGCATTATTATTTTTTTTTGCATTACTAAAATGCATTTTTTTCTAAATGATATTTTCCTTCTGTCTTCTATTGTTTAAAGAAAAATATTAATAATATCTTGGCATTTTGCAATAGTCTGCAAATAAGTTGATCCATAGTATCGGTATCGACATGTATTATGTTACAAAAAATGATTGTTGTATATGGAAATAGAAAACATTTTCTATTATAAGTTGAACAGTTAATTGTAGTTTGTAAAAGGGGTCAAAAACTTATGACTGGATGTGTATAAATGTCTAGAATCAGTCACTACTCCTCCAGGTTTGGTAGCAGTAAGTTCATTCAAAGAGCTGCCGTTGTTCTGCCGTCTAAGCAGGGATGCCCTCTTCTCTCCTTAATTTAGCGTGCTTTTTTCTTGTTTAATGGCCCGGTTGTTGAGATAGCACTTGCCAGTATATAACGACTAACGGTTCACTCAGTTCATGTCTGCTCGTCTGCATTCGGCCTCTGCTTTTCCAAAGGTGCGGTCCTATTTATCGCTATGGCCGATTAAACTACCAGCAGCCGTCTGCAAATATACATCTAAAAATAAGCCCTGTCTTTCAATGCTTTTTCTACTCCGCAGTGGACTTTGGTGCTGTACGATATGTTTATTGCCGTTCCCCGGACTCTATAACCACAAGCTTTGTGAGTTGAGCACCTGCTGAATGTCATGTGGCATCATCCTGGCGTGCCGCGTTCTTTGAATTGGCCGATCTTTGGATGATGAAAGCCAGCGCAGGCCGTGTGCAGTCCTTGTTTTGCTCGAGTTTTCTCACACTTCTTATGTTCAAGTTGTTCAAGAGCTGAACATGCTGGCTGGCACAGCTGTTTCGCTGCAAAAAAATTTTTTTTTTTTTTACTTAAACACCAAAGAGAATCTGTTTTGCATACAGCCTTCATTTGATCTTGTATGCTAGAGAGGAAATTGTGTTGGTTGGACATTGTCTGGTTCAGCAGTATCAAGTTTGCGAAAATATTTCCCAGAAAGCCTTCTCAGAAGTTAATGATATGGTAAAACATCAAACCACACTTTTCTTCAGACTCTGCCCTGGTCCAGTTTCCAATCTCATTCGATGCTCTTCATTTGCTTGAGGATTTGCTCATGGAAATCAAGCCCACCGAGCTCAGCCTGGCGAGAATAGATTGCGAAAAAGTTGTCAGAGTTACAAATGAACTGTAACGATTAATGCTAACGATGATGTCTTTCTTTGTGTTTAGGCTTACACCAGTGTGTCCAAGGCCTCGCTAGGACTGGCAGATCACAGGGAGCTGGGAAAAATGATGAACACCATCATCTTCCACACCAAGATGGTGGACTCTCTGGTGGAGATGCTTGTGGAGACATCTGACCTTTCCATTTTCTGGTATGACCTAACAGACAGAGAAAAGATAACTCTAATGCATTACATTAATGTGTTAAAGTTAATTCTACAGATGTAGGTTCTGCAGGTTAATTGAAAGATGTTATATCAAATAAAATCTGAAAATGAGAATTTTTGACCCATTTAGTTATCAATTTTTGCATGCAGCCTGCAAAGACGATTCAAAATTGTTGTATTTTGCCGTACCAAGCCTTAGCTAACTGCATTTGAATTCAGACTTCAAGGTCATAACTTGGGCAAAATATGATTCCCTTTTGCCGTGATGCTGTCGATTCAGCAGTGGCCCAGGAAACACTGTCTAACGCCAGCTCCACAGTTGGCAGAAGGCATATCTGTTCGCAGAAGGCCATAGCAACTGTCTGTTATGCCTCTTGTTTTTCAATGTCTCTTTCATGCTGGGTGGAAAGCGGACAGGGGTATTCGTTCAACTGATTAGATATGACTGTACCAGACGGTGGAGTGAACCTGCAGCCCATTTTCTCTCTCTTTCTCTGTGTCTGATAGCTTTTACAGCCGCGCCTTTGAAAAGATGTTTCAGCAGTGTCTCGAACTGCCGTCCCAGTCTCGATACTCCATCTCTTTCCCTCTGCTCTGCACCCACTTTATGAGCTGCACCCATGAGCTCTGCCCTGAAGAGGTGAGTCACATTGACCTGGAATCAGTCCAAAAAGTACAAATGTCAGATTAATTTCAGGAACCTGATCTGAAAACAGAGATTCTATGAATTTTATTTGTAGAAAGTAGTGAGTAATCTGAAGATGATAAAGCTTTGATTTAGTCAAAATTGCATATATGTATATATATAAATATATATAATATGTAAAAAAAATTCTGAAATTGAGATTTATACATCTGAAAGGTGAATAAATGAGATTGACACTGATGTATGGTTTGTTAGGATAGGACCATATTTGGCCAAGATACAACCGTTTGGGGAATCTGAGGGTGCAGAATATTAAGAAAATCACCCTTTTAAAGTTGTCCAAATGAAGTATATAACTAATAAAAATGTTTTGATATATATTTATGGCAAGAAATTTACAAAGTATCTTCATGGATTATCTTAATATCCTAGTGGTTTATGGCATAAAATAAAAATAATATAAATTTGACCCCTACAATGTATTGTTGGTTATTGCTACTTATAATAAACCCATGCTACTTTTGACAGGTTTTGTGGTCCAGGGTCACATATTTGTGTCTGAATTCATGTACTGGTTCTGAAACTGTCATTTGTGGATTCAGAATATTTTGTGCGTGAAAAATCTTAAAAACGGTGTATTATTCTATATAATTATTTTTATTTACAGCCATTAAGACAAAATTAAACAATATATACAGTACTGTGCAAAATTCTCTTTTGCTGGAAACTGGAAAAAACTATGGGCAACAGTAGAAGCTGTTTTACACAATATTTATTTGATTTAGTTAAAAGAAGTTAATTGATAAATCAAATCTATTTATGGCATTATTTTTGAAAGTATCCTCATTTTACAGCATTTTTTCACGCGTGTCTAAAACTTTGTACTGTACTGTACTTGTACAGTACTGTAGCTTTCCAGGTAGTTTTTTTTCTTCATCTTGGAGACGTTGCCACAGACTGGATCAGAGCACTGGATGTGGAGCACTGGCTGTTGTCAGAATCCTTCTGCAGACAATAATCTCACTCCATTATAACAATTAATGACAAAAATATTGTTTGGAAATGTAAACAGATATTTCCAACTGATTTTGAAGTAACCCACTTAAAACCACTTTTTATTGGTGAAAATACTTTTGCAGAGTACTGGATATACATTCATTTTTACCTAAATAAAAATGCATGATACGTGATACTGCAGTTTTTACATTTCAATTTTGAAGCGCTCTGTTAATTCAGTTAATACATTTGAAGGGATTCAATGAAACTTGTAAGGACTGAATGTTTTTGTTATTTATGCATCTAAAATCTTAAACCTTCCATAATTGCAATTAACTGAAATCATCACAGATTTTTTGTGAATAATCCGTTTGTCATCCATTTACACTTAAGATAAATGTCCATTTTAACCTTGTGTAATTGCTTCAATTGCCTATTGTAAATTAGTTCACAGTTCCTTCATTTAATTTGTGCAAAATATATATAATCTATTTGCCTTGTCCTGAAATCTCCAGTTTAGTCTCTATGCAGACTCTGTGTTTATGGAGGGGGGGGAAAATGTATGTGTCTGTGAATGTCCCCTAGTGAATATGGTCAGTGTTACTTTTGAGAAGAGGAGTTTGGAAAAGATCTTTTCTCTTCTCCGTCGGGTCTCGCCGTGACACATGCAAGGGTACAGGATGGAGTCGTACTGTGAATCCGGAAGGCTCCACGAGTTTACTAGACCTGGAATGTCCCAACACGCAGCATTGAGCGCTGTGGTCCGTGTATCAGGATGTGTACAGAAAACCAAATGCTGAAAAGCATGATTTATTAAATCTGTAATTGAACCATACGGCAGTGCAGCTACCCAGGCTCCCCAGGGGCATGTGGAAGCCCCTCCGCACACATGAGAAGCACAACAGATTCCTGTTTCCTCCCCGCCTGTATACGACCGGCACATTCACCAAGTGTTTGTTCCTGCCAAACATCGTACCCTCCAATATCCAATTTAATTTGGTAAATAAACCCACATTTTCAGTTCTAATTGGCGGACAAACGGCACCAAAACAAACAGCACAATGAGAGTTCTCATGTCATTGCGAGGCCTGAACATTGAGCTGTCTGAGAGCACTTAGAGGAATAAAAGAGATTTATTGAGCCATAGAAGGCTTGGGTTTCCCTTATTTAAACATGAAACTCCCTCTCTCAGCATGTCTCTGAAATGGTCTTCCTCCTATGTCCACTCCACACAGCTTTGGACAGCTGCAAGCTTTATTTATGTTGGAAAAGCACTAAAAGTTTCCAAGAATATTTCCATCCTCGCACAGAAAACTTTTTACAGCGGTTTAAAGAAACAACAAAAGATCGCGGCGCTTCAGCAGAGGTTAGCCTCAGCATCACGTCGGATAGATGTGTTATTTCCAACCTGCACCACCTCCGACTCTTCACGAAGAGCGAGTTGGTTGAGCCACCAAGGCTTTAAATGACATTTTTTTTGGTTGTCGTGTAGAAGGACCGTCCTCCTCCGTGATGTTTGTGATTCATCAAAACTCCACACAGGAGTAAAGGTTGTTTTACATTAGTGATTTAGAGAGTATGCACTGTTTGCTCTAGGGAGGGAGTTGAGGCGACGAGACCAGCTGGGCCGTAACAAAGAGCCTCACTTACCCATGGACGGGTTACAAACAGCACCTCACTGTTAGCCAAATTCACCTGAGCAGCTTATATTGGAGTAGTTTCAGCCTCTGACAGCATGCCAATGGATCACTCATGGACCATTTTCAGATAGAGTCAACAGTTAATGGCATGCATTGCTTACAAACAAGATGTTTCTCCACCCTGATCCCAATAATTCAAGCCTTTTCATTTAGTCCGAATAATATATGATGTTGGGGATCATTTTTTTTGTAATGTTTGTGAAAGACGTTTTATGCATGACAAGGCTGTGTTTATTTCATGCAATATAACAGGAATATAGTAAAATAGTATTACATCTTTAGCTGTTTATTTATTAGGATAGCTAGTTTCAAATGCAATTTCTGTGATGGCAAAGCTGTTACACTCCAGACTAAAAGTCTAAAACTCTTTGCAGGAACTCTCAATTAACCCTTGAAACTTTTAAAGGGCCCATATTTTGGTCTTGGGAGTCCCCAGCACCAGGTCCAGAAAAATTCAGAAATCCAAATATCTTTGTGAAGTTATAAATATATTTCAGATTGACCTGCCCCTAAAAACACCTCAAAATCTTGTTTACGCATTCATCAGGTGACCCCTGTTTAATTGGGTGGTTCTTGGCTGCAGATGGTTGTAACAGGTGCCCAGTTGAGCCGTGTTGTTATTTACAGCTGTTTAAGGATATATTTCTTGTGCCTGTAGCAGTTAAAACTGCAGTTCTGTTTGTGGCACAAAAATGACCCACTGCATTAACAGCTTCACAGCTCATACTAAACGTACACTGAATTGTACCTCATACTGAAAAGCAAAAGTCTAGTTTAACATTGGGGTTGAAATCTTCACTAATGTCTATTTGTCTGTCTCTCCCTGCAGAGGCACCACATCGGAGACCGCAGCTTGTCCCTTTGCAACATGTTCCTGGACGAGATGGCCAAGCAAGCCCGCAACCTCATCACAGACATATGCACAGAGCAGTGCACCCTGAGTGACCAGGTCAGTGACGCACACACACACACACATACGCTTTCAGCGCTGCCAAAACACAGAGGGACTTTTGGGAGTTCTGGAATTTTCCATGTCATATCTGGGATTTTAGCAAACTTAACTGGGTTTACAAAGAGTTTCACCAGGAATGTTCCATTCCATTGCAATATGATCATCACAGTGAAATTAAACTGTGATTGGTTTTACTGGGCACAGTTGACAGCACTGATTCGATGACACACAGTCAGCTTTAATGAATAAACGTACTCTCATCCCCCTCTGGTGAGTGTAATCGTCATGTTGAAAGCAAACAGGACAGCAGCTCATAAGTCCAGCTTCCCGCTTTGCTCTTGTCTGGTCTGTTGAAGTCACATTCATAGGAATTATGGTCAACGTCAAAGCCATTTTTATTTCTGTAATCTGACATATTAAAAAAGTAAAACAAGTTATTGGCATAGAGAAGGTCTTGTATTTGTCACCAGTATTTTATTGGATAGTGGAAAGGGGATGTTACAGGTTATTGGAGGAGAGGTGTTTGAGGCGTTTGGATTTGTGTCAAACAAAAAGGAAAGATGGGTTAGAGTAGGGCAAAAAAAATAAAAAAACAATCTGCTTTCTATTAATTGTGGTTCAGTTTACCTTATGCAAACCTCGTGCATGAAAAAACAAGAATGTACATATCAAAGAAATGTCTTTAGTTCATTTCAAGCCAAGTAATTCAGTCATTTAAGAACCACTGTGAGCGGTTTAAACTGATTCAAACCCATCAGTTTGAGACTTGAGATTCGTTCATTAGAAAGAATCAACTCTTGAGTCATTCGATCATGAGCCAGGTGACACTGGCAATGCTGAATGTTTTATTTAGTGCAGATAATGCCTATTTAGGGACTTTATTATTTACCGACACCAAATCTATTATTACATCCTGTTCAGGCTCCAGGCTTAACTGAAGCTCACATTCTCTTTTGCCATGGCTCTTTATTTTAGTATGTAAATCATTCCGTTTCAGAGTTTTCTAAACGCACATGTTTAAAATAACATGCACTGATGAATTGTGCACATTATTGCCAGGAACTTATATTAAGAAATTAAATTGATTTCATGTTGACTTTAAAAAGGGGCTTTTTCCTGTTGCTCTTCTGCACAGCTACTGCCAAAACATTGTGCCAAAACCATCAGTCAGGCCGTGAACAAGAAGTCAAAAAAGCAGACGGGGAAGAAAGGTGAACCGGAGAGAGAGAAGCCTGGTGTTGAGAGCATGAGGAAGAACAGACTCCTGGTCACCAAGTAAGGATGAAACCTCTTCTTCTACATCTAGTCAAGCACTTGTTACTCATATATAATTCAGTTTGGCTCATATTTTCTTTTACCTTGTTCTAGCTTCTGTAATTCATGTTTTAGTCAATGAGGGCATGTCTGCGCCTCTATTAGGTCTTACCAGTAGAGAATCACAGTGTTAAACAAGACCCCGCAGGAGGCCTTAACCGTATTATCCTCCAATTCGGCAGACATTCAAACAGATCCTCCGTATAATATAAAGTGGATTTATCCTAAAGCTGGTCGTGGACACACATGAGCAGTAGTAACCGTTTTGGGAACAGTGTTACCCCATAGTGAGCAGCACTATTGTTCTGGTTAAGCTTCCCCTGATTGACACTGTAATCTGAAGGAAATTAGTTTTTAAAGGCTGCCGCCTGTTTTATTTAGTTTGTTTTGTTTTTCTTTCTTCTTTTTTACAGTCTGGACAAACTGCACACTGCTCTGTCAGAGCTCTGCTTCTCCATCAACTACGTCCCCAACATGATGGTTTGGGAGCACACTTTCACCCCACGCGAGTATCTGACCTCCCACCTGGAGATCCGCTTCACTAAGTAAGTCGAACTGCCATCCTGATACTGATATACATTGATCTGAATTAGGAGAAATGATCAAAATATCTTTGTTTAAATGACTATATTAGGTCATTATGAATTTTTGGACATTCTGTGAGGAAAAAAGGGTTATATATTGTATAACCACATGGTAATGTCTATATTTGGATATTGGATATTAAAATGAATTATTTCACAAATGAAAGGGACTTTCTGTGTCGACTGATTGTCTACTTGTGTGCATTTTATAGTATCATATTACAAAGTGTAAAAAAGTATATATTTATAGTAAAAAATATATTTATATACTGTAAATATAAAAATACTTCTGTGTATGTTTACACACATATAGCATATATGTTGAAAATATTAACATGTATATATTTATATTAATATTAATTGTATCATATATCAATATCTTTAATATATAAATACATATTTTTCTTAAATATATACATGCATGTCTGTGCATTTATAAATACATAATAAATATACAAAGCACACACACACATGTTAACACTAACATTTGGATGCGATCATTTGACATATATATATATATATGACACACAATTTTAATATACATAATTAATATTTGCATACAAATACAAAAAGAAAGACTTTTTTTTCCTGAATCCTGTGCTTATGAACATCACAATGGCCTGAATTATATATTTGACCGCTACCTACGTGATTGCATCACTCCTCGTTTTATCTATTACATTACCCACAGTTCTCCCTTCTTGATGAGCTCTAGCCACACTCGTTCCGCATTAGCATCAATCATATTGATTTGCCTCATAGGGGAGAGTTACTGTTGCGTTTTATGTCAAGGAGAATTGTCGTCCAGCTCTCCCTTATTAATTAAGCTGAGAGCTCAACAGCTTAAAGAGCCTCTTGGGTTTATTGTTCGATATGTGTAATTTATTGGACTAGCGGTGAGAGTTTGGGTGAGCATGATTTTTGACAGGGTTCCAGAATAGCGCTTGTCCAACTAAATAAACATCAGGCCGAGGAATAACAGGTATTTTCCACTGTTGGATTCAAAAGTCTGACGCGGATGCATTGGCTGGCCCCTCTCTCCCGGGCTGTGAACCCCTCATGTGGCCATGCTTCTCAGCAGTGAGAGGCCCTGTTAGCAGATCTCACCACCCAACCATGTGCTGTTACTACCCATTTCCATCTGACGGGGTAAATAGCCTTGATTCAGGTCATTGTGGTTATAGATCTGTTTATAGTGGCCACCATTGCTCTCCAAACAACACCACATAACCAAGTCCAAATTGACCCAGTTTACTTTCTTAACATATAGTTCAGGTCTTACTGTGAATGATTTACTGAGGCACGTTACTCCAAAGAAAAAAACTTGTCATAACTTGTAAATAGGAGAGGGGCAGTCACAGTTTTTACAACAACAACAACAATATTTTAATAATTTAGGTTTTCACTAATTGAACATTTATAGTGTATATTTGAAAAATAGTGTATGCAGAAAATATAAACTGATTCAAAATATGAATCGAAAACTATAATAGTATCTTAGTGATTGTAAAATATTGCACAGATTGTTTACCACTTGTGTAATTTATATGTATTATATAATGGGTTGTAAACCGTATTTCATGTTGGGTTAAACAAAAGTTGCAATAAAAAGACATTTGCTAAAGTCAGTGCAAGGGGTTCATTTTAGTTCATTCGGTCCTTGTTGACTGTTTCTGTAACTCTGTCTCTCAGGTCCATAGTTGGGATGACCATGTACAACCAGGCCACACAGGAGATCGCCAAACCATCAGAGCTGCTCACCAGCGTGCGGGCCTACATGACAGTGCTGCAGTCCATCGAGAATTATGTGCAGATTGACATCACCAGAGTGTTCAACAACGTGCTGCTGCAGCAGACCCAACACCTTGACAGCCACGGAGAACCAACCATCACCAGCCTCTACACCAACTGGTGAGACTCTACATACTCAGTCCAGAGTCGGTTTTTAGTCCGAAACCAAGTATACTGCCTGCAAAGGCTGCTGCATTCTAAGACAGCCGAACTTAAAGGGTGAGCGTTACTCACCCTCATGTTGTTCCAAACCCATAAGACCTTCGTTCATCTTCAGAACACAAATGAAGATGTTTTTGATGAAATCAGAGAGCCGTCTGTCCCTCCACAGACAGCAACACAACTGAAATGATCCCAGATCCAGAAATGTAGGAAAAACATTGGTAAACCTGTCCATGTGACATCAGTAACTCAACTTCAGTTGTGCGGCGCTAAGAGAATCCGTATTTTTGCGCAAAGAAAATAAGACTAACATAATTTACTCAACCATTCTTTTCCCGTAACTTATGTCTTCTGTCATTTTAGAGAGTATCACAACAAATTCGTATGCTTCCCACTAGGCGTATTTAATTTAACAATAATTCATCAAATTAAAATGAACACATAAACAGTAAAAGAGCCCATTTTTGTTTGAATTATTCAGATTTCTGTGCTTTATGATTTGATATAATTAAAAACCATCAAATGTTGGAAAATAAACAAATGCTTACAATTTTAAAACATCTTTAAAACATAATTGAAATTAAAAAATTGGATTGAATTTTTATTTAAGCAAATTGTTATGTAACCAGTTCAGACATTTAAAATCAAACATGGATTAAAAATGTCTGATTGTCTTTAAAATATAATGGATAAACCAAGAGGTTCCTATGATGTCTTTAGAATGAAATTTGTTGTTATTCTATGTGCAGGTATCTGGAGACTCTACTGCGGCAGGTTAGCAACGGTCACATCGCTTACTTTCCTGCTATGAAGGCCTTCGTCAACTTGCCTACAGAGAATGAGCTCACCTTTAATGCGGAGGAGTATTCTGACATATCTGGTGAGTGGGCAAAAGCAGTTCCCAAAGACACTTCGAATAAAGGATTTCCTTGTTTAGAAACAAGCTTCAGCTGGACATGATTATATCCACACTCAAACTGAAAAGCTCTTGCCTTTGTTTCAGAAATGCGTTCCCTGTCTGAGCTGCTGGGTCCGTACGGGATGAAGTTCCTCAGCGAGAGCCTCATGTGGCACATCTCCTCCCAGGTGGCTGAACTCAAGGTGAGCGCTGAAGTTCTCTGAGGCGAAAGGTCACATCATTAGGCTTGTCGCAGTTCAGACTTCTTTGCCTTCCTCCGAGAGTGTCTCGGAAGCACAGTTCTCGTTTGGAGACTGCCTGAGAGCAATTAGAGCCTCTTTTTAGTCTTCCTGTTATACAGCGATTCCCACAGTCACTTACACCATGTACTAACTACACGCGACGCGGCAAGCAGTTTGGGTGTCCACATTAGACACGCACATTAGTTCAGAGTTTTAGGGGTCATCTTTAGTTTATTTTTTAAGATCTGAGGTAAGCCTATTGTTCATTTCATTATGGGTATAAGGTCATGTAATGTGATGTTTAAATGCGTATTAGACATGTTAAACTTTGAATAAAGCACATAATCACCTGAGATTATCCACTCTTATATGTGACCCTGGACCACAAAACCAGTCTTAAGTCGCTGGGGTATATTTGTAGTAATAGCCAAAAATACATTGTATAGGTCAAATTTTTTTAATTTTTAATTTTTGCCAAATATCCTTAGGATAGTAAGTAAAGATCGTGTTCCATGAAGATATTTAGTCAATTTCTTACTGTAAACATATTAAAATTTATTTTTGGATTAGTAAAATGCATTGATAAGATCTTCATGTGAGAACTTTAAAGGTGATTTTCTCAGCATTTAGATTTTTCTGTTCCCTCAGGTTCCAGATTTTCATATAGCTGTATCTCGGTCAAATATTGTCCTATCCATTCAAATCATACATCATGGGAAGCTTATTTATTCAGCTTCAGACCGTGTACAAATCTTAATTTCGGAAAATTAACACTTACCACTGGTTTTGTTGTTCAGGGTCACATATGCTGTAGTTTGTATGCTGTTCCAGCCGCGACGTCTTGAAATAGAAAGAGGTTCTAAATTAGAAATTTATCATTTTGCCATCGCAGCTAGTTAGGACGGAACCTGTGGTTAACATGGAAAAGATTAGGATACGGTGTTAGACTCACTGGCAGGCCCAGACCCAATCTGTTTTTTGTTGTTGTTGTTTTTTTTACTAATTTATTTATTTATTATGTTTTTTTTTTAAATTATATTATTATTAAACTATCGGCTTTTAAATAACTTTCCTGCTTATGTATTTGATTATTATTTTTCTATTTCGGGAAACAGTCACTTTGACCTACTGGCAGGTCTTGTCTGAATCTGTGGCCTTTTTATTTATTAATTTTATTTATAGATTTTTTTTTTTACAGTATTTTTAGAATTCGAGGAAAAACTGTGAAATTATGTCTTTCTTTTTTGTAATATGTGTTGAAGCTCATGACCTCAAAACATGGCTGTCAGTAGCACGTTTGTCAAATATGATTACATATTTGGGTGACCATGCATGCCATTTTTCCTGCACACATCCACATCCATTTTTTATATTTCCTAAAATATCATTTTTTTTTGCTTTCTTTGTGTGTTGAGATCGATCAGTATTTGACATGTTTCGAAGCGCTCTCAAGGTACTTTAAATCAAAGCAATACAGAAGTCCTAGTCAGATCACATCCAGGAAAAATGGCACGTATAGTCACACTGATTAAATGATCCAAATATGTAAAACTTTTTGAATGATTGGAAATTCCAATTTTGTGGACATATGAAGAGCTTTCTGTGTAGTTCTGCAGCCACAGATTCCATTTGGGCCTGTTTTCTGGGAACAGAGTTTAGGTAGCATTTCCCCTCACTCCGAGTTACTGTCAGTAATGATGAATTAACGGGAACTGTGATCAAACCTGAACCAAATGCTAGCTTGATTACATTGAAGGTAAAGCCTTCCTCATGAGGTATGAATGTTTCCACTCCCTGACACAATGATGAAGGAATGGACTGTAATTTTTTTTTTTTCTTCTTTCATTTCATTCATTAATGGCAGCAGGTTTGCAAATGCGTGATTTATGTAATTGAAACCGCTCTCTTTATAACAAAAGATTCTTGAGCAACAACCACCACCAAGTGTATGAACACAAGCTTGGCACATGTCAGTGATGTTCTAACATGCAAAGCTCTCTCCTTCAGCTGAAAGTAATTTGGGGGAGAAAAAGAACCAAGTTTCCTATCTGACCCACAATCAGCTGTGGAGTGAAATGGTTTATTTTGCATTTCCATTCTGCACCATGTTCACCAAACGGCTTTAACACTGAACGTGTTTTCTCTGAGAGCTCAAATTATGCAAATCATTTGTTGACATGCAAACTCATTCTGTTGCATTTTTTCACAGTTCTCGTCTCAGGCGATTTCATGCCTTTAATCGGCTACTGTTCAAGATTGTTCACTTTAGTTGTTAAAAGTAATTTTCTAGATTCAAAATTACAATTATTTCCTTGCAGCCAACGTAAGAAGTGTTAGAATTAGAGTTTCATTCCTTTGAAAGGTGCATGTAGCTTATATCTTCCTCTGAAAAGATGTACAGACTGCTTTAGACCAGTTTGCAACATTTATCTGCTTTTTTATTGTGGTGTCTTTTATCGCCCTTACAGAAACTTGTGGTGGACAATGTGGAAGTTCTGACCCAGATGAGGACCAGCTTCGACAAGCCAGACCATATGGCAGCACTCTTTAAACGGCTCACATGTGTGTATCAGTTGTAGGACTTTTATTATATGTATAATACAGAAATCATAAGTTAGGGTCAGTAAAATTTGTAAAAAAATAAAATAAAATTATAATAATAATAATCATTCATCAAGATATTGATCAAAATACAATAAATACATTTTATTATATTACACAAAACAATGCATCCTGGAAAAAAAGTGTCACAGGTTCCAATAAAAACATTAAGCAGCATCACTGTTGTAATATTAAGGATAATAACTTATGTTTTTGTCGTCGTTATTTGAGCAGCAAATCAGCATATTAAAATTTTTTGAATACCGGAGTTATGATGCAGAAAATTCAGCATTGCCAGCACAGAAATAAATTACATTTTAAAATAAATTAAAATAGAAATTGTTATTTTAAATTTTAATAATATTTAACAACATTACTGTGGGGGGTTTTTTGTTGTTGTTTTTTTGTGGCATGGGTAAGTGACTTCTTTTAAAAACGAGCGAAAACATTTGACCGGTAGCGTATATTTATGATTATTAAATATGTCAGTTTATGCGGAGAAGCCCTGTATTAGACAGTAGCTGTTTGGAATGTCATGGTATGAGCTGTAATAACACCCACCCCCCCTCACTGCAGACAGCCCTCTACACAGAGCTATTTGTTATGGCTTGTCCTCATACAGTCAAATTATTGAGCTCAAATGTGAGCAGGACTTAAAAATTCTGTCTGAGGAATGTGCCCCGCATACACTCAACCTGCAGACCTATTTTTAGTGATTCTAAAGGAAGAAAATGGCCTATTTTTGGAAGTTATTAATATGACTTGTCTTCTATTTCTGTAGCGGTTGACAGCGTGCTGAAACGAATGACCATCATCGGTGTGATTTTGTCATTCCGCTCCCTGGCTCAGGAAGCTCTTAGAGATGTGAGTTGTTAACCAGATGTCTGGTTTCTTTCATTTCTCATTCTACACTCACCGAAACATTGTTTCAGCTTAACATGAGGATGTTGTGCATCTCACAGTTAAGATTTTGCCCATTCCAATGCTTTCCATGAAATGCATAAGGTGTTAAGTAAAATATACAGTACACATCGATGATGATTCGTGCTGCCAAGCTCCAAAAACTGAAAAAAATAAAAATAAATAAATAAGTTGTTCATATGACTTGTGCACCATATTCCATCTCTTCTGAAGTCATGCAATGTGTTTGTGTACTGAAATAAGCTTCAGAGCTGTTAAATCTCATTTGCATATATATATATAAATATATATATATATATATATATATATATATATCTCCACGGCATTATATATATATATAAAATTTATCTAATTAAATGTGAAAAAAATTAAAATACTGCATGAAAAACTTTATATATAAAATCCTAATAAAGTTACGATAGTACATTCATTTATTAAAACATAAATTAAAATGCAAACTAAAAATATAAAAATAAAACGTAATGCAAATTATTAAATACTTTAATAGCATATAAATGATGCTAAAATAAAACTTATTTAAATATGCCACCTGAAGACGCTTCAGTTTGGTTGTCATGTGTCATGTGTCATGTAAGGCAGAAATGATATAGCATTGGAATGAAGTGAGGTTGAGTAAATGGCAAAAAGGAAAAGAAAAACGGTTAATTACTCCTTTGTTCAAAGACATCGTTGCCCAAATGAGCTCTAATCACAGATGTGTCCCGTTCTCCAGGTGCTGTCCTGCCACATTCCCTTCCTGGTGAGCTCCGTGGAAGACTTCAAAGACCACATTCCTCGTGAAACTGACATGAAGGTAGCTGACGCTCAGACTTGCCGTCAGCAGTAACGATAGGCCACCAGACCTGAAATTCTCCCTTTTCTCAGGTCGCCATGAACGTGTACGAGCTGTCTTCTGCGGCAGGCCTGCCCTGTGAGATCGACCCTGCTCTGGTGGTAGCTCTGTCTTCCCAGAAATCTGGTAAGCAGTCGATGCTATTGCGCATCAGGCCATTTCTAACCCAGATGTAAGTTTTTGGCATCAAAATAAAAAACTGCCTCAGTTTTTTCCCCAGTCAGAGGAAAATAAAACAGCCTAACATGAAGTTCTTTGGTTTTGGCATCTTAAGAAAGTGCAGCTTTTGCCGATGTGCCGATACGCATCAGGTGTACATTTGTTAGAGCACAGAGAGTCCATCAGCATTTGCTACAAAATAGGTAGTTAACAAAGTGTGACGTCGGAGTTCACATACTTGAAAGAAAAGCTGAACAGGAATTCTTTTTCCAAAGTGCACTTAAATGTTTCTTAAATCTAAAGGGCATTTCATGCCAAATGATTTACCAGAAATCCCTGTATCAAGACCTTGGATGCAAGCTAGCTGGCTGTAAAAAAAGGTTTGGTTTGTGTTGAAACTTTAAGTGGTATCACATGGTTTATATCGGGTCTAATCTGGTCAAGTACTGCAGCGCTAGGATGCTCACCTGCACTGTGATTACGGTGTAACCTCACACATACAACCTCAAACATACATTACATCCACACCCATGTTCACTTGGGTCACAGTATCAGCTTACCATGTCGTCTTATTTTCTGTGGTGAATGATTTCACAAGAAAGCTTCAAACCGCACATGACCAGGCCTATCCTCACCACCCTTAAGAGTTAAAAATAATAAAAAAATATAGATGAGCCTAGAGATCTGACTCATGAGTGTCGTTTTAAGTGTTGAAGAGTGGATCATTCCAGTCTTCGAGATGTCATTTTTTACACCAGTGTAATGTTATAAACTGATGCAATTATCAAACACACTTCATTTGAATGAATGAGGTCATCAAAATGAACTTATTCAGTTAAATGCTGCTGTTTATCACAATATTTTTAATATACTTCATTATATAAATGTTATGTAATTGATAAATTATGAAGCTATGTTCTTAATGCATTACCTATTGTTATTTCTTAACCTTTACAGTAAAAAAAAGTATTGATTTACATTACTATTCAAATATGTGGATTCAGATTTGTATATATGGAAAGTAATTAATTAATTGCATTAAATTGCTCCTCACTTATATTTCAATTAAAAGCTGTTCTGAACATTTCACTCATAAAAAAAAATAAAAAAAAATTTGACAGCCATTTCTAACATGCAGAATAAATGAGAAAATATATTAACAGAAAACTTAACAGACATTTTTAAATCGCCGTAATATCCCACTATTGGTACTGTATTTCTTTATCAGTCAACATCAAGGTATAAAATATACTTTTAAGTATTTTTGAATTTTTTTAAAACATAGTAAATGCCAGCGTGTGTGAAATTGCAATGTGTTGCACTAGTCTTTTTGTAACCAGTGCTTGTGCAGTGATGTGCATCTTTGTAGTTTGTGAAGCCAGTTTCAAAGTAGCTTCTCTCACACAGCTGTGCAGCTTTGCTTATCAAGCTCTCATCAGGCATTGGAGCCCATTCGGGGAATCGGCTTCCTGAGAAGAGCCTGGTGCACTTAAACATACCTCATTCCACACAGCAGTTCTCCAGGATTGAGCAAAGCTCTCCGGTGAACAAGCTTTCATTTTCTCAGGGCAGCCCAGACCCTCCAGGGCCTCTTGGCCAGCGCTGATGTTTTTGTTCTATTCCCCTGATGGTTAAATCCAAACGTCTTCTGTTTACTATCTAAATAGCAGAGTCAACTCAAACTAGACTTAATTGAATCACTCCCAAATGCTGTTGCACTAATAACATAAATAAGAGTTAATTTTTGGACATTAGTGCCGTTTTTCTTGGCTCTTTGTGCAGGTTTTTCGGACACTGTCCAGAGATAGAAATGCAATCGCTGCAATTTCCCTGCCATCTCACAATGGCAGCACGTCAGTGTTTCTCTGAGTTACCTAAAGGAAAATTCATGAACTCAATTCTCTGTGTGTAACAGAAAATATTAGCCCTGAGGAGGAGTACAAGATCGCCTGCCTGTTGATGGTCTTCGTGGCCGTTTCCATGCCGACCCTGGCCAGCAACGTGATGTCACAGTACAGTCCCGCAATAGAAGGTACCAATTTTTACATTTCAGACTGGCGCTGAACCGCTGCGAATGAAATCCGATTTCATCTGTGCTGTTTGAGCTGCGGTCCGCTGGAACGACACGTTTTAATGCCCACGCGTCTGGTGTGTGTGTGTGTGTGTTAACTCTCTATAAATCTTTTAAGGTCACTGCAACAACATTCACTGTCTGGCTAAAGCGATAAACCAGATTGCCGCTGCTCTGTTCACTATCCACAAGGGCAGCATAGAGGATCGCCTCAAAGAGTTCCTCGCCGTAAGTAACAGTATTAGCTGTGATTGGCTTAAAACGATTTTGTTTCCAATACTTTTACTACACAACACGAGATTTGCGTTAACTTGTTAACAATAAACACTCCATTTACGCAACTCTCGCTCTGGGACTTTTCAGCTTAATAAAAATCTGTAATTCTCTCCCACAGCTCGCCTCCTCCAGCCTGCTAAAGATTGGACAGGAGACGGATAAAACCACTACACGGAACAGGGAGTCTGTTTACCTACTCCTGGACATGGTGAGTCAATCCACAAAAGACAATCAGATTTTCTGTAGACATGTCTGTTTTTATTGACAGTGTGGTAATTATTCAAGACATACTTATATGTCATCAGAATATCATCAGAACTGATGAACTCGGGTGATTAAGTCTGACATGATGATTAAGTCTCGTTTCCCCATACATCAAATATTGGTTGGGTGCTTTTTTAACCTTATTTCATCAAATAATATTCAGCAGCAAAAACTGATTTTAAACATGAATAATAAGAAATGCCCCAAATGGTTATAAGATTGTTTTCTGAGTAATCGCGACACTGAAGTAATGATGCTAAAAATTCAGCTTTGCATGGCAAGATTTAATTTCTATTTAAAAATATTAAAATGGAAACAAAATTTCGCCATACATATAATTGCTTTCAGTGTATTTTACATCAGTGTAAGTGTCTTATGTTCATCAAGGTTGTATTTATTTGAACAAAATGCATAAAAAATCTTAGAAAGTCTTACAAGTCTTAGTTATAGAGTCAGATTTGTGAGGGAAAAAAAGTCAGAATTGCATGATATAACTTGCAAATGCACATTATAAAGTCTGTATTATGCATACCTGCAAACTAATCGCCGTTTTCATTGTCAATTGGGTCATTCACATGAATCGTGTAAAACCGGTGATCCGGTCGATCTGGGCCGATTGGAATCTAAACTGAGCTCGCGCCTGTCACGAGAGGGAGGTGTAAGGCGGCAAATCTATGCCATAAATAAGCGAGCTTAAAACTGATGCTGGGGCGCGCGGTAAATCATATGCGCAAGAGGAATACAGATCTATACGCGAGCTCATTTCAAACTGTAGCACGCGCGTGACATGTCATCTGTGCGCAATACAAGCACTCATTGCGGGCAAAAAAAAGTCATCTGCGCGCATATTCAAGCACTCGCTCTTGCTGTTTTAGATGTAATCTCAAATGTCATTGGTTATTCCCCTTTTCCGGAAGTCAGTATTGGATGCCTGTTATAAGATGATTCATTCA
>JAUMHG010000047.1:17834501-17851634 GCA_032359395.1 Enteromius anoplus
TTTTCACAATTGCAACATTATGTCTCACAATTCTGACTTTATAACTCTCAATTCCCCAAACTTTTGAATAGTAGTGTATTATTGTTACTTTCTAATATTGCAATAAGAATCCTGAAAAACAGGTTTTACATGTCCCAAAAAATATTAAGCAACACAACGCTTTCCAACATGATTATAAATCAACATATTAGGATTAGGACACTGAAGACTCAAGTAATGATGCTGAAAATTCATCTTTGCATTACAGGAATACATTATATCTTATTTAAGTATATTAAAATAGAAAACTTAT
Organism: Enteromius anoplus; assembly: GCA_032359395.1. NCBI lineage: Eukaryota > Metazoa > Chordata > Actinopteri > Cypriniformes > Cyprinidae > Enteromius > Enteromius anoplus. The sequence continues at coordinate 17,834,794 of JAUMHG010000047.1, forward strand.
CGTAAATTGAAATATTCACAAAATTGAAAATATTATGAAATATTATTTCACAAAACGTAAAAATGCAAAAATGCAGCATAGATGAGCAAAAGAAACTTCTTCTTTTAAAAAACTTTAACAATCTTACTGGTCTCATTTGATCTATGATAGATACTGTTTGCAGTAAAATTGCATCATGGAAAGCTTTTTTTTTTTTTTTTTTATCAGAATGAGCCCACAAACTTTCCAGTCCCATCACCCTGACATATGTTCTGATTCTAAAACATCATTGTTTTTGTCTAGATCGTTCAAGAATCGCCATTCCTCACCATGGACCTCTTGGAATCCTGCTTCCCATATGTCCTGCTCCGGAACGCCTACCATGCCGTGTACAAGCAGTCGGTGTCTTCTTCCGCATAAGAGTTCCTGTGTCTACAGCACTCGAGGGGCGGATACTTCAGCCCTTATTCCCTATTCCTCTGTAGGATTCTCCAATGTTATAGTCTTACCAGTTCAAGACTTTTAATGGGATCAAAACTTTTATGACACTGAATAAAGAGGGAGAAAAAATGATTTGTTTATTGACCACTTACAATAATCGAGTTTGATCCCAGGGACTAGTGACACTAAGTATCTTTTTGACCATTTTTTTTGGTTTGTGTTTTAATTTGCAATGGTTAAACATGGAAACGAACACATTAAATAGTTAATTGTGTGTGTTGGGACGTGGGGGGAGGGCAAGGGTGAATTATAAAAAACTCTACATCATGCTAAATGCTTGTTACGATAACAGATGCCGCTATGAAACAGTGATTCTTTTTTTGATGTTGTTCTAGATCTAATCTGTGTGGGTTACTGCGTGCTTTCTCTCTCTCTCCCTCCCTGTGAATTTGCATTTATTTTCATTACACTTTGTGTTCCTTTGACACTTGCCAAATTAATGGATATAACAGCATCTCATTTGGATTGAAATGGCAGAATTGTGCATAACTACATGTTATAAAAGCAACCTAGTGTTGTTTGTACAAAGCATAGTATAATTTTTTAACTAACTTTCATGATGCCTTGTGGCATTGACACTCCATTGTACCTGTCTGTGAGCTACAATAAACATTCTTACATATTTATTGAATGTTTATCAGTTGTTTTCCCCCCTCCTGTCCTTTATCCGGTTTTATATGTTTTGGATTTTTTGGAAATTACAATGTATCTTCCATAACATGAATAAACATCAGGTCAAATGCAGTTTGACTGGTCCACTTTAATTATGTTTAGTGGTGTAAAATAGTTCTGATAGTCGTGAACAACCTGGAAATGACAGTAAATTGCCTTTTTGAGTGAATTTATTTTAATAATTCAGTCAAACCAGTTCATGTTATTGTCTAAGTGATAAAAAAAAAAAACATTCTTGATTTTATTATTATTTAGTCCTTATCCAGAGATCACCGGCATCTTCATGGAAAATCCATTTGTCAGGATACGTGGGAACCTTGTAACAGGTTGCATGTGTGATTTTTGACACTCTTTGCAGGAATATGACAAATTGCTTCTATATACAGCATCTTTATTCTGTTTTAAGTCCAAGCTGACAGGAACACTGCTAAACTTCTTTGAACGGAGGCTGCTCATCTAAATCTTCTCATATGAACTGAGCCAAAGGGCACACTGTGCAGATGTTTTTAAAAGAATAAATTTACTTTTATGGACTTGTTTTTACCTTTGGTTTGCACTGTTCATATTTAATTTGTACCTGACCCTTTAGGTACATTGTTAAAACCTTATTTTCATGTTCAAAAAAACATATTTCTCCAGTTGTAACAGCATATTTGAGCCATACAAACATAATCGAGCTATTGCTACATAGCTGTTCTGTGTTTGTGGCTCTCGCAGCATATTAATGTTTTGTGGTACACTGCAGCATTATTTCATTGATTATATTCTCTAGTGGACTGATATCACTTTATGCATTTGCTTAACAGAGCGGTTTATTAAGGCTTTTAAATCACAAAAGAGAATTAGCACTTGATTCGTGAATTCCCTCAGAAATGTCTAATAGTTGTTCCATTTATGAGTAAAAATGAAGCTGTGTAGTTAACATTTCTTGACAAAACTTTCACATTGAGTTGAATAACAGTAATTGCATAGTCATTGCATATCAGTAAAGGTAAGATGCTAACCATTTTCTGCATAAAGACTACAAACGGAGGTCTGAGTCGTCTTAAACGGAACCTGACATCCTTATGGTAGTTGTAGTCTTTTAGTAACTTGCTAGTGACTAGCGTTTGTTTTGGTGTTTTTTTGTTTTTTTTTTCTCAGAAACCATGCTTGATTTATGACAATGCGTTATATTGTTAAACCTTAAATGAATGCCAACCGTAAACCTTATTTTACTCGTAAATTATAAATAAACAAACGCTATGCTAAGACAAAAATTAGCCTTAACGTTACTCTGTGCCAATTAGTTTGATATCACGATTTAGTTGTATGTACAACGATTTAGTAACAATTGCGCTCTTGATTTGTTTCATGTAGATGACATTTTATAGTTATAACGTTACAGGCTAATATACAAGCATTAGTGCAAAAAAATGTCAGCTCCCACTATAATATTTATTACTTTTCACTTCAAGAACATGTCAAGTGTGACTCAGATTTTTTAAGTCTTATTGTAGTGTCCTAATAAACACAGACCGATGTTGATTAGAGGTCTGCCTTTAAATGAACAACTCCTTATGTCCACAACTTTATGTACTATTCTACTTATTCAAACAGCGCTTTTGTCTGGAGTCTTTTACGGCAGCAGTAAGTCCACAGCCTTGTGTTTGAGGGCGCAACAGGAGACTGAAGTGATGGAGGAGGAGGTGGGCTGCTTTATGTCCCCAGCCCACCTCCTCTTATTCCTCCTCCTCCAGCTGCTTCCAGTCGCTTTCTGTCAGCAGGAGCTGGAGGAGAGATCAGTTCACCAGCGCGCTCCTGAAGTGAAGAACCAGACGAGCATTTCCAGGAGAGGAATCTTTTGTCCACCTCCATTTCAGGGAGAATTTCTAAATGCGAGCTTGTATCTGGTGCAATACTTAAGTATGCTGAAGTTAGTTTGAGGAACTTTGTTTTGGGGAGCTTTTACGCGCAAGAGTCTCCAGCTCTCCAGAAGATCTCCGCGTGCCCTTGGTGAATTATCAATAGCGTCGCCTCTCGGTTGTGTGTGTGTGTTTTTTTGTTTTGTTTTTTTATCACCAAAAATATGTTTTCCTACGAGATGTTCATCTGCGTCCTGGCCATCGCCTGTCTCCTGGAGATCCCCCGAGGCACCTCGGCCGCGTCCTGCGAGCCCATCCGCATCCCCATGTGCAGGTCCATGCCATGGAACATGACCAAGATGCCCAACCACCTCCATCACAGCACGCAGGCCAACGCCGTGCTCGCCATCGAGCAATTCGAGGGGCTCCTGGGCACCCAGTGCAGCCCGGACCTGCTGTTCTTCCTGTGCGCCATGTACGCACCCATATGCACCATCGACTTCCAGCACGACCCCATCAAGCCCTGCAAGTCCGTGTGCGAGCGGGCCAAGTGCGGCTGCGAGCCGGTCATGAAGAAGTACAACCATACGTGGCCCGAGAGCCTGGCCTGCGAGGAGCTGCCCGTGTACGACCGAGGAGTCTGCATCTCACCTGAGGCGATAGTCAAGGCGGAGGGACCAGGTTATTTATGCATTTATCGTTGATTTTTTGCTATTTATTTAATATTAATAATATCTAAAGACAATTCGGGAAAATTGGGACTATTTTGACAGGCAGATGAGTGTCAAAAAGTGACCCAGTTTGTGCAAATATAGATTTATTTATATAATATAGATACATATTTTACTGTGTGTAATATGTTTGTTATCATCATTATTTATTATTATTATATGGCATGATTCCAGGTAGATTGGAACACTTTATAAAGTATCAAAGTAGGCAATTTTTATTATATTTATTCACTGTAGTGATGAATTATGTCATTATATTATTTATTAATATATTAGAATGAAAAGTGTATTATTAGGGGACCTTTGAAAATCTTATCAGTGTCACAAAGTGACCCAATTTGTGCAAATTTACCCTATATAAATTTGCTTATATAATATGTATTTGAATTTTACTGTATTCTATGCATATAGTAATATGTAATATGTTAATATGTAAAGTATGTAATTATTTTTTTATCGTGTTCAGATAAATTGGAATACTTTTGACAATGTCAGTATCAAAAATTGAGCCATTTTATACTATATTTAAACATAGTAGTGATTAAGTATATTACATTATAATTCATGCACGTTAGTTCTAATATAGTATGTATATAGTATTTATTATTTATTCTAATACCTGCAATCATTACCATGCATTGAGTTCAAATAATCCTTGATTTTTTCTTCCCTAAAGATAATCCTTACTATCAAGATCCTTCGAAATGTAACCCTGGTGAGATAATGTTTTATTACTTTGGAAATTATTATTAATTGCCCATTTTAAAGTGGAAATGTCTGAAATACACATGTGAAATCCAGTTTTAACGTTAATCTCAGTTCTGGTCCTATTACAGAAGGAAATCCAGACTTCCCAATGGATTCACATAATACCAACTGCAAGGGAACTAATGGTATGCTATTCAAGTATCAATAGATTTATTTATTTTTTATAGGTAATGTGCAAATATGTTTAAAATTGCATAGAAAAATGCTTAACACTCTGTTTTTGCTGTTTAGGTAATGCAAAAATATAAAAATATTTCTTTAAACACATTACAGATTTACAGTTCTGCCTAAATTTACAAATGCATTTACATTTTCAGATCGGTGCAAATGCAAGCCTGTGAAACTTGTTCAGAAGACATATTCAAGGAACAATTACAATTATGGTAAGGCCTTCCTTTTTTACAACTTTGTGAAGTTCTCAACAGTCGCTCTTTTTGTTTGCTTTGTATTTATTTACACATCCTCCGGGCACGCTTTCATCGTTTCCCTTTGCAGTCATCCGGGCAAGAGTGAAAGAGATCAAGACTAGAAATCATGACCTGAGTGCCATCGTGGAGGTCAAAGACGTCCTGAAGTCTTCTCTGGTCAACATCCCTCGAGACACAGTCACTCTTTATTATAACTCTGGGTGTCTGTGTCCTCCGCTAGCAGCCAATGAGGAATATATCATCATGGGTTATGAAAATGAGGAGAGGTCCAGGTAAGGCCTGATTTATGTAAGGAGGATATTTGTGGAGGATTTTCCTGTTCTCACAAATCATTTCTGCCGCAGACTGCTGCTTATTGATGGATCTATTGCACAGAAGTGGAAAGACAAAATGGGCCGGAAAGTGAAGGTATGAAAAATGGGTGCTTCAGTCTTAAAATATCTAAATGTTACTTCAAATATCAAATATCTCACAGGCCATTGCATAAGAGGTGAAATATTAAATCAAGCAGCAGCTGCGAAGAAATGATGCTTGATCATACTTCCATAAGCAGTGACTTTTAGAGCGGCCTTAAAGTGATTTTTCATAGAAGTATGTAGTCATTTCTCATAGGTGTCACTGCAGAGTAACTACAGGTGTAAAAACGATGTTTCACTAAGATTATCTCCCAAAAAATTGTTTTTTCTTTAAAAAATAAAAAAATAAAATTCGTTTTTTCATCTTAAACCTAACAAACCTAGTTTTTATATAATAGATAATTGAATATAATGACATTAATGTATTTTTTATTTTTATAAATGGATATATAGACATGTACATGTTTGTGTAGATATATATATATATGTGTGTGTGTGTGTGTGTGTGTGTGTTTGTGTGTTTTATTGCCAAAATATAAGCAGATTAAGATAGATAGACATAATACCTAGCAAGAATGTATGTTTTTCTTCTACAAACTTTGACAGAATAAATTGTCATTAATTTCTGTGTTGTATGGCTTTGACCTGCTGACATTAAATCTAAAACTGTAGAGTCTTTGAATGAACATGTGGGAAAAGTCCCCCGATGCAGAGGGCAGTGGGAAGTGAGTTTTTTAAAATGTTTTTCTGTGTGTGCCAGCGCTGGGACCAGCTTTTGCGTGCGCAGAGCCAAGCGAACTCAGGCAGGAGCAACACGAGACGGAGCCGCCACTAACTGTCCTTAGAAAAACCACACGGACAAGCCTGAGGAGGAAATGAGGTTCAAAAAACTGAAAAATTGCACTATTGTACTTTTGTTTGTTTGTTTTTCATTTTTGGCTGAGACTCATCTGATTTTTTTAGTTGTTGCTTTATTTTTTGTTGTTGTTATATTCTCATAAACAAACTGTTGCCTTTGCACAAACAAAATGTTGGTTTGACATTGCTGTGTATACTAGCTGGGAAAAGGCGGCGAGTGTCGGGCAGCATTTGCCCTTCAAAGAGAGAAGAAATGAACAGGAGGGAGGAGTATTGAGGTGGAGAGCCACGGAGATGCCAGTGTGCTTTGACATGACGCAGCGCTCTGAGTACAAAAGCAAAAAACGCGCTCTCTTCACAAACTGAACTTCCCCCTCGTGAGGCTTATAAACGTTCTTCTGAAGAACAGTGAACAGCGCGGGGGAAGAGAGAGAGACGTCGACATGATCCAAGATTGGGAGTGTGTAACATTATCGTGGATGACGAAAACAAGCTGTTCTGAATGATGTTCATTTAAAAGAAAAAAAAAAGCTTTTTACATGATAATTTCTGTAGTTCTGTTCTCTCGTAGATATGCTTGATCTTAAGTGTCATTCCTAGAAAGAAGCTGCATTTGCAAGTGTCATGCAATTCAAATAGCTATTATTGTACAAACTGTACATAAAGCTTCAGAATCCACCGTAAGTCCATTATCGGTTTACATCTAGCTGAAGACATGACATTTGACGAATAGACATTTTGTCTTACAAGACAAACAAGAATATTTCTTTACTGTACTTTCGGTTCAAGTAAAGATGTTTAATCTTAACTCAGTGTGATGTATTTATTTTTATTTACAAGTCATTAAAAATCAGGATTATTAAAATGTACTCACCATGAGGCTGTCCAAAATGTGTATGAGTTTGATTCTTAATCAGAACAGATTTGGAGAAATGCAACATCACATCTCATCAACGGATCCTCTGCAGTGAATGGGTGCAGTCAGAATGAGAGTCCAAACAGCTGATAAAAACATCACCGTTATCCACTCCAGTCCATTAATGAAATCCTTGTGAAACGAAAAGCTGCTTGTTTGTAATAGAATGAAGCCATTATTAAGACATTTTAGCTTAAAACCATTGCTTCTAAGGTCCACAAGCAAAAACAGTTATGGCCGTTATTTAAGGCATTCATTGAGGGACTGGAGTTATGTGGACTATGGATGATGTTTTAATCAGCTGTTTGGACTCTCATTCTTACTGGTGAGCCACTGATGTAATGCTAATTTTCTCCAAATATACTGCAATGAAAACTGATCTATATCTTATAGATAGCCTGAGGGTGAGTATTTTTAGTCAATTAGAATTCCTTCAAGTCTTCAAGTCTCTGAAATATTTATCAAAATATTTTTTTTTCTTAAAACAAGACACAATCTTGTTTTCCCTTTAAATGAAGTTTGTGTTGTTCACATTATTTTGATACACTTTTGATGTGTTGAGCCATTACGAGAAGAGGGTAAAACGTTACAATACGGTGTTTTTTGTTTTTTTAATTCCTTTACATATCAACTAACATGAACAAACAATAAACCCTGCATTTATTTCTATCAGTCTTTGTTAATGTTATTTAATTGTTCACAGTGCATTAATGTTAACAAGCACAAGTTGTGATTTTCACAATGCGTTAGTATACTCTGAAACTAACATGAACTAAGATAAATAAATTCTGTAGAAGTAGTGTTCATTCTTTGTTCATCTTCACTAATGTTGTTCACTAATGAACCTTATTGTAAAGCGTTCCAGAAAAGACAAAAACACAATAATGTCATTCCTGCATCACCTAATTTAGGAATTGCAAAAAACATAAGTAGGTTTCCTGACCTGAAAACTCTCCTCATCTTCCTTTGGCTGCTGGTCTCTGGATAGAGAGCGAACCTGGAGCCAGTCCAAACTAGCATGCTCTTGCAGTGTTTTGTGAAGCATTCCTGCTGTCAGGGAAAGAGAGAGGTCCGTTTGTGCTTCTCAATGCTGTGGCTCAGTACTGGGCCCTGCATTACAGCAATCTACAGTAATAGAGTCATACAGAGTTACTCTTTGTAAACAACCTGCGATGCGATGACAGCTGTGGACCACCGTTACAGGTACAGACTGCAGAAGTTTAGTGGCCACAAATTCCACACTATAAGAGAGTTTTAAAGTAACATCAAACATATTTGACGCATTTCACTTTTTTAAAATAGTGTGTTTCCACTATTACTGTGTATATTAACTAAAACCATTTATATATATATATATATATATATATATATATAGCCAAAATTTCTAATATTTGTTTTTAAATTGAAGTACTAAAACTACTGAACAAAACAAAACTCATAGCTCAATCTTCTCAATATCCAATAAAACAAATACACGTCACTGCCCGATACATTTTTTTTCCAATAATCTTTTAAAATTTTATTTATGTCACAATGTGATCTACATCCTATTCATATATATATTTAGATAGATAGACAGTTTTTTTTTAAATACCATATTGTTACACTTTAAAAGCATTTAATTTCATTCATTGACTTTTCTTTTATTATTTATTTTTTTTATTTAGATTTCGAAGAGTTTGAAATACTTTAAATAACCATCTCTTTTTTCATAATCTGAAAAACACTCTTTTGCCACAAAGACCCTTTTGTGAAAGACAAAAAAACGTTTTTTTTATTTATTTTTTTCATTTGTATTTTGTTTTGTGAAGCACCTATATTTTTAAAAGTGTGTAACAAGATGCTTTTAGGTCCAATTGCCATATGTGCAAAAAATACTAAATGCACTGTCAGTGGGGCGGTACCTTTTGTACCTATTAGAATGAATTATGTTTAAATATGTGCACTTTAACTAATATGTACCTTCAGGGTAGCAAAAGGGAGCCTTTAGGTACAAACATGTACCTTTTGAAAAAGTACACTGTGAAAAAAAAAAAAAAAAATCTGTAGTTTTTACAAAAAAAAAATTGTCAGCTGTGGTTGCCAGAATAATTTAGTAAAAAATACATAAAGTTGTAAATACATTTACGGTCAAAAACCGCACTACGGTATAAAACTGTAATTTACAAGAAACAAGGAAATTTGATTGTAAACCTATAAATTCAACAATGCACACTGCTATTAAAATCTGCTTTGTACCTTTAACATATTCACTATAATAATAAACAAAAGCCTCAATGGGACTCTAAACAGTTTGGTTATCAACATTCTTTAGAATATCTCCTTTTATTATCAACATGTTTTATTGTATGCTTTCACCTTGCAGCTTAGTTCATGGTTTTCAAGGATAAAAACCAACTGTCAAAGTGACAGAATTTGATTTGGATGTACCACATTTTACATCGACAACAAAAGATATAAGGTTTGTTTCAAAAGTAAATTTTTTCCTATCCTATGCATGATACGAACAGCTCTGGGAACGGAGCCGCTGCTTTAGGCCATCCATTCTGTGAGTGCTGACCCATGTTACGTCATGCTGTCAGTTCCAACGGATGTTGTTAAACGAAGAAAAATCACTTCGCAACAAATTTATGTACGTGAAGGGTCGGTGTAATCACATGCGGGGGGTTTATGGGAGAATTAACATTAAATGGATTATTTATTGCGACATAAATTGACCAGCCTGTCTCGGCCTGTGGATCTTATGGCACGAGCCCGTAACCGGGGCTCACAATCAGTCCATCCTGCAGCCCTTATATTTTAACTTGTTGAAATTATGCGACATGTGGGAGCCATCAAACAACATAGCGGCAATGTAAATCTCCTGTTTCCGTTTCTCTAGAGCTGCCGGAGGAGGAGAGGAGGGGGGCACGTCTCTGCTCATTCAGCATCTGGCCCTGCGTCAAACCGATGGCCAGCCTCCCCAAAACATATCACTGACTTCACAAAACAGAACTGTAATGACTACCAGAGGAGCACTTCAGTGAAGCCTAACTACAGTTTCTCCATATAAAATCAGCTTGCGCACCATCGCCGGGTTGGTTTGACATCCATTATGCACGAGAAGGGAAAGAATGGCAGACGATGCACTGATGTGTTCCTTTTATGATGCTGAGCAGAAATGTTCCCTTTGAAGATGATGTTTGATGTCATTTCCACGCAGACCAAATAAAAAAAAACAGCACTGCAAGGAGACAAGAAAATGTCAAAAGGAGACAAAAAATATGTGGAAAACTAGTTTTAAATGGATGAATGGTGTTTACATTCTACAGTTGCATTTTCATTAATTCTCAGTATATGTACCTGAAGCTGTGTCCTTTGAATTGGGTGGACAAGTCTTATGTGAAAATATGTAATGCTTAAGGCCCATAATATACTCTCCTTAAGCTAATTTCATGTGTTCACTGTGTCAGTAAGCACCAAATATTCACTTTATTTGACCCATGTCATGTATATGTCACGCTCTCGTCTTGAATCAGGCAGGCGAAGGCAGGATACGAGAGGACAGGTAATTATTAGATGAAATTTAATCAAGATAACTCAAATAAAACAAATACAAGGAGGCAACACAAACCCAAAACAACGTTAATAATCCGACAAAAGACAAGACAAACTGATCACATTAGGGATAAATCAGAACACAGGTGGAACGGGTAACTAATTAACTAAACAAGAACAGGAACATGACCAAATTAGGAAACACAGGAAGAGCGAAAACTAAACCAAAACTAAACAGTGACAGAAAGCAAACAAGAAACAAAGTGTTACAGTATACTAATGAATTTTAATATTTTGTTACTCAAGGGGACAGCACTACAGAGATACCATAAGCCATAAAAACTGTAACAAAACAAAAATGTAAACTGTTGGTATATATGTTATCTGAATTCCCAAGAAATATTATTCTTAAAATATTATGCAAACATAAAAAATACATTGTATATAAAGAATTTATAATATAGGCTAAATAGTAATTAATTAATTAAGAATATACATACATATATATTACATTAATGTGAAATCACGCACGGCACAATATTGTTCTGTTGGACTTGGTTGAACAAAAATAAACAATATTTTGTTGCTTAAGCTTATGTGTTCAGTCATTATTCAATAGTATACTAAAAATCCATATTAAAAACGTACTTCTCACTGTTCTCAGGTCAAATATTTATACACGATTAATTTCAATGATTAGAACTCTGGTGACTTTGAGTGTGGAACCTGGTGTGACTGTGACAGATGCATAATAAACTACCTATATATATTTATGTATTTATATAGATAGATTATTACTATTATTATTATTATTATTACAGACTACTGTAATTATATATTATTATAATATTGTTATAGATAGATTTACAATTATATTTCATTAAAAAAAATTATGTATATCAAAAATTTCTATTTGGCAGTAAAGTGTACACATATGTAACAAACTTGTAACCAACGTTATTGCTACAAAACTCCCCAAAAGTCTGTAGTTGGCACAGCACACACTGCTTGGGTCTGGTGCTCAGAAGAGTACCAATAAAATATGATTTGCTCAGCAAGAACAAAAATTAGAGAACATTGCTGAGCTGAACTACTCTAAAAATTGATCTAGCCCTATTTTTGATGTGGGCAGTGCTATCCAGAACCGCTGACAATGAGCACCGCTCCGGACCCTGGACAGGACCTCCCTGCACTCCTGAAGGCTATCAAAGGCTATATAAGTATCAAAGACTTACTGACCTCCATAATTCACAGCATAAAAAACTGCTGACAAGAGGAACTGTCCTTTTGGGTCTCTTTTTCCCTTTTTAGACATTTCCTGTCACACCGTAGGGTCTGCGTTCATGAATATGAACGGTGATCAGAAACACATGTTGAAATGTGTGTGAAAAATCTGGGAAATGTTTCAAATTTGAGGTGTGCAGCGCAGGCCAAGTCGCAATTACATGCTGATAATATTTTAAGGTCATAGTAATTCATATTAATGATCTTTTTTTCCCATTTAGTCTGTTTTTGTCAATGCAGGAATTAATTACTGCCATACCCACTCAATAAATATTTTTATTCTACATTAAACCAAATTAAATGATTGACAAATATACCCTTTAGTTAAATTTGTCATTCTTTATTCACTATGATACATCTGGAGTCATATTTTATTTAAGTAATTTTAACTAGGCCTATAATCATATTTATCAGTAGTATTATTTATGCATTTATGTGTAAAACGTTTTAATGAGGAAAAGAGTAGGCCTACAGAGTGCACCTTTAAACTGCTCCTTGATATGACGTTTTCTTTGGGTTTCTGTTTCTTCAGTAGGTGTTAACAGGGAGAAAAAAAAGAGATATTCCAATGCTAATTAAGTTTTGCACGCAAAGGGAATGAAATGGGCACAGCAAAGCCAAGAGTCACTTAGCAAAAACCTTTCTCAAACAAAGCAACATTTATGCTTATACATAATTTGGACTTTTACAGGGAAGGAACCTCTTATTTAATAATTTTATGGGAGTCCCTCTCTTTAATATATTTTCATGATAGCACAAAACGTTCCCGAATTATTACCTGTCATACGTTTTGAAAGTATCAACATTTCCACACTAACAGGACCACTTGAATGCTGATAATTTGTAATGCTGGCGGCTGTCGCGACTTCGCTTCTTAGCGAGCAGAACTCGATGTGAAGTGAACATTTAATAAACAGACAAGTGAAACACTGACCAAAACGCCTTAACAACTGACAAAGAATGTAAGACAGGGTGTTATATAAATACACAGACTAATCAAGGACAAGACACAGGACACCTGGAAGACACAGCTGGCAGAGGATCAAACACTAATGATAAGGACGGGGTTACAAATTAACAGAACACATGAGGAAAACAGCATGAAAAAAAATACAAGAGCACATGGCAAAATGACAACATAAAACGAACACGCCTATGGCGTGACATAGCCCTCCCCCAAGGCGTGGCTTCCAGGCGCAAGACTTTTGTTAACAGTCTTTAAGGGGGCGGCGGAGATGGCAGCAACGCCCACCAGGGTGGAGCAGATGGAGGAGGCACCCTCCAGGGTGGATCAGGCGGTGGAGAAGCCCACCTGGGCGGATCAGGCGGAGGAGATGCCCTCCAGGGCGGATCAGACGGTGGAGAAGCCCACTTGGGTGTATCAGGGGGCGGACATGCCCACCTGGGCGGAGCAGACAGCGGAGAAGCCCACCTTGGCATACCAGGCAACGAAGAGGCCCTCTTGGGTCAAACAGTCAACGAGAATGCCCTCTTGGGCTGAACAGAGAACGAGAATGCCCTCTTGGGCCGAACAGGCACAGGAATGCCCTCCTGGGCCGAACAGTCCACGAAGATACCCTCCAGGGCCGAGCTGACGGCGGAAAAGCCCACCTGGGGGATACCAGGCAATGAGGATGTCCTCCTGGGGGCAACCAGATAGCGAGAATGCCTTCCTGGGCGGACCAGACAGCATAGACGCCCTCCAGGGCGGAGCGGATGGCGGAGAAGCCCACCTGGGCATACCAGGTAACAAAGAGGCCCTCCTGGGCGGATCAGGAATCTGAACTGCACTGAAGGGCACAAACAGGTTAATTTTGGCCTCATTGGCCGAGTTCGTATCTGAGGCTGGTTCAGGGCGGAGTGACAGTTCAGCGGCCTTCATGGCTGATTCAGGTCAGGGCGACAGATTAATGGGCCCCTCGGTCAGCACAGGGCAATACAAAAGTTCACTGATGGCCTGCATGGCCAATTCAGAGCAAGGTAAAAGTTCAAAGGTCTCAATGACAGGTTCAGGGCAAGATCATAATCCAAAGGCCTCCACACCCAGTTCAGAGCAGGGCAAGAGTTCATTAATCACCCCAGTTGACTGACCTGGAGTTTGTGCAGCCACCAATAGAGCCCCTTGATACTCCACGACCGAAGTCGAAATATCTCGAGGTTGTGCAGCCACTGGCGGGTACTCCAGGGTCAAAACCGGGCTTGACAGTTCAGGTGGCTCGGGACACGGCAGGTCAGGACACGGCTAGGATATCACATGGCTCTTCGGACCGTGATACGGGGCTAGGACCCGTTACTTGCGGGTTAGGAACCACGAGGATTTCTGACAGCTCTCCTGGCTGTGAAACCGGAACTGACAAGATATATCGGTTGTTCTGTAACACTGGCGGCTGTCGTGACTTCGCTCCTTAGCAGGCAGAAGGAGGCACGGAGACAGAAACTCGATGTAAAGTGAACATTTAATAAACAGACAAGTGAAACACTGACCAAAACGCAAAGTCTATGCAGACAAACAGAAAGGACATTACTTTAACAACCAACAAAAAATGTAAGACAGGGTGTGATATAAATACACAGACTAACCAAGGACAAGACACGGGACACCTGGAAGACAAAGCTGGCTGAGGATCAAACACTAATGATAAGGACGGGGTTACAAATTAACAGAACACATAAGGAAAACAGCATGAAAACAAATACAAGAGCACATGGCAATATGACAATATAAACAGAACACGCCTATGGCGTGACATAATTAACAGTGACTGAAAAATAACTTGACAGAAAAAAGATATTCATTTTAAAATTACCGTAAACACAGACAGATTTTAATTAATTTTAAATTAAATAAATTTAAATACATTTAATTAAATCAGGCAAAAGGCAAAGTCAGTCTAATACTGAAGGTCCTCATTTAACCTCTGCGTTTAACAACAAAACACAAAAACATGTTTGTGTGACATTTTAAGGTAAAGTGCTTTTATTGTTTTCAATGAACATTAAGTAAGCAATTTTGTAATTTTTATATTATATCATATTATAAGTACATACGATCAAGTAACTCGTTACTGTGACCATAAGCTATTTTTTACGGTGGCCCAAAGAGCTCAACGCGCTGCAACTTAAGAAAACAGATGAAGAAAACACCAGCACATTAAAGGGATAGTTCACCCGTTTGCTTACCCCCAGGCATCCAAGAAGTAGGTGACTTTGTTTCCTCAGCAGAACACAAACGAAGATTTAACCGTGGCAGTTTGGTAGTCATTTAATGGAAGTGGATTGCCACCAAAGCGGGTACACAGGGAGCGCGCCTCAAGCTGAGCATTGTTTAAATACTGTTGTGAGAAATGCACCAAAGCGACTGAGAAAAACTGTATTAGCATTATATTGCATTCTGTAACCTTAAATTATATGCATGTCTGTTTGCACATCAGACAGGCTTCTTCTGTATCTGATTTTAAAACTCTTTTAAAAAGGCACCTGTTTTCCTTGGCCTTCAACACTCTGTGAGACGCTGATTTTATGTAATGTTGACGTGACTGTGAATTTGTATGGTGTTTGTTTATTTCAATGTTTTTAGTTTTATGCTTTATGTCTTAAAGCATGTACAGCACTTTGGTCCTTTATGTTTTCTAAAAGTGCTTAAAGTTGGATTGGGTTGGATGTCTGTTCATTCTCCACTGAATTTCTTGTGTTTGTGTTTGTGTAAACACTTGACAATAAAGCTCTTTCTGATTCTGTCATTTAAAACGCATGCAAACAGAAGAAAATACATGCAAACTGAAAAAAAAAACACATGCAAAAAGAAAAAACACATGCAAACTGAAAAAACATGCAAAAAGACGAAAACACATGCAACCAGAAGAAAACACATGCAAAAAGAAAAAGACACATGCAAACGGAAAAAAAACGCAAAAAGTTGTCGGGGGCTATATGCTCCTGGTAGGGTCTCCCAAGGCAAAAAGGTCCTAGGTGACAGGCCAGACAAAGAGCGGTCCAGAATCCCCATATGGAGAGCAACCAGCTGAAAAAAGTTACGTCGCCCGGCACGGCGCAGCCGGGGCCCCACCCTGGAGCCAGGCCTGGGGTTGGGGCTCGTATGTGAGCGCCTGGTGGCCGGGTCTTACCCCCCGGGGGCCAGGCTGGGTCCAGCCCGAAGGTGCGACGTGGGGCCGCCCTCCCGTTGGCCCACCACCTGCAGGAGGGACAATAAGGGGCCGGTGCTTTGTGGATTGGGCTGTGGTCGAAGGCGGGGACCTCGATGACCCAATCCTCGGACAAAGAATCTGACTCTTGGGACATGGAATTACTCTGCAGTCACCCGCGGCGAGAGGCGGCGGGCTGGTGTGGGCTTGCTCATAGCTCCCCAGCTTAGCCATCATGTGTTGGAGCTCACCCCGGTGAATGAGAGGGTCATTTCCTTGCGCCTTCGGGTCGGGGATAGGTCTCTCATTGTTGTTTGCGCCTACAGGCCGAATGGCAGTGCAGAGTACCCGGCCTTCTTGGGGTCTCTGGAAGGGGTGCTGGAAAGCATCCCAACTGGAGACTCTGTCGTTCTATTGGGGGAATTTAACGCCCATGTGGGCGATGGTAGTGATACCTGGAGGGGCGTGATTGGGAGGAACGGCCC
The DNA here is from genome assembly GCA_032359395.1 of Enteromius anoplus. Taxonomy (NCBI): domain Eukaryota; kingdom Metazoa; phylum Chordata; class Actinopteri; order Cypriniformes; family Cyprinidae; genus Enteromius; species Enteromius anoplus. The sequence continues at coordinate 17,851,295 of JAUMHG010000047.1, forward strand.
TCCTGATCTGAACCCGAGTGGTGTTCTGTTGTTGGACTTCTTTGCTATTCATAGTTTGTCCGTGACGAACACCATGTTCGAGCATAAGGGTGTCGATCAGTACACCTGGCACCAGGGCACCCTAGGACGGAGGTCGATGATCAACTTTGTGGTTGTTTCAGCTGACCTCCGGCCGTGTGTCTCGGACACTCAGGTAAAGAGAGGGGTGGAGCTGTCAACTGATCACCATCTGGTGGTGAGTTGGATCCGTTGGCGGGGGAGGAAGCTGGACCGACTCGGCAGGCCTAAACGTACTGTGAGGGTCTGTTGGGAACGCTTAGCAGAGCCCCCTGTCAGGGAG
>JAUMHG010000047.1:17867616-17895692 GCA_032359395.1 Enteromius anoplus
CCAGGCTTAGTTGGGTCCAGTTCTCCTCTGGCCGGACGCCCAGCACCTAATTTCCAGTTCAATTTTAAACACATGTTCGATTGTGTAAGGACTTATAATACATAAACTGTACTTAAGTACATACTAAATAAACACAACACACACACAATTTGTGAAAGTGACTTGTGGTCAGGTATGGTGACCCATACTTGGAATTTGTGCTCTGCATTTAACCCAACCAAGTGCACACACGCACACAGCGTGATCACACACCCGGATGCTGTGGATCCCAGGGAGCAGTTGGATATTCACTCCCACCACCTACAATCCCTGCTGGACCTGGGACTCGAACCCGCAACTGTCTGGTTACAGGTCCGACAGGCCACGACTGTCCCCCCAATATGTCTATGAAGTATTAAATCATACCCAGAGATTGCTCTTGCTATACTTGTTGTTGACCAGCTCACAGGTTTCTTTGTTTGGTTCCAGAATGGCAGCAAGTTTTCCATCCCCAGCCATGTGGAAGCCATCATCAGTGGCCAACACCAGCAGACGAGTGCTGTTTCCCCAACCGATATCTTTCTGCAATTGTAACACAAAAGAGGGGTAAAATAAACCTTTTCTAATCCATTTGATAGGACATGTAAACATTTGATTTGATCGAAAACTCAAACTATGGCGTAAAAATAGCGTTATGACACCCGGAACAAGCCAAAGTTGTTGTTGCTGAATATAATAAATGACTGTCATGTTGGTGTAAAATTCACCTTCCTATCGTCTGTGAAGTGGTGCAGGATAAGTTTTTGCCACAGGTGCTTGCTTTGAGCTATCATCTACAGATGTCTTTTTTAGGGTGTGGGAATTGTCTCTTGTACTGTTTTATTGTTTAAGCTGAGATAAATGTCTGCAGTAAAACAAATCTCACCACACAGACAGCGACTTGCATGATGGCATCCAGGCTTCCCTCTGGGGGGTCCAGGTTTCCAGATATATGCTGCTTAGCTACCATTTCTCTGAACTTCTCCCCATTTTTTGTCAGTGAAAGCACATGCTGAAAGCCAAATGCTGGCTGACATGGTTCATTTTTGTCCGGGCACGGCCTTTGGAGCTTTGCTTCATTGGTGTCGGTGTATGGAAGAAGCGTTTTGTCGACAAACGAACCAAAGCCTGCATCAGGAAAGTTTATTCATGAATCCACTGCAATAATCCTCTTCAAATATATTAACATAAAAATATAATATTATTAATATATTTTATAGTCTTACCTATCCTTGCATTGCCAGTTATTTTTGTGAGCTCTTTAAGTAAATTATTTCCCAGTCGTTTCACATTCTCCAAATCATCTTTCATGGAGTATGAGAGATCCATTAGGTAGTAGAGATCTACTGGATAGCCTTCTGCCCTTTTAAACGTTAGTTGAAAAGTTTGGGGCAACCCTGAGGAAACAACACATTCAGTCATCTCCGTTCTCTGTTCAAAGATAGTTGTTTTGATTGAGCTCTGCATTAGATTTGTAAGAATGTAAAATACCTGGTCTAAGATTAAGGACTATTTCTTGTGGTTTGATTTGCACTGGATTACTACTTGAATCCTTAGCGGGATGAAGGGGCGTGTCAGTTATTTTTCCAAAATCATTTTTAGGATTTATTATGTATTTGCTTGCACATCCTTTTTTTTCAAGATTAGCAGCTGTGTCACAACGGACTGCCTCCTGCTCCCCAGTCTTGGTGAAATTCTGTGGTTTAAATTAGAGAGAGGATGATGTAAAGGAAAAAGCTGTTGACAATTGAACAAAGCAACATTGTATACCCCAATATGACAATATGAATGTTAGAAATCAAATAGATGACATTGAATAGTAAAACTTGCAATCTCCAATTAAATTGGCTTAGAGCAATGACACTTTGAGAGTTACTTCTTTCAATCAATAAAGTTGCCTTTAGTTGATATTATGAGTTTGAGGCACTTAAGCAGCAAGCATGTCAAATTCTGGCTACGTGAAGGACTAGGCAATATACTTTATGTTATATTAGCATGGATTGAGTTCAAACAGCCAGATATTTTCTGAAGGCCACCTAAATTGTGTTTTTTACAGATTCCGACCTCTGAAAAAATGTATTTAACTGATATTAAAAAACACGGCCATTAAAATGCACTTACCAAATATTTACACCAAGCACAGCCAGGCCCGGACTTGATGCAGTCACCACATGTGTTTACTGAACCTTTTAAACACTGTTCCTCCATATAGACTGCAACAAACAGTTTAAACTTCAGTCATGTCTATTTTGTTTGCGCGATTCAACATTCTGGATATTTGCTTGGATATTTGTTATGATTAATGTAGTTAAAAAACATGTATATAAAATGCATTTATCTGTAAGCTTTATTCCAAAAGTGTGTTCTATTTGAACATATGTTTAAATGTTCTCTTTCTATACCTAATCAGTCAACCATGAGGCTCCATTTCAGTTAGAACCACCAGGTTTTGCTACAGAGCCAAAATTATTCATACAAAACTTAGCAGAGTCCCAAATGAAATGGTTTCTGATTAACACCATAATATCAGATATCAGCTTTGTTTTTTTAAACGAACTGCATGCGCAGGATTGGGATGTCATAGGCAATATGTATTCAATGCACCGTACCCTGTCTTCCCACCAACAACAGGAGAAGGCCTCTCAGACACACTGCTCGAAGCATTTCCTAAAAGTACAACAGAAATCTTTATAATCGTAGTTCCTCATATTTCAGCTTCCTAAACCACTAAAATGATGGGAAGTGAGTTTGGCATTGCTGTTTAGTAATGCAAACAAACCTTTCCTGCTGTCTACCTGTGCAGTTTTGCAGCAACTCTGCAAGGCATCACACCGAAAAGTGTGAACCTTTCAAAGCAGATATTGTTTTTTTAGCAGAAGTGTGATGAGGGTGACAAGTGATTGCCATAGACGGTCAAATGACTTAAGTTCTTGACATCTATTGGTTCATCATGTCTTTACCAAATCAGCATATGAAACATTTCACACAGAGAGCTATATTTACGTGGTCAGCTCTACATGCCAGAGGGCATGTATGTCAAATGTCAAATGGTTACAGGAACATAAATGCTGGTTTTATGACTGTATTTGGGTGTTTATTTAAACTGTAAAGCTAAACCATTATAATGTGCACTGTACAAATATAGACTACATTTTTAACTGTATAAATCACCATTCATTTTGTTTTTATTCTACAAAGCAGCTAAGGCATTTTGGTTAACATTTCATTTCAATGTATTCCTAATATATATTGCCTTTAGTTATGATGTACTCAATGTAGCCCATTTTCTAAAAGCAGTTGATATTGACAATTATACAATCTATAAAAGAAAATTTTTCTTACTGCTTAAAGTGAGAAAATAATCAAGTCATCCCAGAGTTTACTGATAAATATTAATATTTTATTTATCCTTGATAATACTTGCTTTTATGGTTAAGTAGACGGTTAAGTAGAAAGTATGAAACTGTTCGTAAAGCTACCGTTAAGGGTTTCATTGTATTAGTAATGCATGAAATTGCAAAACATCAGCAAAGAAAGAATTAGTAATGCACTTAACCGCAAAATGCACAAAATAAGTGTTTAACAGGTCTTACTTGATGTTCCCGAAATACAACGCCTTAAAGAGATTCCGCCGGCATTAATGGCTATGAGATGCTTTTTGGTTTCCTCAAGCAGAACACAGTCGCTTGAGAACTGAAAGAAAAATGCTGCACACATGACAGGAAAGCAGGGAGGAAGTAAAATTATGAAAGCCCTGAGAAATATGGGCGTTGGAGTAACGGAGAAAGACGATGCAAATCAAAAGAACGTATTCAACTAGAGTCCGAACTAAACTAGAGCTTATGATAAAAGTTCCTATAATATGAAATGTTATTGGGCGCCTTAGTAAAATATGTTAGGCGTGTTTTTTGATGCCAGATAATGTCATTAACACTTTTAGTTTTTACTGCGACATTTAACTAAACTGGTGCTGGGTCTTTCCTACCGTTAAAAACCCTTCTACTCTTCACTTTTACTAAGGCATAGCCTATATGGATCCACGAAGAAATGGATAGTTTACTCAGCAATAAGAAGTTAAATCATCAAACTCACCCTTGTGTCCAAAATGTAACGTCTATTGTCTAGTCTGTTAAACGAACGTAAGAGACTCACGTGCATCAGCTCAGTTCAACTCGCTACAGACAGCATTAAATTGTGAAAAATTGAAATAAAGAAACAAATGCATCAACATGTCTGTGCTTTCCGAGTAACGTTACCAGATCTCCAGACCACAACTGAGAGTTGAAAGATGAACGCAATATAGCCTACTTCCCTCAGAATAAAGTAAGCTATATTTTTGTCATGTCGCGTTTTACTGTTAATCTTGATTTTGTCACAATTTGTGTGCATTAGAAAAAGGGTGAATAAATTTGGACTTAATTTTAATTTGGGGGTTAACAACACCTTAACATCTATGCAACCTTTCTGTTACACTAAAAACATTCTTTGTGGAATCTAAAATGGTTCTTCTGTGGCATTACTGAGGGAACTTCTGCTTTACCATCGGCCTACTAGAGGGATTAGACTAAAATAAAATCATCTGCTACGTCATTAGAATGAACGACCATGGTAGGATGCGTTGTTAGCGCGTGTGCAGGTGCCACATGCAGTCTGTAATAAGTGGAGTGCCCCCTGGTGGTGTGCAGCACAGCTGGAAATTCATAAAAAGAAATACAGCCTACATTTGATTTGTCATATTATTTTGTTATGTTTTATTTTTATTATATCCTAATGGAATTTTATTTTAATATAATTTAGTTAAAAAATGTGCATGGTGAGGAAAAACATTTTCTCTTTAAGTTGTAACCTTATATGTATGCTTATAGCATGTTTATTTGATTTCATTAGATATTATAATTTTTTTTCTGCCCTTAAAGTCTGTGGATTTAGTATGTCCGAATTCCATTCATACTTTCCACATTCATACTTTATAGAACATACTTTTGTTGTATGACATATCTTTATATATCTTCAAAAAACCAAACAAAAAAACCTTACGACAATCTTACCCCACCCTATCCTGGACAGGTTAAATCAAAAACACATAAAATAAAATAAATCAAACCAAACAAATAATAAAGATAATGATAATGTTTTTTCTTATAACTAGAACATACTTTTTTAACGGTTGGGTAGTCTGTTAAATTACTTATGCAGTATGCGATTTCAGATGCAGCAATAATCAGGTCCCAAATGGGTTTGGCACTTTTTGAGGTCCCCCTGAAACATTTCCATTGTGGTCCGTGCTGTTTGCAGCGCGTTGGTGTTTTTTTTTTTCAGTGCGCCTCTGTGTTTGGTTGCATTGTGAGAATTTGCAGTTTGCATGTGTTTTTTTCCGTTTGCATCTGGTATTTTTTCTGTTTGAGTTTGCTGCACGTTGAGAAGTTTGAATTGTATTGCATAACTTGGATTAATATTTTGTTTATTGTAGATCCTGCTCTTGTAAGATTCTTCCATAGACCTGGATTTATAGATGGATAGCTACAGATATTTGTAATAACCCAAACAATTTTTTTTCGATTGAGAACCAACGTGTTAATATATTCACAGTAAGAAAGCTGTGGTGGTTTGCAAATAGCAAATACAAGACAAGCATTACTCTTAGTAAAGGCTGATTTCTTGTGAAGGGTCACACCCAGTCATGCTGCTGTAGATCACTTTGTCGCTTGTGTGGTGGTTAGAAAACGATGATTATCAGTTTCTGAACAAGGAAGTTAAACCACATAGAGGAAAGGAGCTTGTGTTGATTTTTTTAGTTTCTTTCTAAATTTATTTTTAACAGTGGGTGGAGGGTAAATGACACCTTTGTGAGTCGTATCTATTGCAACATAAATATACTATTATATTTAGCTACTTTTTTTCACTAAACCATACCAGTCAGAACTGCAGTCTGTCTGTGAGCAGTCGTGATGAGCTCAACCAAATAGTGTCAACAGGGCAAGCCTCGGGCATCAGCTTGCACTATCGATGACCTCACGTCCATTATCTGAACAGCTGTAAAAAAAATAAGTTTCCAGTGTTCTAGGACATACATACATTGGACATTTCACCAATGCCAAGACTAAAAGGTTGTATAATGAACAAATTACACGTAAAATGTATAGTACATGTAGGTATTTTATGCAAAAAGGCACCTTTCAACACTTAAAATTAAGAATTGAAACAGATGGATACTGTATGTTGGAAAAACCACCAGTTTTTAATGACACATGCTGCATACTATTTTTCTCAGCACTGCAGAACTGCATCTAAATAAAATTATTTCTAAACATTTCTGAGTTATTGTGAAAATAGCACCATCTACTGAGAAGTGTGGGCATAGAGGAGAAAAGAAAACTAAAATCACTTCTGAAAAGAGAATTTCTAGATGATTCCACTTGGAAAAATTCTGTAGTTTTTAACCATTGTCTTACTAACGCTGAGACGGTATTCATGCTGTGTTACTTATATCCTCTTTCACACCAATGCAGTGGTACTAGTTTATTTCCATGCAAACAATCAAACTTTAAGTGTCTTTAAGGTAAATGAATGAACTCATCATCTAAGTACAGATTAAGTGATAATGTTTGAGTTCCTAACTGGTTTTAAGGAGTCTTAAGTTTTACAGGGTTTAAGAAACACAATAGTAGTCCATTTTATACGATCTTTAAAAGATTTCAATTCTTTATATCACCGTACACTTTTTAGTAGCTTCAAACAAAAACTGCAACAAGTAAAAGTTTTTTAGACATTAGTTTGGCTTAGTTTTAGAGAAAAGATTCATATCAGTCAAAATTTAGTTTAAGAACAGTGTTTTGCCTTTGTAGGGGAGTATGCTCACAAGAAAGGACTAAGAGTGCAACTGTCAAAAGTCCCAGTGAGTCAGCCCATTGAGTCAACCCCCACTCAAAATATTAACCAAGTGATACTATTGTAGAACTGCTTTTAGTATCTTAAATGTATCATAATGCATATATATAGTGGCTTGTGTGAGCATTCATAATAGAGTCAGGTGTGTTTGATGAAGGCTGGAGCTAAACGCAGCAGGAAAGTGGATCTCTCAAGAGTTGAGAAGCCCTGGTTTATACAATGTATTTCTTTACAAGTTTCTTTTCGATGTTGTACTGAATTTTTGTGACCCAACCCCTCACTTTTTTTTGCCGTGTTGATTTACTATTTGTGTAACCATAGTTGAAAATGCTCTTTTTTTGTAGCAAATTGTCATTGTCAATAATCATGTTTAAAAAAAAACAAAAAAACAAAACAAAAACAAAATTGTATTACCTAACCTACTCTCAGTATAGGCCCGGTTTCACAAACGGGGCTTAGCTTAAGCCAGGACTAGGCATTAGTTAAATTAAAATATTCAAGCTTTTACAAAAATGCCTTATAAGAAAACATTACAGGTGTGCATCTTAACACAGAACAATGACACTGACATGTTTTAAGATATTGCAGAGCAAGATATTTTCATCTGAGATAGCTTAAACATGCAATTTAGTCTGAGACTAGCTTAAGCCTTGTCTGTGAAACTGGGGGCTAGAGTCAAATAATTTGGTGGGTCACAAAATTCGCCAACTGAGTGAATCAGCACTGAATGGTCTAATAACGAACTCATTAAGACAGTCCCTTACTGCCACCTACAGGCATAACAATGTAACCTCCATACAATACAATAAAACTAGTATAATCTGTGTTTATAATATATTATATATACATGTTCTACCTGTAATTTGTGTTAAAAAGTAATCATTTAAAACTTTACCATTTTAGTGCAAACAAGTAAAAAGACTGCATTATGATTATTATTGTAACTGCAATAAAATGATCTGTAACTTGCTGGAATTAAATTCTTTACATTTACAAATTAAATGCTTTTTTAAGTTAAAAGATTTATGCACTGAAATTTATAGGACTTTTTCCAGTCATTTCATAATTATCATGTTGTACTTGATACCAATTTTTTATTTTTTTTTTTATTTTTTTTTTTATATATATATATATATAAAGAAGCTGTTTTTTTTTCTTTTCTTTTTTTTTAAAGCAAACTAAAGAATGCTTGATTTTGATTGTCTCATTTCAAAAGAAAATTCCATTGGCCGCAAAGTCCACGAACCCAATAAGAAATTTTGGGTGGTTGCTCTTTGCTGTACTTTTGCTGGGGTGTTGTTCTGGGTTATTAGACATTCACCTCTGGTAACTGAAAATCGATTGATCCACCATAAAATCACAATTAATAGTGATACCTCCATTCAATTACTTTTGTCTGATTTTTGTTACATGGACTGTTTATTTTAAAAGTTAACTTCACTGCTGCTTTTTTCTTCAGAACATGAAAACAAGATTTCAGATCTCAGACTCCAGTTGGCCAGCTACCTACAAAAAGCTCACTTCAAATGCTCTGCCTGGATCAAGTGTGACATGGTGATGGTCACCCCTCCCATTAGTGCTAAAAAAGCCTCCTACCTTTGTGAGCATAAAAATGAGAGAATATTAAATTATTCAGCATTATCTTCTTAGAATATTCTCTCTATGCAGTTGGTGGAAAGAAATTGTTGTGTTGTGTTGTGTTGTGTTGTGTGTGTTTACATTTTTTTTTTGATGACTCCCCTGTAATCACTGAAATGTCCTTTGTGATCGTTTAAGCTTACTTGAGATAGTCGCAAAACATTTGACTTATGGTTCTTTGGAAGCCTGAATTGCTTTACACAAAACACTGCCATTAAATGACATGTATGTGGTTGTGCAGCTGTCTTATCTCACATGTAATCGACCAGTAAATTAATGTTTGCATTTACACATGCACTCTTGCATGATGAATCGCACAGCACAAACATATTTGCACACTTCATTGTTGATTATTGGTAAATGAGAGAGTATGCTTCACAAGCATTGTGATATTTCCAAAATCTAACTATTTAATAGTGCTTGTTTATCACTTCACAAACAATCTGGACCTTTTCATCTAATTTAATTTACTGTAATTTATCAGCATTTCCCAACCCTACTCCTGGAGGCACAACAACAGTAAACATTTTGGATATCGTCCTTATCTGACCAGAATATATCAGGTCCTGAAAACTCTACTAACGAGCTGATGAGTTGATTCAGGTGCGTTTGATTAGGAGAAGTTGGAAAATGTGAAGTCACACCAATAGTAGTGAAACAAAATGATTCTCTCCACCCACAAATTAGATTAATCAGTAAGGACTCAACTTAATCACCAGCTTTAAAGTCTTGGTGACAGTCCCTAGAAGAGCTGCTCTCTGAGTTTTTAAACACCTTGTAAAAGGTGTATAGCCATTCCAGAAACAGAAGACATCAGCTGATCTTTCGTTTAGCAATTGAAAATGTGGTGGATTCTGCTTTTTGTAGAATGGCTTGTGGATTGGGCAAGTGGCACGTTCTGGTACCTGTTTACCAGGAGAAGTGGCCTGTGCAAGGGGACCGTCAGCCCTCCTGGCCCACTAGTTGTAGACCAAGAGAAAAAGGACCAACTTCTTCAGAAAGGTACATAAGCAGTTTGCAAGTAGTGTTGGGCAAATTACAGCTAACCCCGAACCACTAGCACACTTGTATGTCTCCTTCATAGGTTACACCCAGTTCTCAGCTTGGTTGCAACGGAGCGGAGTTGACTGAAATGTGTTAATTGACTGAGACATACAAAATATGCAGTAGGGTGTCCCCAGGCCAGATTTGTGAGGCACTGGTGCAAGCAAAAAATCTCTATTGCTAAAAAAGTTACCTTGCTTTCAGAGTTTGGAGAATTTGAAGTACCCAAGAACTTGGACGTCATTGTGATTGGCAGTGGTATCGGTGGTTTGACAGCAGCAGCGGTGTTAGGCAAGCTAGGAAAGAAAGTCCTGGTTCTGGAGCAGGATAAACGGGCTGGAGGCCTGTGTAAGGCTTTCACTGAAAAAGGCTTCGAGTTTGACTGTGGTAAGATGCTTTCATTGAGCTGCGTTAATGAACAAGCTGAATGTCTTCTTACTCCGTGAATGTTTTTGTCAGGCTTCCATTATGTTGGACAACTACATGAAAATGGCTTATTGAAAGTTGCATTGGATCTGATCACCGACGGCCAGGTGCATTTTGCTGAGCAGGGTTCCCATGTGGACACGGTGGTTATTGGGACAGGACCTCAGCGTAAAGAATACACCATCTACATTGGTAAGAAGCAGATGGAGGCTCATCTAAAGAAGCAGTTTCCCAATGATACTAAAGCGGTGGAGGAGCTCTTCAAAATCATGAAGGTATCGAAATGCTCTAAAGCGTGTGTATTCCACATTTTTTTGTATGTTCTTTTAATGTCTCTTTTAACTGTCTTTTGTCTTAGCTTTGTTCCAAGAAGATCCATCTGCTGTGTATGCTGAAAATGTTTCCGCTCTGGTTTGTTCGCTTCGTGTTGTGGAGTGGAATCGCTGATTTAATATCACCAATTTTTAGATACTCCCGTACCAGTACAACAGAAGTTGTCAAGTCCCTTACCAGCAACCTGGACCTCCTCACAGTGTTTTCTCGAATATTTTATGGTAAGAGTGCCTATACCCAACAACCTTTTGCATGCGTTGTGTTGGTGGGTTTTAACTAGAATTGTTTCGCCAAGGTGTCCCACCCAAGAACTCCAGTTGCATGATTGATGCCCTCTTCCTGCACCACTCCAAGCGTGGTGTGTATTATCCTAAAGGCGGTGCCAGTGAGATTCCATACCACATCCTCCAGGTTTTGGAAAAGCATGGCGGGAAAGTCCTGGTCAATGCACCGGTGACTAATATTCTAGTTGATAAAAACCAAACTGCATATGGTGAGTTCTTGTGCTATGAGACCGCAGTCCACGGCATATTGGATGCCACTATTTGCAGAGGAGTAAAAGTAGAGTAATGGTGTTCTTTGACTAGGAGTGACTGTGAAGAGCGGAGGTCAAGATTTTGAAGTTCGTGCTCCTGTGATTGTTTCTAATGCTGGAATGTTTACTACTTTTAAGAAACTTGTGCCTCCTGAGGTCCATGCAAATCCAAGTAAGTGACTGAATGTTTTCAATGCAAGTGGAAAAGGGTTTCTTACTAGCAAGACTGTTCTTGGGTAATCCGTGGCTCTGCTTCTCACAGAGGTCCAAGAGTATCTTCATACTCTGAAACCAGGCAAAGGGTTTTTCCAAGTGTTTGTTGGATTTAACGCAACTATGGAAGAGCTGGGGATTTCCTCAACCAACCTGCAACTATATAAGAGCAACAACATGGATGAACTGTAGGCGTTCACATCCAGTCGCTTTTTTTGTTCAAAAATGCATCTGTTGCAGTTTTACTTTTTGTCTTAGGATGGAAGAGTACTTTAGTTCAGACAAGGAATCTGCTCCTGACAACATCCCCATGATGTACATTTCCTTCCCCTCTGCTAAGGATCCCACCTCATGCACTCGCTTCCCAGGTTATTTCACCCTCTGTTGTAGATCAAAACCTTTCCGTCTAAATGAACCAAAGTGTCTGATCTATGTTTTCGTTTTGTATGTATGCATTTCATAAACATAATATAATATAATTGTGTTTTTTTTTTTTTTTTTTTTTTTTTTTTTTTTTTTAGGGCAGTCACGTATGGTGATCCATACCATGGTCAATCCAAAGTGGTTTGAACAATGGAACAATGTCAGTGATGCTGAAAAGGATGAAGAATTTGAAAGATACAAGATGAGATTTGCTGATCATCTCTTTGATTGGGCTTGTGTTCACTTCCCCAAACTGAAGGAGAAGGTGAGGTTGTTGTTTCGTCTTTATTTTTTCTTCAGTTGAGTGCTGCTTGAGTTGTTATAATGCTGCAAAAATGTAACTATGTGGCTTGTGGGACTTTTTATTTTTTGTATTATATATATATATGTATATATAATGTATATATGTGTGTGTGTTTATTTTATGTTGTTTATTTTTTTTTTTGTAGGCAGCAATGTTGCATGCAGTCACTCCCATCAATATGCATGGCCTGGGAGCCACACATGGATCCATGCTGTCTGCGGAGCACAGTCTGGACCGATACCAGCCTCTGAACATTGCTATGACCAGGTGCAACAGTCCTGTCAAAAACCTCTACCTGTCAGGTAATACAGTTTCAGTCAATGTTTTGTGTGTGTCTGTGGGTTTTACCAATTACATTACTACTACACTGCATACTCTATGCTTTGTTTCACCTCAGGGCAGGATGTTTTCTCTGGAGGTGTCAGTGGTGCTCTACATGGTGGAATTCTATGTGCTTCAACTGTTGTGGATCATTGTCTGCATGTTGACCTCCTGCTCCAAAAAAACAAACTCAAGAGAAAGGTGGTCAAGAAACTAGAGTGAGAATAAGTGATTACATCTGCACTCTTGATGCAGTTCTTGCTGTATTGTGACGCACACTTGTTCTCTGCAACTCCAGAATAAAACGTTTGAATATTGCACAATGTGTTTTAATGGTGTTTACAGTGTCTTCATGCTGCCAGTGCTGGCTCTCTAGACTTGTCCGGTTAGACTTGATAAGTGGTTGTAATCCCATGTGTCCCAAATTATCTCTAATGGGTGTCAAGCCTTAACGTAGCCAGTGACTTGGCTCTTCATTCACTTGGTATCTTGTACACTTAACTTGGCTCTTTAAACCAATGTTTTCCAACCCTGTTCCTGGAGGCACACCAACACTACACATTTTCCAACTTTTCCTAATCGAACATGCCTTCATCAGCTCATTAGTAGACTCCACGAGCAGAAATATATTGGTCCGATAAGGGAGACATCCAAAATGTGCACTGTTTGGGGAAAAACTGCTTTAAGCTGTCTGATGTTTTGGTTGAGTGATTGTCTATGGTTTGTCACTAGATGGCAGCACTGTAATGCTGCATCTCCTGCATCATACTCCAGTTTGATGGTCATCATGTAAACTTTAGCTTACAGGAGCTAGAAGATTTGAATGTCACGTGCCGTTAAACTGTGGTCTGAAATAGCATATAAGTAAATAAACATGTTTTCAGAAGCAGTTTACTAGGGTAAATAACCTGAGTTTTTAGATACTGAAGAATGCTGCTGGACAATTAAGTGGTCTTTAGAGGACTTGACCTTGTCCTTTTGTTATAACTTAGAATGTGCTATTGGTTGAAGGTTTTGAATGCGGAGGCAGGTTTCAAAGAGGGGTTTTTCTTTTCTTTTCTCTTTTGGTGGCTCAAGAAATCTTTGTCATAGCTAATTTTTGAAAATGCTAGCATGGTTATAACTAATAGCAATTGTATTTGGGATTCGAGTCCATACAATGTTCAATTGTGAAGTCTGTCAAACGAGAATGTTTTTTTTTTTTTTTAATGCGATTCAAAAGCCATAGGAATATCCTCATTAGTTTTGACACTGTAACCAATATATTACATGCACTATGTATTCAATGCACATGATACATTTCTTCCCCATGTAGCATGTAATTTTTGCCGTTCTTTTTCACATTGTAAATAGAAATCAAGTGACTGCACTGTAAGAGTATTCTGTATTCTATATATACAGCAAATCTAGTGGAGTTGAATACATTTCCAGCTTGTTTCATCTCCATGTATGCATTTTATTTTATTTTTTGCCAGTCTGTCTCTTTCATCCCTTTTTTCAGTGTGCTGAGAACAGATCACTGCAGTAGGTTGTATGAGTGCAGCAGCAGGATGGTGTGCAGGGGCGAACAGAGCTATTAAAAGCTGCTGCTGCTGTATAAATAGTCCAAGCGTATAAACGGCGACTCAGACAGTATTAGATGCTGTGGCCAGCTCCCCGCAGGAAGCTGTTGATGTAAGCGAGCACGCAATCCATCTCAGCCAGAGGTGAATGGAGCCTTCTGCACAAATCCAATTTTAATATTTAATACAAACACTGCAGTATAATTGAACATTGTTATTCATACTCTTTATTACCAGGAGGATCTCCTCCTGCTGCTATTTCAGAAGCTGCATGGATACTAGTCGAATATTCTGTGAAAATGTTGCCTCAGATTTTGCCTGCTCTATGCAGATGGTGGCTGTTCCCTGTAGCTACTGAAGGGGATATAAATAGCAGCAGTTTCTTCCTCATCCCTCAGTGCGTCTCTCTCTCTCTCCACACACACACACACACACACACACACACACACAATACAAACACACTCTGAGTGTGTCTCTGTCTCCTTCATACATCTTCTCACCTCTTGCTCATCAGTTTGACATCTATCTTAAAATGTCCTTAAAATGTTCCCATAAGAATGATGAATCACAATGGATATATTGTTTAACCTACATCTTATTTGTTTCTTCTAGGCAGCTTGAATAGAATTTTACAATAAATAGAAAACCAAAGGTCACACGAGGTGATGCAGGTGGGCTTTTTTTTGTTAAATACTTTCTGTTATGCTATGGTATATCATAAATAATTCCACGCAAGTAAGTAAACACTGCGTCTCTGTGGTGCTATCAACAGATTGCTCTGTTTGTTTGGATATCCCAAAAAGCCCAGCACAGCGGCATTATAAGTAAGTATATAAAATGAATATTTACCCACCCTAAAGCAGTGTCCATGTTTTATAGTTGTTGCAATACTGTGAAATATAAAGCTACTTTATTGGCATCTGTGTTTCCATGAAGAATCTAACATCCATAGTATGTTTTCATTGCACAAAATGTTCTATAAAGTAGAAAAAAATCTTCAGATTATTAAAACGATGTCCATACTAGAAACAGGTGGTTCTTTTAAGAAGTTTTAATTAAAAGAATAATTATTTGAAGAATCAAAATTTGTACTTTTGCCTTTATTTCTTTGCTTAAAAGAGAGTATTGTTTCATATTTTTATCTGATTTTAATTACTTGCAAGGACATGTCTATTTTATTATTATAAATAAACTTTTTTATATTATATTAAGCAAGCTGATATTGTTGGACTAGATACTTGGTCCAGTTAGCAGCCTCTTTTTAATTTTTAATTTTATAGAATGAGTACAAAGCAAATGTATTTATTTTTGGGCTACATACATTTTTACTCTCATAGATGTGGATCTTGGACATTGATCGCAAAAACTACTTCGGAGGCTCTCTGTCAATACAACACACAGCTGCTGAATTGATCTGTTTATATGTGCAGAAGCACTACAGAATCTGGTCGAAATGCTCCTATAGTGCATCTTTAGTCCTTGATATTTCATTAGAATTGATGTGCAGATTATGAACTTATTTTCCTCCAAGTTGGAGAATGCGTAAATTCTTGACTTGCATCTTGGCACGAGGCACAGTGTACTGCAAAAGCTTTCAGTTTGCCATTTAGAGAAATAATTTCAATCTAAATGTATGAGACCAGTAGTGAAGATGCTATATGGCTATTTTTTTAAGCTTTTCATTACAAATGGTCTCAGCCAGAAAACTTCAAATGTTATTTGATTAGTGACTTTGTGTCTTTATTTGAGAATTTTTCTGAAAACATGCATTTTTTGGTATTTGGTATTCTGTCTTTTTATCATTATAAGTCATTGTATAAAAATCATCAGTGTGTCTGTTCAAGCAAGGCTTTTTCAAGTACACATTCAAAGTTTGTCTACAGTTAACTTACAAGCACATGATTTGAATTCAGCTCAAATCATATGTTCTATGAGGGCTGTGATTAAAACCTAACATTCACAGAGTGAAAACTTTCTCAGCTGAAATTTGGATCCAACTGCTCTACGTTTTGCGATAATTGACAACATTTCACTGTTCATTCCACCCCCTGCTGGGCTCATTATTCTCAGCTTCCAGAATGATTTAGCACAAGCCTGCCTACTTGTTTTGACTTGAACAGGAATAGAAATGCATGTAGGATACTGGTGTTTGCACTATTTCCGTTCTTTTGGACAGCAAATCAAGACAAAGAATTACACTTTGTCTTTTAGTGTTTTGTCATACTATGTCACATTTAGTTATTTTTAACGTGTCATAAAAGTATCAAGACAAACAAAATACAGCGTGTAAAAACTATCTATTTCTTTTAAAGTGATAGTAATGCATGTGCATTATAATTTAGAAGTTTAGAATAAGCAGTTTCATGCATATATTTTTAGCAATAAATAGCATTTAAATTGGATTCAAAATCTCTTTTTTTTCCCCATTGCAATATAAAGAAAAATAAAAAAAACTTTAAATAAACAAAAATATAGAATGAATGGATTCACATCTGCTATGTGTGTGTTTTTTTATCAATTATTCCTATATGTGAAATATTTTCTATTGTTAGTTAATCTAAAAGTGTTTTCCCTCTTTTTTTGTTATTTTTGATTTTACTAAAGCACCAAAAGATGAATGTATTCACTTTCAGGCCATCCAAGGTGCAGATGAGTTTATTTCTTCATCAGAACAGATCTGGATCTTCTGCAGTGAATAAGTGCCGTCAAAATGAGAGTCCAAACAGCTGATAAAAACATCACAATAACCCGCAAGTAATCAACAGTTCATCAGTCAACATCTTGTGAAATGAAAATCTGTGTTTGTAAGAAACAAATCTCTCTTTAAGATGGCATGCTATTAACTTCAAACCATTGCATCCAGTGAAATCAGTCTGAATCAGAAGAGACAAATGCAAGATGAAAATAAACAAATATCTTGGTGTTTTTTTTTTTTTATGAGAAAGGACCACAGGGATGGACTTTTTCACTGGAGGAAGTCCTGTTATGGATTATTATAGACTCATGTTTTGGCCAGAAGTGACAGTTTAACATAGCTTTTCAACTCACAAGGTCTTCATTTATGGACTGGAGGTTTTTTGATTAGTTGTGGGTTACTGTGATGTTTTTATCGGCTGTTTGGACTTGGATCTTGGATGTCCTGAATGTGAGTGCATACTGAGCATTTTTGGGTAAAGTATTCCTATCTGGAAAGGATTTAGGTGAACCATTCTGAAGTTTTGCGTTCGGTCTAGGCCTTTGTGCAGTCTGAGAGCCACGTAACAAAATCTCCATAACCCACCAGTGTTTATCACCACATTGTTTTGGAACGAATCAGACAGGGTGATTCTGCATGGTACTTAGTATTTTATTATCCAACTGTGTGCATGCAAAGTTCCCCTTTCTCTGAAATCTTTTGCATTTGGGGGAGGAATACGTTTTTTTCTCAATACACCACCATGAAATGCGCTACACTCCATCTCCGCTCGCTGATGATTGTTTTTCCATTTTAATGGACTGCTCCAAACTTTACCTTGGAGAGTGTCCCTGCTGTGCTGGAGCCCTTTGTCTTGGCTCGGAGCCGTTGTCTCTGGAACATTCTCCAGATGGACCATCCTGTCTGCAGGCAGTGTGCGTGTTTGTGTGCAATTCATCTTTCTGAATTGACTCTGTCCTATTATTCCCATTGCAATTCCCCACCCTGAGAGTCTCTTAGCAAACAGTCAAGACATTCCATTATAGCCTGGAAACTCACGAGTCCTTAACACACACAGGACTTTCAATAAATTAGCCAAAACCAGGATTAGTTTATTAGATATAGAAACGTGGAGGGCTTTCTCTTTTTTAAACGCACAGCGATGACAGATTTGCTTGTTCATTCCCAGATGTCTTCACTATTTTGATTGATGCTCCCGATGTGGAGTTATTTTGAACAGATTGGTGACAAAAAAGGAGTGTACAAAGTGTCCCTGTCCTTGGGCTATATTGATAAGACATTGAGACAGTGGTGCACTCAGTGGAGGCTGAGAACTGCATTGTGAGGGCTTCCTGTGCTGCTGACTGAGGCTGAGCTGAATAGACCACATGCAGAAAAACGAATACAAGACACTAAAAGACTGGTATTGGTAATATGGTAGCTAAAGGAAAGGAAGATGCACCTATCGGAGAAAGTCACCATTTGGATGAAGACAGAACTTTCATTATTTAACGTAATGCGTTTTTCTGATTTAAAGTAGCAAAAATCATGTTTTGTCAGATTTTGTCTATTTAAAATATGTTTTATGCTTTTCAAGCAAACTCGAATGAGTGAGTGAGTGAACAAATTAACGAATGTTGCTTCATTCCTTCATTCTTTTATTCCTTTCTTTTCTCATGTCTTCATTTAGTCCAAGCCAATATTTATTTTTACAAGCATTTCTTTATGGAGAGATAAATAATAATAAATAATTAAATAAGTGAAACAAGTGAAATATATAAAATAAATCATTAAATACATAGTTAAAATTTATAAACACTAAAAACATATACTTCCCTTCTGTTCAAATAAATAAATAAATAAAATAGTAGTTAATTATTAAATGAAGAAATACTTAATTAATAAATATAAATGTATGTATATCATGTCAGTCCTTACTCCCAGATGTTGTGTTAAGCCATCCAATCAGATTAAAGCTTGCCAGACGCACCAGACAATCGCTGAAGGACTGAGACAAGCAACCACGATGACAAACCAAATACACGCCACCCCAGCTCCAAACAGACAAAGAACAATCCCGTACAGAGATGACATCCACATGGACTCAGCAGGGCTGGAGCTGCTAAGCTCACTTGGAAAGTGGTGCTGCTAAACTAGGTCACACACAAAAGTAAAAAAGTTTAAAATGGACTTAAAATGGCAGGAGGGAGGGAGGGAGAGAGGATGGGAACATTCTGTTCTCCTTCAGGACCTGTTTAGGTGAGAGATGGTCACACTTGAATTTGAACTGTAACAAGTACAGACGGACTGGGACTGAAAAACAGTCTGGGACTAATAGAAACCATTGACTCCTGTATTATGCAGTATTTTGATGAGTCTGAAATAGGGATTTACACACACACACACACACACACACATATTTACATGTATGATACTTCTTGTCAGGATTCTTTTATGTATAAAAAGTAAAGAACAATATTTATTTGAAAAGACGTCTTTGCCATTATACTACACATTTCAAAAGTTTGGGGTTGATAATTTTTTTTAATAGAAATCAATATTTTTATTCATCATGGGTGTGTTAAATTGAGAACTGTATAAAGACTTGTTAAAATCTATTTTGAATAAATGCTGTTCTTTTGTACTTTGTTCATCAAATAATCCTGAGAAATAAGTATCACAGGTTCCAAAAAAATATTAAACAGCAGAACCATTTCCAACTTGATAATGAATAAGCATATTAGATTAGAAGAATCAAATTGCTGATGAAAATTCATCTTTGCATCAGTGAAATAAATTATATTTTAAAGTATATTAAAATAGAAAACAATTGTTTTAAATTATTTCAGTTATACACTTTTTCTGTAAAATATATGCAGCCTTGGTTGGAGTTTTTAAACTCTGTCAAGTTGTGCTTTATACTTCACTTTAATTTAATTTAATTCTTTCCATCTCCTTTTTTAATAATTGTATATTTATGTGCACATCTTCACGATCTAACATGTACATTTTTTCTAACATTCTAAGCATAATTTTTGCGAAAAAAAAAAAAAAAAGACATCCTAGTCATGCTTAGTCAGGGGTGCAAGAGCACTCTATGCTCTTGAAATAAAATGCCTGCCTGACAGAGATGAGGAAAAAAAAAACTCTGTTCCATTTTTTCATTCCCTTGTCTCTTGTTTCAAGTCCCTTGGGTGCTTGTTACTGGCGAAGAGATAAACTCCTATCAGAGAGTTTTAATTGGATCAATTTAATTACTGAGAGCAGCTTCATGTGATGCGCAGCATATTTATTGGCACTAAAGTACATTTGTACCTCACAGCAATATATTTTTCTGCTCTTACAGTGTTTCAGAAGAACAGCTGGAGGTATCTTAAGCCCAGTGCTCCTTTGGCAATAAAACAAGTCTGTCTTTTAATATTAAGTTCCATTTTCTATTCTATTCTATTCTACTCTCAGTATGGCTTAATTTGTGCAACATTTCATATCTGTTGGCTCCTCAGTTTCTGTGGTATTATGAAATAGCAAAGTGTCCATACCTTTGACATACTGTATAGCTTTTGCATACTATATAATAGCAGAGTGTACCGATTTGTTTGTGCACCGATAGTGCAGTTCTGCTGGATCAGTTACCACTTTTTGTTCAGAGAAATCATAGTTGTTGTTTTTTTCTTTTATTGTTTTTTAAAAGGTATGTAAGAACAGATATCTCAGCTTTTGAATGACATCCTTTCACTCTTCGGAGGGACTCCAAACTCAGTTGATAATGTGCGCATGTAAAAATGGATTACAACTCTCAATGGATGGCTTTGGCCCCGCTTTTATGCTGGAAAGCTATGCTGTAAAATCTCTCTTCAGTACATTTCAGAGCTCTCTCATTTTCGCTTAATACCCATCTGTCTCTTGCTGTCTCTCTCTTCTCTCAGGAAGTTTGTGGTCCTGCAGTGATTGGCATTGCAATTGGGTGTGTATTCCCCCTTTTATAGTGCATTTATTGAGAGGTCAGCTGTAGTGTAAAGCAGGCCCTTTATACTTCCTCTTCCTGTAGTTTTGCTTGGGCCTGCAGTGCTTTGAAGCGCATGAGTAGGAGGAGCGGCTGACAGAGCAGAAAGTGGCACCGCAGCCAAAGATCTGCATTAAATGGAATGAATTTCTTTAAGACAGATCCAAGATGTGTTTAGAGTGTTTTTGTTTCATTGAAGTATGTTGCCTATGGTTCTTCACGTGAAAAGCTTTCAGACTGATTTAGAAGGGCTATAAAAAGTAAGAAAGAAAAGAAAAAGAAAATTAAATGCAAAGGTGGAGCAAAATCCCATGTTGATTAAAGATTCCAAATACTTTTTTACTTAATAAGAATAACATTCATTGATTTATTGTACACAATACGACCAGAAACCAGGAATACAATCATATTTAAGAAATTAAATATGGCCAGTTTTGGATCTGTCTGAACTTGAAATGTCTGCGAGGATGATTTGCCATGCTGAATAGTGCGTCAGTGTGGCAAATGCCATCTTGCTGACTCAGCAGCTTTCTTCCCTCATGGCCACATGTGGGACCGACTCCATGCATGTAATTGCATCTGTTCAAGCACATCAGAATATTGCCAGTAAACACACTTTTGTTTGTTTGGTGTTTACAACGCCACTGTATCGCCCTGAATAGAAGGATTTGAAATCTGGGCTGCATAACACATCTGAGGACAAAGCTACCAGCAGTCAGCAGAGCTTTGAATCATGCATGTGCTGGAGTCGTCTATGCTGCAATTTCATGCATGGACACTGCCTCTGTCTGTCCCTACCACCGCATATATGCCGATGTCTTCTGACAGGTGACATTTTGCTAGTGAGAGGGGAAGCATGTTTGTCTCGTTATGAGCTCAGAAAAAAAGCTGTCTAGACAGTGTGAAAATCATTATAGTCTAATATAGGTCATTTCGTTTGCCTTCTTAATGCACAAAGCTCATCATGCATCTAAAAAGTCAATGTTTTGTTAACACTGATGTCATTTGATAAGTGTAGTTTGCAGATGCTGTCTTGGTAACATGACCAACAGGATCAACTGCTATTTTGAATAAGAACAAAATCGCTACTGTACTTAAAAACGTTGTTCAATCTTTACGAACATTAACAAAAGGCAGAAAGTCACTAAAGGATTTGCAGTCTTGATGAGTTGATGCTAGATGATGCTATTGAATTCCATCGCTGAGTCCAAAATTGCATACTTCCCTACTATATAGTATGCGAAAAACAGTATCCAAGGCAAGTAGTATGTCCCGATTCGTAGTGGAAAAAGAGTAGGTGAGAAGTACCCAGATAACCTACTGCTTCCGCCCGAATTCTGCAGTATGCATAGGATGGACACTTTACTATCCCATGAGGCCATGGGAGGGGACGCGTCATATTTGAAAAATGGTGGAATCGTCAGACTCTTTTTTAAGTGTAAGTAACGTTACCTCAGAGAAAACGCTGTTCATTGCAGTTAAATTGCACTTCTCAATGTATAAGGTTGTTTAATCATTACTGAGCACATCAAGCTTTTTTGCCCTCTTTTTACACATAACAACATCAACATATCGGTTATAGTACGTCCGAATTCCATTCATACTACCCTCATTCATACTATAGAGTGTGCTGTTTAACAGTTGGGCATTACATTCCAATGTAGCACCTATGCGATTCGGACACAACGTATGTATTTCACAGAAAATCACAGACTCTGAATTTTAATCTTAACAGACTCATTCCATCCAGTCAGAGGATATCAGACCTTAGAGATTTTAGTTTTTATTTTGTCACAAGTCATGATTTTCAGGTTTGTACTGGTTTGTGTGGCTTTCACTTGCTGTTTTATTAGACAAAATACTCAATTTCTTAAAGGGGTCATCCGGTGCCACATGCAGTTTACAAGCTGTTTGGACTGAAATGTGTGTTGGGAGTGTCAGTACACAACCACTCTACAATGATTAAGATCCACCAGTAGTTTTCTGTTAATTTAATAAAAATAAATTGCCCCTTCTGAAATCAAGCCATTCTCAAATGCATGTCGGTGTGGCGTCACACCAACAGAGGCCACTCCTACAATAGTTGATTGACAGCAGCGTGTCACACAGAGTAAACAGACTATATTACAAACTTTCCAGCTTGTGGAAAATTGGCTTGTATGACTCCTTTAATTTACAATAACAAGTCAGCCATTAGGGCTAACAGTGCTTTATGATGTACCAACCCTTATGTACGTACTCTGTGCATTTTTTCTCTCCTAGCAATCAGGTGCATATTTTTGTGAGTTTGTGTTCAGGATGATTTAAAAAGTCTGGTAGTGTGTGATCTTAATCCTTTAGCTTGCAATTCCCAGTTTTCTCTGTAGCTATTTACAGTCTGCAAGTGTATGATGCCTTTTAAAATCTCTTCATATTATGATGTTTGTGAATGTGTTCCAGGCATTAGATGATCTTAAGTCCAAGAAAATGTATCCATAGATGTTTGATTTTAGTCAGACACCTAGTGGCTTCACAAATGATTGGCATCAAAAATGCAATGCAAACAAAAATTAAATATTAAAAAAAGAATTACATATAGAGCAGAATTATGGGCTACCCAATGTTCTTTGGTCAGCATGACTTTTGTCAATTAGAATAAAATACTGTATTTTACCAATGCTACTTATACTGTATAGTACCAACTACAATTAGTTGTTAAATTTAAGAAAACTTTAATTATTTTGAGTCATACGGAGTACAATGAACTTTCAGGGTCTGTGACAATGTATGATGTGGTCAAAATTGTAGAAAATAATGTGTAATATAGGCCTACTTAACCATAAAAGTACTGAATGTAACTTTTTGACTATATTAGAGCATAAAAATATCATAATATTTGAAGTTTGCATAATTTTCTCCCCTGAAAAGCAATGCTACATCCATTTATTCTTCTTTGAAAAGTGTGTTCCATATTGGAATGTCTGTTTTTGTTTTGGTCTGTTTGATTCTGCCCACTGACAGTAACCCTACTAGTATTTTGACACACTCAGTTGCCAGCTGGTGGACAACACAGTGGGCTGCAGATTGGAGATTCTATCCAACCTAAAAAGCCTGGCCTTTTGGATAAAAAAGCTCTATGACCAGAGGCTCTCCAATATTTTGAATTTGGACTGCAATAACCATTTCAGCTATCCCTGAAAATTACATATTGCACCTTTAACATTTCTGCATTGGAATTAATTGATCCATTTCATCAATTTGTGCATTCTCTAGGAGCCGAATGACCTTGGCATTGCGAGTGTTAACTACTGGAATGCATGCATAACCTTTCCACTGCTCTGCATAAAATGGGTGTTTTCGAATTGTTAGATTTTTCAGACATACTCATTTTGCATGTCATGCTCCAGTTGATTTTCTTGATCCCCTAATTGCTGCTTGCATCTATATTATGGCTAGGAAATATTATATTGTCAATTCAATTACTGAATTCCTCAGAGACCGTTTAAAATTAACTTTCAGCTTCTTATAAGCGGTACTCAAGCTCAGTGCACATTTGCAATTAAAGTGGACAAACACAATACAGTCCACTACCTCCACTGAGAATATTGTGTTCAGTTAAACATGGCCTTTAAATATTAGTTTGTCTGGTTTATGTAGATTGATAGGGATTGTGTAGATTAGTTTGCATTTTTACCAAATACACAGCTTCAAATCCTAAACCACTTCATGTACATGTGTAGTCTTACTGTTTCTTTCACTATTTCCGTCTAAGATTCATTTTAGTCATATAGTCATATTAAAACAAATTGACCAATTTTTGCAGCAGTGTGCAAAGCTGTTTGAAATCTACAAGCCATTACATAGACCAAGTGTTTTTGTTTTTCATTCAATGTCCTGCTTTCTAATCTTAACTGGTCTGAGGATCAGATATAGCTTTGTATCTGTCATAGCGCTCATGTTTTTGATTACATAGTTCCTTTTTTAGTATCCTCTAATTTGATTTATGTCTTAGCAGAAGATGATCTCACCATGTTGTTGTTGTTAACTAAAACTGTTAAAAGACATTTTCATTATTTGAAAAAGCACAACAAAATTATTCATATGAAATGAAAAATTAGAAATAAGACTAAATTGAAGTACTAAAATCATTAAAACTAAATAAATAAACTAAATGAAATACTATTATAAAATGTGTAAAACCACACTTTTTTGTGCTTGAAACAAGGTACTACTGTACTATTCTAGAAAAATAGTTGCATGTAAGCATGATAGAATCTAGCTTACCGTTGTAAGTAATTCAAATCAAGTAATTTTCTTGCACTGTAATTATAAAACTGAACTTTGCCACAATAACATTCTTATTATCTCCTCTTGACTTTATGATATGCTGGCCTGCTCGTACTTATGACAGACAGTCTGTGACGAGAGGAAAATTGACAGGGAAAATGACAAGTGGCTTCAAGCTAGAGGATGCAGGTCTGTAAATAGAGAACTATCATTTTTCGCAGCGTGCTGCGGGACAGACCCTCAGTGAGCGGAGGAAACATGATCAAGGCAAACACGGGCCCACCTGCGCTCTGGATCTGGTTCTGTGCTCTCCACTGGCAGCAGGGAGGTATGATAACAGCTTCCTCCTGATCCCTATCGCTCTCACTCTCCCCTATAATGGTGGTACAACAGAATTGTTGTCTGTGCTGCGGTGGTATTGATAGTCTCCTTGTTGGCGGTCCGGGTCTTTCTTAACAGGTCCCTGGGCACATGCCACCCTCTGCTGTCCTGATAGTGGCAGAAAATATACCTATATTTAGATAAAAAATATATAAAGCCTGTGGTAACCTTAAATTACAAGACTGAAATATGGTCTATGGTCAATGTAATAATTAAATTTGGGCCTTTTCCTCTCAAAAATGTATTGCGTGGATGTTCAGATGATTTGCAATGTAGTGCAACTGTCCTGGACTAGTTATTGTGTTTTCTTTGTCCTTTTAGTGGCAAATGCATCAGTATTTTCACATATTAAGCAACACAACAATTAACATTAATAATAATAATAATACAAAAATATTTCCTGAGCAGCAAATCAGCCCATTAGAATAATTTCCTATGGATCATGTGACACCGGAGAGTGGGGCTGAAAACTCAGCCTTGATCACAGTAATAAATCACATTTTTAAGTACATTACAACAACAAACAGTTGTAATAATGTTTCTCAATATTACTGTTTTTACAGTATTTTTATTTTTTTTTTTAAATAAGTGCAGCCTTGGTAAGCATGTGGACTTTTTAAAAGCATTAACAGAATGTATCCAAACTTTTAAACAACATTTACATCCCATAATGCAAATAATAATGCATAATACAAAATTCACTTTTTTAAATCCATATTTTTAAATCCCCTTTCTCAAATCAGGCTGTTCTGTAAGATTCCTGTAAGAATTATGTTGTTCTGCACAGGCCCCTCCCACGACAGTTGATTGACAAGACTGTCTTACCTTAGACCTGCCCTAAATGAGCTGTCATCAGTCTTCTATTGTGTCCGGTGCAGAAGAAGGCAAGACAAGACAAGTCTCTAACTAAGTGATTGAAGCATTTTGTTGTTGGATGTAATATTGAACATAGCAGTCGTCAGTCACATCTGAGACATCTGAGCAGCTGAAGACGCAGAGGATTAAAGCTGATCCCCGTTCTACATAAATGCGTCTATGTTCGTTATCTACAGAAGAAATGAGTATAAGAGTTTTTAATTAATCTTTGCAAATCACCTTTCGTAATTATGTGCTGGTCAGCCGCTAAAGTAAACCAGTCTTATGAGAGTGGCTCATCACTCCATGGAACAAAGGGGCAGGTTCAGCAGAGCTCATTAGCATTTAAAGCAACTACCACCTGGACTAGAATCCCTCACTGAAAACAGCTGATTTTGACAGGGTAAAAAAGGTGTATTATTGAGAAATTTAAACCAATATATGTTATAGACTTTTCATTAATAGCATAAAAGAATCATATGGAAAATTAGCATCAGATGACCCCTTTAAGAGTCTTAGAGCCCCTGGCATACATTGCAGTGTGAATAACTTAGGCTGTTATAGGATTACTATTTTGATTGTTATTTATGCTGTTAGTTTGTAGTCGTTGTAATCGAAAGCTAATCTTTTTCCTTCTATATTGTTCTCTTTTTCAAGTTGAGGTCACTTTATGTGTTGCTAATTGGTGATTAATTCTGATTTGTTTAATTTATGCTTAATATTATACAATTAGCCTAGAATTACTAAGGACAGTTATTGAACAATCTTATTTTGCAGGGTAATAAGTTATAATGCAGAAGTGAGCTGAATGTCTTTGTGAAACAGCTGTATATTACAGTAAATATTATTTACCAAACTGATAAACTTATTTTCACGAATAGCACATATTCCCAGAGTCCTCAGATGCTCTCCATGACATTTAAATGTTTTCTTTGCTGGAGTCCCATCTAGGCTCTGACTTGCACCTGTCTGCAGCGGCGGCGGCTTGTCAAGGTCAAAGCTGAGCAGAAGACGCTGGCCTTACAGATCTCTGCTCCATGTCCAAACACTGTCTGCCCCCGCACACTCATTATTCAGGATCCGCAGCCGCGCTCCGACAGCTCCACGAGAATGATTGCCCTGACTCCTCAACTGGACTATTAATTTGAAAAACCTCCATAAGGAATTCCTGTTAGCTTTATTGAAATCTGTCGGCACAGCTACTTCCTTGCAATCTCCGCTGTTAACCGTTAGCTTCTCTCCCTCCGGGGCAGTAAGTGGCTCTCTAGACCCGTATTGGATTCTTATTCCAGGTCAGCAGAGTATAAACCCTGTGCATTTCATTCGCAGTGAATTTAGAGGTGTTATCATCTGTGATTATCTCTAATATACAGCATGATGAGATTTCCTTTTCACAGCATGATGCTTACTGTATTTGTTAATATTGTCTTTTGCTCTAGCATCAGTTTGGCTTCTCTAGGGTTGTATTTTTCCTGTAAACAAGTGTGTAAAAGCCTCTAGGTGCATGTGTTTCGGTTTATTTGTCACTTAAAAAAAAGAATCATTACCACATTTCATAACACTGCATGGGAGCACCGCTCAAAATAAATTGCTAAACGTATTCTCTTGTATATCAATAATAAAGGCAGAAGTGCATTTTTTTATAAATTACACAACATAAATATAATAGTGTAATATAAATATATTGAAAATGCTCATGGGTGAATCTCATAAAACATGTTATGAACATGCCAAGGATTTAAGGATGCCTTCATACCTAAATCTAAGGATTATAAAAAAAAAAAAAATAGTCATAATATATACTGTACAGTATCTATACAGTGGGAACGGAAAGTATTCAGACCCCCCTAAATATTTCACTTTTTATTATATTGCAGCCATTTGCAAGTTAATTTGGCGGCTGGGTGCAATCAAGAGAAAGATGAATCCGGCCAAGTACAGGGATATCCTGGACCAAAACCTTCTCCAGAGTGCTCAGGACTTCAGACTGGGCCGAATGTTTACCTTCCAACAAGACAAAGACCCTAAGCACACAGCTAAAATAATGAAGGAGTGGCTTCACAACAACTCTTTGACTGTTCTTGAATGGCCCAGCCAGAGCCCTGACTTAAACCCAACTGAGCATCTCTGGAGAGACCTAAAAATGGCTGTCCACCAACATTTACCATCCAACCTGACAGAACTGGAGAGGA
>JAUMHG010000047.1:17916841-17927999 GCA_032359395.1 Enteromius anoplus
GTGGCTAACAGCTCTCCTAGCTGTTCTGTGAAAATTGACTGAGCCCCACTCAGCCCCTCGCGCTGAGTGATAGGAACAGCGCCCACTGTGGGCACCTTGGGAACCACTGGTGTGGTAGACAGCTACCCTAGTCGTCGGCCAATGACTGGTTGCGCATCACTCAGCCCCTCTCGCTGAGTGATGGTATGGCGCCCTCTGTGGGCGTTTCGGAAACCACTGGAGTGGAGGACAGCTCCCCTAGCTGTCGTTCGGTGACTGGTTGAATAGCCGGGCCGAACTGAATACCACACAGCCCCTCTCGCTGGGTGATGATGTCAGGGCCGAGGCAGAGAAAGACCCCCGATTTCCAAGGCAGCGCGGTAATGTCTGGCAGTTCAACAGGGCTGATCCAGCGTGCGGCGCTCATAAACACCCCGGTGAGAATGGTGTCATTGAGTCCCGACCGTTCCGCGAGCTGAACAAACTCGACAACGAAGTCCTTGAATGACGGGTCTCGGCACACAAGTGCAAACAGGCCCTATGAAAACGTCATACTGTAATGATCCTCCGATCTGAGCGAGCCCTTAAAAATAACCGTGGCTGAACTATTGTTATGACGGTTTGTTCGGTTGCAAAGACGGGAGCGTGAGGCGTACGAGTTCATATGCAAAATACTTTATTTATTAAAGGCTCAGGGTCAGGATACAGTGCCCGATCGCCGGCAGTGAGGACAAGTCCAGGCATGAAAACAGAGGTAAACACTCAGAGTTAGCTGGGAGCTGGAGGGCCCTCCAGTGGCATGAGCTGGCAACTCATAGACCATGACAGTAATTCTGTTTTTTCTTTTTTTTTTTACTATTCAAATTTGTCACGTGACGTCCAGATTAAACTGTTTGTTAATTAACATTACTATCCCTGCTGAAAGTGAAGCTTTAAACAAGCCTGTTATTGTATGGTTGTGATTACTTTTTCATTATTCTAAATAAAAATAAATGTAATAGTATGCAATAGTATATATGAATGAGAAATGATGTTCAAACATTTGGTCGGTATGGTTTATTTATTTAAATGAATGAATACAAATATTTGCAGCTAAACAATTCAGTTAAACCAAGGCACTGTATCATTACACAGCAAACAAAATGACAAGTTCATTAAATGATATGTCGATTAATATGACATTGTCAAGGGTCATGCTGCATACCACCTGAGGGCACTGCATCACAGATAAAGAACTTGTTTAATTTAGTTCAGTGAATGCAATCATCATTCATTTTTAGAAAATCTTATTTAACATTATATTTAACACAATATTTCTCCATCTGTGCCACACGTACAACACAAAGATGTTTAACAATTAACAGGACAGAGATATGCATTGTACCATGACCAGCTATAGCTGAACACTTACAGTTAATTATGTTTATTAGGCAGCTGTAAACGACCTAGTATAAAACAACCTAGTCTTGTGTAAGACTAGGGTGTGGGAGCAAGTCTAAAAAATGTGGGATTCATGAAATGCTATCTTTATGAAACAATGTGTATGTTCTCCTTTTTTTGGGACTGTATGCTTAATTGGTGTAAAAGCTTATCAGTCTTTCTGCTTCTCTGACCCCTGTGAGATACGCTCCATGGGTTGTAGTGTAGAAGTTCACATGTGTAGCTTCACCAGCAAACAACACCTGAAGGTGCTTCAAGAACAAAGAGAAATCAAGTCATTTTGATTTGAACTTCATTACTGTGTGAATTTGTATGTGGATATCAGTGCAGCTATTGTTAAAATAATATTTTTGTTACCTTTCTCCCTCTGCATTTATCTTTAGGTGGAAGAGGTGATGCTAATGCCCTGTGTGCTTTTACTCCATCAACACCATCAGGAACAAATGTGTAAGAGCCAAGAACGTGAGAATCAGAACCCCATCTGGAGATCAGCGTCTTTGAGACCTCTGGCACTGACCAGCCTGTGAAAGTCCTGAGCAACCTTCAAAGACATGAACAGAGTTAATTAGCATTTGCAGATTTTACTGCCATTTACAGATAACCATGTATTTCGGCCAAACACATTTCAACACATGATTCCCACTCTTCTCTCCAAAACTGCCCACAGTGGTTTGATAATATTTAAGTGAGGGCAAGATTTTAAAGTTCATCTTGTTGATCCAAGTTTTTATAATTATAATCTTTTCAGTTAATTTAATCTAAGCAGTTATTGGCCTTTCATTGACATTGGCTGTTTTAAGTTCTCTCTGGTTTGTTTTTATCAAGTACCAAGTATTCACTGTGAAAATGGGCATTTTTCATTTCAGCAGTCCTGTGTTGTTTTGACACGATCCTTAGTTGTTTCCCAAACTCCTTAGACACAACTCTCCTTATTAGTCATGTTTGGTTTTTGCCCACTATTCTTCTTCGCTGGTGAAGTCTTGTCAGCCTGTTTAAATGCTGTCATAATTGTAGATTATGTGCATAATAATGGAATAATGGGTGTTCTTACACACAGGGATTGGACAAAATAATTTTGATGCCTTCTATAAAGGTTTACACACGTTTAAGGGTTGAATTGTTTTCTTCAAATGTACACTTGTAGATCATGTGTCTGCAACATGGTAAAATTATGATTTATATATTTCAACATTTATGTTACCATACCTTACACAGATATCTCCTACTTCACTATCCTTAAGATTCTCCATATATAGTGCTTCTCTACCCGTGATCCAGCCACACAGAGCCGTGGGATGACGGGCCACTGTATCAAAACCGGTGATCTTCTTGAACCACATATTTTTCCAGGCATCTCCTTCAGAGAGAGACTTATAAACATCTTTATCCTCAGGCCCATCTTTCCACACCACCTGCACCCCAGCGCAGTCATCTGGCCAGAATTTCTTCTCAAAAAACAGGAAGATTTTATCTACAATCCCAAAGCCGAGATTGTCAATCGCAGTCAGCTTTGTTGGAGGTAAGGGCGGTTCGAACATGGTTGAGGCTTTGGCTTTGAGAACCCCCAGAGAAACAGAGACAATCACATGGTCTGCATCAAAGCTCTTTCCATTTTCACAAACGATCTGAACAGGGTACCTTTGGTCTTCACAATGACCTTTTCTGACTAAATCCCATCGGATGCTCTTGACAGGTGCACTACACTGGATGGTTCCTGAAGGTAGATCGCTCATGATGACATCTAAGATTGCTTGGTAGCCACCAGGTCCCAACGTGTTAAAAAATCCTCCCTCTAAAGCAGTGTAATAGCTAATCTGAGATGCAGACACCTCATAGAGACTAGAGCAAGCCTCATCTGTGCATTCAATCCTCTTGCACCATTCAAAAACTTGTTGGCCATCTTCTGTCGCCGCTGGAGGAAATTCACCAATGGCATCATCCAGATAAGCACCCAAACTTAGTTTTCTGTGCTTGTGGTTAAGTTCATCATCAAAAGCCTTGTCAGTGAGCTTGTTGAAGTGCGAACACACCTGATCTACAAGCTTTGTTGAGACCTGCTTCCCATCTTCTTTGAAAAAGTAATCTTGATGGGTTATAGAGCGGGGCTGGCACATGTTTTTGTCAGCAGAAGGTCCCTCGCATAGCAGGTTCTCCTCAGTTGCAATCTTGTACAGGGGGTTTCCTTTCCTTCCATGGATCCAGTTTGCTCCAACTTCAATGACGCTCTCGGTGAAGGGTTTAGTGGTGTGCACTCGACCTCCAATTCTGTCCTTCGCCTCGAGAACCAGAACATTTTCAAATCCTGCCTTCACCAACGTAGCTGCAGCGGCCAACCCTGCAAAACCTGAACCCACGATTACTACTTTGGCATTTTCTCGTCCAGAACAAGAGCTCATGCTTGCTGCTTTGTTTAGAGAAAAAAAAATCTGAAAAAGTGTAAATGTCGTTGTAGAACAAATAGAAACTTATCGAACGAAACTTGCATAGGTGATAAAAGAGAGCGCACGGTGCACTAAAAGGGGCCCCTTTATGTGCCGGTGCTTAGAAACATGACCTTTGTAGTCCATACAGTATAATTATTTACGTAACCAGGTGGTCATGGTACATCCAAAAGATTACGCTAGATGTTAGGGGCGTTAGACGTTTCTCAGCGACCGGCCGGCGAGAATAACGGTTATAGTCGGGGATGAAACTGAAAGCAAAAAGTCAGGACACTTTTAGTTCCTGGTTACCAGTGACGCTCGAGCTGTGTTTGCATATTCTATCGCAGATAATATGAATTAAATGCAACATCTGTCAGATACACAAACGTTTATTCAGAAATATTTTCATAAGCAGCAGAAACAAAGTATGACGTTCTCTCGTTTGCACATAGAAGGCTGCATGATGAAACAACATGAAGGAACACACATCATGTTTTTATACTTCAGTAGCGACAGATGTGTGTGAAGACAGCAACCGTAATATTATTTTGCTAACCGAACTTCAAAATAAATGTCTGTTTAGGAAAACAACGGAACCATGGTTTTAAAGTACCACAAATTCACTATACTATCTCAAATTAAATTTAAGCCTCGGTATTCAACAAACATCTACAAAAATAAATAAAATAAAAACAGAATAAACAAGTTGCTATGATATAAGCTTTATTACAGCAGTTACGTCATCTGAAAGAAAATATGAATTGTTGCAATTGTTCTCACGTGACAAAATATTAACTTCATCGTTTTAATAATGGTGCGAAGCACTATAATATTAATAAAAGCCCTAGAATGTGATCAGATAGTTTAAAAAAGCTGTGCTAAGAGATATAAAAAATAATTATGAATGCAAAAATTTAATTTGTCAACTTTATCCCACCGGTCACAATTGTGACCAAGAATAAAACACATTTTTTTCACACACTTTACATCATTTGGATATTTTCATGTCTGGGAATAATTTGGGATTAAATGGGTTAGTGGTAACGCCAAACGTACTGTAAGCACTTTAAATGGCACACACAGACATTTTAACAAGAATAGCGACAGCCTATAACCGCTGAGAGGCCGTGACGCGTTCCCGTTCATGTGTAATCACTTTTAATTATGAACACCTCCTCTCTACACACACACCTTGACAGGTAAGTTAACGTTAAATATCCACCTGCACCACCCATGTGACCACCCCGCGAATACAAATCACAATTTAAAATAAAAGACAAATATTTTTAGCATTTACAACAAGCATAAGACACTTTTTCTTTCTTTCTTTCTTCTTCTCCTTTTTTTTTACGAAAAATAAAAATGTTTTACTCAACGACGTGCTGAAGGCGTAAGATGGCACCATAGTAACGTTAGCCTATGAGGTTTTGGACCTTCATCTGGTGCTGAGATAAAGAAATGACTGTTTACGAAATTGCTAAAACGTTACTTCGAAAACCTCAAATACAACACCTTTAAACAGAGAAAACAACAACAAAAACGACAAATTAACAATCTTAAATTTGCTACCATGTCAAAATTGTAATTTGCGTATATTAAACGTATTCACCGATAATTATTCATTTCTAATCTCTGTTGAAAAATATGTTTAAACAAGCCTAAGATGGTTTGTTGGTGTCCCGGGCAGGCTGGTCTGGTTTAGTGCTTTTGGATAAATTTTAGAGACGGCAGGCAAACAAGCCTAGATTGGTTTAAATAGACTCTTCTGCTCACAGCTAGGATGGTGCTAACCTTCCGACAGCTTAATAGCAAGCAGGCATCCCTTATTTGACTATCATTCTCAAACTTTGATCTCAATGCTGTTTAAATGAAAACCTCTTTTGTAACAAGCAACTATAAGTGCGGTTTTGTTAGACTGAGATGCAAATGCTTTACTTAGGGCCAAAAAAAAGAAAAAAAAGAAAACAGACAGAAAAGATTTTTTTTTTAAAGTTACCATGTTGAATTTATGCACAAGTTAATATATAATATTTGCATTAGCAAAGAGGCAACAAAAGATTTTCCATTACAGTGAGACTTTTCCTGTTTATTGACTTTTCCACTAGACAGATGGTGTGCCTCTTGTATGCAGTAAATGATTATTACCAATGGAAATTACACAATATACAGACAATATACAGTAGTCTCCAAGTTTCTTTTAGAATTAATACTCAGTATGCCTGATTGACCTCACATTAAACGTTTATTTTTCTTGAAATATATTAAAAGTTATCGTAGTGCTTGAGCCACTTAAGTGTAAAGCAGCTTTTAGTCAATGCTTGAAGGTTTCCCCTTGAGATGCATTAAGGAAAGATTACATTGAAAGTTTACTATGGAGCTTTAATACAAATCCCTGTGTAAAAAAGACAGAATTGCACACTTCATTTTCTAATATCATCCATATTTTCTGTTGAATTATACTCTCAAAGTAATTCATTCTATTTTATAATATTTGGCAATTTCAAATAAATCAATTTGCATGTGCAAAACAACACATTTAAATAAAGTAATTAAACACGTAAACATGTAAATCTAAATATTCTTAAAGGAAATGATCCTGACTGTTGCATATTTGCATCGCACCACTATAGAATTCATACAGTTTAGCTTGAGAGGAAGTTTGTTTTGCAGAACAGGAATGTATTTGTGCCCATCCTAAAACAGGCCCTTTTCTTTCTTCAGGTTCAGCTGTTTCCAGGATGGCAGGGCATAGAAATCCATCCGAGAAATCCCCATGATCAGGTTAAAGTCGTCGTTTGAGAGATAGTCCTGTATAGATGAAGGAGGTGTGTGTTAGGTGTATAGATAAATCACACAAAAACATTCCACTCCTAAATCAAAGAATAAAAAGTAAGGGGTTTATTACATTTTAATATTACTATTACTATAAAAAAATTGAAGGCATGTACTACAATCATGTGTAATTAACAAAAATCATCATCATCATACAGTAAAATGAGAATGGTATTGGTTGCTTTATAGTAATAAGAAGGCCTCATATATAATATGAACATGTATTTTTGAGTTAATGTGAAAAAACAGATAGTATAGTACAGATAGTATGTTTTAGTTATTTTTGTACGTAATCAAAATAACCCATGTGCAGTTCGATTGAGATGGCACTGGAATGCACAATTTAAAAAAACGTGATTTTTAAAAATTTTTAAAAACTGAGTTAGCCTATGTGTTTTTGAAAACGACCTCTTCATATTACACTTTGATGTTATTCTCCAGTAAGAAAACATTTTATTTAAAGTGTTTATTTAGCAATGTAGTTTGAAATATAGTGTCACAATTTTCATTGTTTTCATCTCACAAGTTTCATTTGCATTTTATTTCATTGCATTTTGGCACTGCGTGTTTTGTGCAAGAAAGATGTTTGTATAGTAGATCGAGAGTTTACCTCTTTTCTTGTCGGGTCGATTCCTTCGGGCAGGTCTTCTGTCTGAACGTTCACCACCTTCTCTGGAGGGAAGGTTTGCGTCACCGGACGAGGTAGGTTACCCCCTTGAGTTGAATTACTTGAAATGGTTTGGTTCGAGGTTGGTTTGGTCACATCCTGTGCACAAGGGGTTAAACCATTTTTACCATTACTACTGTTTCTACAGTATTATTCCATTGGTCTCAAACTCAAATCCTGGATGGCCACAGCTCTGCACAGTTAAGCTCAAGCCCCCATCAATCACACCTGATTCAGATAATCAAACTCTTCAGGATCAGTAGAAACATCCAAACAGGTGTGATTCGGGGTTGGTTGGACTCTGCAGGACTGTGGCCCTCCAGGAATTGAGTTTGAGACCACTGCATTATACATTCAAATTATACTATACACTTAATCAGTTCATGCACTCCCTAAATAACTAAACCCATGACCTTGAAATTGGTAAAAAAAATGCTCTAGTTAAAAAAATTAATAACCTACCACAGTAATTTCAATGAGATCGGTTGCAGCGCCGAGCTCTGCCTTAAGCTGATCATAGGATTTCCCATCCTAAAATAGAATAAAAATGCTCAAATATTCACCCTCACAAAGTTAGTTGGCATCAAAGTTACTCATGGCATCTACTTACACTCCACTTTTGTGGGTCCCAGGCGTGGAACCAGCCGGTAAACGTAGGTGGCTCAAACCCTTGCTTCACCACTAGGATAGGTGTATCCAGATCACGCCCTGCAGGATGGGACTTCAGATATTCCTGCGCTGTAACCACTGCGTCATGCCTCTCCTTGTCATTGGCACCTTTGCCGATCCATAGGTACACCTGACAGAACACATTTGTGATGTGATTTCTAGAGGTCTGGAAAGAATATGAGCAATCGTGAAGAGAGAAAACCATCCCAGCATTCACCTGATCCCAGATGTCCAGCAACATCACATCATCCTCATCCAGGTCATCTTGATTAAAGTTTGTAATCTCTGTCGCTATGAAGCGGCCTGTCTGGTTGGAGCACTCAAAGAGCCGGGGAGAGATACTGCTGTTCTCATCCTGAAGTCTAAGAGTAGAAGAAAGGTTTACGCTATAGTGAAGTCCTAAAATTTGTGAACTGTGAGAGCATCAGCTGCAAAGAAAGCATGGCCAAAATGCATCCCCTAATGATAAACCCTAGTGAAATCAATTGTCCATAACACTCTCCTGTGTTCTTTATTTGAGGAACGCTATAGAGCGCAACAGTGGCATGCACTTTTTTCATGGTTTTGGTATCAAAAGCTTTTTTTGTTCGATTTACCTTTCCTGTAGGGATTTTTAAAAAGCCTTTTTTAAAGCATTATAAGCCATAAACCAAACCTACAAGTTTTGCTCGCTGTTACTCTCTGATTGGTGGAATTTATTTTGGAAAGTTTCCCAAAAATTCAGCTTTATCCAGAAATTAAATACAATAAATTAGAATAGAAAACAGTTATTTTACCTTACAGTGATATTTCACTTTATATATGTTTTAGTAGAACATAGCAGAGCAGATCTTTTACAATGTACAATGTGCAAATGTTCCTGCACCTTTTGCTGCTTGCGTACTGTGACTTTCCACCAAGGTTTACCCAGAAGTCAGCTGGTTCCTGACCCTCTGCAATAACATTCTTCTCCCTCTTGGAGATGATGTCAGCCAGCGTTTTGGCCATCTCTCTCTCATCTCCACTGCAGCCCTGCACAGTAATGTTTAAGGCAAGCATGTAGGACAGACAAGTAAGAAATATGCAGAAACATCTTCTGATGTGCCAGATTTTCTCAGCATTTGAAACTACCAACCTTGCCGTACCACAGGTAGCAGCACTTATCCGTGCTGAGCACAAACACATCGTTGGAGTTCAGAGAAGATGAGCGTGGAGGCACCTCAACAGCACGTGTGTTGAACTCATTTGTTCCATGGACGTGAAACAGTCTTACTGATGGTTGAGAATGGGAGGAGCCTTCTCTGGAACTTCCTTCCTGTAAGTTAATCACAAGCAGTGAAGAGGTGAATGCATGCATCACAAGGCTTAAAGTTACAGTGTGTCATTTCCGCACCACTAGCGACACTATACACAATGGTTTCCAAAACACCCCTACAGCCCTGCCTCAAATGTTTTTAAGGGGCCATGCACTTCACACTTTTCTTGCTATGAGTAGCTTACTTTAATTGTATTTGCAAATTAAACTTGGACAGATTAAGATATGTTTATAGCAAAAACATCTTTTAATATGGTACTAAAGCAGTAGTCTCAAAAGTACGGCTTTGTATCTTAAAGGAATGGTTTACCGAAAATGAAAATGCAGTAGTTCCAAATCTGTATGAATTTTTCTGTTCTGTATTTTGAAAAAAGTTTGTAACCAGGCTGTTTTGGGTCACCATTGACTGCTATAGTATTTTTTCCCCTACTGTGGAAGTCGATGGTGATGGTTGGCCTGGTAAAAATGTGTAATTTGCACTGCAAATTAGTATTTAAAAGTACTTCCTTCTAATAAGCACCCTTTATGAAGTGACTGGGCACCAAGTTGTACCTCTGAAAGTACTAATTTTTTTTTTTTTTTTTTTTTAAGAATAGAAATAAAATAATTTTAAAACAGGAAGTGATTTAGTGTTTTCGGTTTCCAGTGTTACAGCAGAAGACATGTTTAAATGCTGCTTCTAGAGATCTAAAGAGAGAAACAGGCTGACGAACTTACCTCATAAACAACCATTTTGCCCTTAAAAATAGCCATTAGGTGCATAGGCTCCTTTCCCATGGGAACGCGAACCTGTACGGGTTCTCCGTTGTACTTCTGGTCCAGGATCACAGCCTGATATGCAGAAGCTGTCAGCTCTGCTGTGCTTGCATGGCGGCCCTAAAATGCCATCAACATTCAGAATTTAACTGAGAGTGCACTAAAAATTCTAAATTCTTGACTTAACATTAAATGTTAAATGGATCCAGGATGCAGAATTCCAATTTGAATGAACTGATAATTGAAAAATGAATTTAATTTCAGTTTAATTGGAATTTCTAACTACAGAAGAAGTGTGACTTTGCAAAAACATTAGAAAATATTCTTTGTACAGATTTAAATTAAAATATCCAATGATTAAATAAGAGACACTTACTTGCCACATGTAAAGAATGTAGTGTAGTTTTCTGTTGACTTCATATTTGTAGAGAATGAGGTAACAGTCCCCACCGTAGAAGTGGCCGAGCCACTTCCTCTCCACAGGGACAGGCTCATTGTCCTCTATTCTCCATACCTGAGGGATGAACACACTCGTATAATAAGTTCTGTTTTACAGAGAAGAATGAAAGACTATGAAAGGTCACTTCACTGACCTCGGCTTCACCCGACCCATCATCCACCATTTTCTGCTGTGCAGCCAAGTCAGGTCTGGCATGCATTGAGGTGGCATCAAACTTGACTTGCTCTACCTTGGCTACAGAAAGCAGAAATCATAACAAAATCGAGTCAGAATCTAAGGGGAAATTTATACATGATGTGCTGTTGTTCTGTCTATTGTTCCACGATGCATTTTTAGTTTTTTTCAATTGTTGGCCAATGCACACAGAGCAAAGAGATGTCAGTGTTTTTTAAATTTTGTTTGCATCTCACCACAACTGTTTTTAACACAAGAACACATCCTGTAAGAACGCTGTCTTATTCTTATTTATAGAGGACCGTCTGCATAGATTTGATCAGCAGTGCCAACTGAAATAGCAATGCAACAAACATTTTTCAGTGGTGTTAAAATATTTGAAACTAACAGATGAGTATTTTCTTAGTTTCAATGAGACTGTTTTCTGTTTTAAAAGTTAAAGTCTTAATCATAATATATATATA
>JAUMHG010000047.1:17928155-17940973 GCA_032359395.1 Enteromius anoplus
TATATATATTTCAGTAACAAAAATGTTTAACTAACTACTTAGTAAATACATTTCAGTATTGTGCATGCAGTTTAAGAGATCAATAATCAAATGCTTTCTTTTTAAACAGTCCCCTCTCATATATTGCATTTAAAGGATTAATTGGCTGACTGATATGTGTTCAAAAGGTTCATGTAAAGGAACTGATTCAAGAAGTGATTCACTGATTCAAATCCTTGCATGGCATTTTTAGACTGCCACTGTTCGTGACATGTTTTCACTATAAATTGGGAATCTCGATTTTTTTTTTATAAAGCTTTTTTGGCATTAGTAAGCCGTGTTCACCTATTTTCCCTGGACTGTGAGTGGTGCCCAATCCAGCCGTCTGTCCCTTTTCTGTCCACTTCTGGAAGAGCTGTTTGAACACTGATGATTCTGCTCCTTCGCTTACCGTCTCTACGTTTGTAGATGAAGGATATCCTTTTGCCTTTATGTAGGCCTAGAACAATAAAACATAAAGGGAGAGGATGAAGTGTTTTGAAGAAGTGGATGGAGTGCTGCCTTACACTTTATATTAATATTGTCATTTTCTCAATTTCTTATGATTGATTTCAGTAGTAATGCCATCATTATTATTTAATGCAGTTAGAAGTATGGCATTTCTATAGCAAGACTGGAAAAGTGAATGTGTTGCAGAGCCTTGGTGAGAGCCATGGTTCTTCTCTATGTGAATTACGAGGACTAAAGAAGAAACTGTGATATTCATGTGTCATATTGATAATAAAAGTATCATGTTTCAGCCTGTATATGAAGACTGCATAGTATGTGTGTAACCAACTGTACTGATAAGATGGTCGGTAGACTTAGGTAGCCATGAGAAGCAGATATGCTATGTGTGTTCTGATGTCACAGAAATCGTTCTGAAGCTATTTGTTTTTGGAAATACAGAAAAATCCCAAAATCTTGAAAATTCGACTTTTAAGGCCATGATCAGTTAGGATAAATTTCACACAGGTTTTATGCACAAATGCTTGCATGTACACGATTGGTGATTGAGTCTCCTTGTGAAAAGTGTACTTTGATAAGTGTTTTACTTGGTGTAAGACTCACCTCTGCTTTCTTTAGAGATTCTGCTCTCTCAGTTTTTGATGCCTTTTTGCCCTTCCAGATGAAAATCTTTATTCCACCTTGATCCAGCAGATAGCAGTCCTGTCACAGGAATCAGATGTCAAATGGCATATTTTCTACACCTTTAAAGTGGCTCTTTTAGTTTAGTGTCAAATGTTTTGTTTTTGAGAGCCATGCATCTTTTCTGCTTTCACAGTGAGAAATACACTCTAATTTAGCATTTGAATAGCCATTCATCATGTTTCCTTTCTGGGTGCCTTTTTTACCACTTCTCCATTTCAAATAACATTTTGTCATTTTCAAGACAAGATTTTGTTGTGTTTACTATTTAAATATATGATTTAAATCACAATTTGTTGATTCACATGATTCGGTCCCAAACTTCTATTTCTTGTTAGCCTATTCCCTTCAGCTATATATCATTTTTACTTTTCACAATCAGTTGCTTAAAAAATGAAGTTTTGCAATACATTTCTTACACCAACCATCCTTTTTGTTTTGAAACGAATTAGAGAAGCAAAATGTTTTACCGGCAGCATTTCGTATTGACTTTTTTTGTACGATATTTGTCATATTTGCATCACAACCACATGACCAGGTCAAACTGTGTCGTAAGCATGACTGTGCTTTATGTCTTATCTTGACAGGTAGCCACCATGTAGGTGTACACATTATGCTGATTCTGACTACCCATTATCATGGGTAAACTATTTTATGAGTCTAACTATTTCAACACATGTCCATGCCAGCTGCGATAAATGCAGTGCACTTTGACGTAGCTGTAAGTGTGACATTTGACTTTATATATGCTATATGTATTTATAATGACCTTTATATAGAATTACTTTGCTGTGGTTTTTAGTTAGGGTTGCCGGTCAGGGTTAATCATACCTCAGTTTTTAGTAGGTCTTGTGTGAGAGGTTTCACTGCCACTTCCTGCACTACAAGGTTACCCTGAGCATCTGAAATACTTTTTACAGAGGATAAAGGTTTTAGTTGGAGGTTTTTAACACATGCTTTAAAATGTGGTTTTAAACTGTTGAACTCACTGAAAGAGTTTAATGGCACTCTTGAGTTTCTC
This sequence comes from Enteromius anoplus, assembly GCA_032359395.1. NCBI lineage: Eukaryota > Metazoa > Chordata > Actinopteri > Cypriniformes > Cyprinidae > Enteromius > Enteromius anoplus. The sequence goes on from JAUMHG010000047.1 coordinate 17,930,344, forward strand.
ATCCACAATTTCATCTGGGATGGGTTCTTTGATTTGTTTTTTCTCCCCCATTGCCTGAGTCATCCATTTCATTGCTTCCTCTGAAGAGCCCTCATTATCTCCTTCCACTACAGTCACTTGTGCTCGACCACCCCTCTCTCGATCACGAATGTCCTTCGCTAGGTTCATCCCCTATAAAAAAGTCTTTAGTACACTTACTGTGCAGATGTGGTAATATACACCCACTGCATCAAGAATCTGTTTCTTTACAAATCAATGACGGTTTACCCTTAACCTCTCCATTCGGTTACTCTTGGGTCCGTTCCACTGAATGATCAGGCTCCCCAAGTCCAGCAGGAACACATCACCTTGATTAAAGCTATTCCAGCTCATTTCCACCTAAAGATAGAGGGATTGAACCTCATTATTTCACTTTCTCAGGGAAAATTTTCCTACTGTCCATATTAATCTGGGAGAGGATACATAGTCTTCAAAGGCAACACCATAGTTCATCTAAAATCATCCTTTACTCACTAAACCTGTATTCAAACTGTATGAGTTTCTTTCTTCAGTTGAACGTAAAAAAGACAATATTATAGAATGGGTGAACTAGTGATTCATTTGTTATAGTATTTATGGTTACACTTTATTCCGATAATTCCAGACATTCTACTAACTATAAGTAACTTTGTAACTGCATGTCAACCAATTCTCTTTAATTCACTACTACTTCTCTACTAACTCTCAGAGAAGACAGCTGGGGTAGGTTTAGTGTTAGTAGAATACGTTTCTGATAGTCAGTATGTTGTATGTTGTGGAGCCATCAAGATAGTGTTAGAAGATGTTAAGCAGACAGTCTACTAATACTCTAGGGACCGCTAGTTGGCATGAAGTTGCAAAGTGACTTACTGTTAGTTGAGCATCTAAAGTGGACCATCAAAATAAACATTAGTGAATATAAAACAACTACTCAGCTTATGTTAGCTCAGTAAAATTAAAGACATTTATTACATATTACAAATGATGACATGAACTAACAATGAAAATACTTCTAAAGCGTTTCTTAAAGAATTTATAAAAGTTAATGCCATCTAATGTGGTTAACTAATGTTAAAAAAATGAAACCTTAAAATGAACTATAAATTTAATTATGCAATCATAATCATAGTAGGCATTCAAAAAATGTGTATAGGCTTATAGCAATCCATTATGAGCGTGCATGTTATATTATATTTAAATAGATTTTATTTACTAAAATATTTTTGATATTATGTAAATATATATATATTTTTTTCTCTATCTTGATGTCCCTGTGTAAGGTGTGTTAGATGTTTAAGTAGCAAATAAATGCATGGCTTGTGGAGTAGCTTAAAATGTGTTTAAAATTGACACAGGCTAGATGATTTTGAGTAAAGCTTAATGTGGGCAGTTGATTTTTGTGATGTTGACGCATGAAAAAAAAAAAAAAAAAGAGTAGTAAAATGTCAGGGGTTTTTACACCACATGCTTTTTTGTAGTGGGTTTCTGAGTTCGTCTGTTGTTACTTGGGCTGTTCGTACCTCTCCAGCAACCACATGCTTATTTCCCTTCACATGCAGCAGTCTGCGAATGTTGTACGTGTTCGTCTCCACTTGTTTCATCCCAGATGCTACTCCACCTTTTTTGTATCTGAAAAAGGATTTGGATTAACGTTGTTATCAACTGCAACTCACTTTTTACTCACTCAGAGTGTACCACTTCTTTTAAAATGAAATGAAGAAGTCTTTGTAAACTTCTGCAATTTATATCTTTGTTACTAAGAGAAGCATTATAAAGTCATATGCTTATCACACCATCTTAAAATACAAAGGCTCAGTGTTGGAAATTATGATTAAAGGAAATTTCAGCAGGGTTATTATTTTTATTTTGGGATGAAGTGACTTTTACATGTTTTGGTTATATTGATTTAAAGTAACCCCAGTCAGGATGGCTTACATGATGCCCTGTTTGAAGTATCCTTGGAATGTGGCGCTCTCGTGGCCCTGGCACTCGCGGTGCTGCACAGCAGCGCCTCCTAGGTGTTCATCCATCTGTGTGGTGTATATCGCTGCTGCTCCCTGCTCATCCTGGGAGGTCTCCTTGCCCAGCCAATAATGGATGTCATAGGTGTAGTTGTTGCTGGTCTTGTGAGTCTGAAAATGCGAAAATATTTCTTTAGAGGTTAGTTTTTGTCAGCTTAAACAAGTCGATTAGGACGCTAAGCGCAAATACTTACGTAAAGTATTATGTAGCTGTCTCCCTCAAAAAACTGCCCATATGTATTAGATGGGCAGGGCACGAGCTCCATGTTCTGACCAGTAATTTAGAAAGAAGAATGATTAGTGGTTTGCTAAAAATGTCAGTATCTCAAATGTCAACTGCACTGGTTTGACAAAGTAGAATCATTACCTCCACTCTCCATATCTGAGGTCCTGGTGTGGTTTTATTGAGGACTTTGGGAACATTGGTCTTGACATCCTGTGACATGGTGCCAGCTTTAGTCTCAGGGAAATACCTGGAAGAGAGGCTTGGATTGAGTTCAAAGATCCAGATTGTTTTCTTAGAACCGTAAAACATACATATCTTATATATGCATGGACTACTTGTAAGTGCATGTAATATTCCTTTCCAATTCACAATCACAAGCAAATATTTTTATAGCTTTTTCTTGATATTTTCTACACTTTATCCTTCATTTGACCTTGTCGTATAACAAGGACAAATATTAAGAGTTAATGTTCCGCCATTACTCACCTTTATGTCATCCTAAGCCTATTGCCAGTTCCTTTTTTTCCATAAACATGCCGTATTTGATATTACAATACCTAGACTTAGAATAAAAAGGACAATTCTATGTGAATAATTACATAAAAATCATCATCCCATGCAAGTTGTGTTTTTGCTGTTTCTGGACTTGGTCACTATAAACTGTATAAAACTGAGCAGCGGGAAGCTGCATTTAATGTTCCTTTAATACAATAATAAATGATTTCTTTCAGGTTAGGCTTACTCATTGTCATTCAAAGGCAAAAGAGGGTGTGGCCTAAATGGGAGTCAGTCCAACTCAGTTCATGCAGAAGTAAACCCAGACACTAAAGCTACAGTTTGAACTCTTACGGAAGAAAGCCAGTTAGCTATGCTTGGGAAAGGAAGTGAAAGCCTTGTGTCAGATATCTGTTGCAAATCTGTTGTAAAAAATACTACGCCTACATAGCCACAGCTGTTATTAATAAGTGCGACTGAGATGTCAGGGCATGATCAAGCCCCACAGTCCTTCACTTTATCTGCTGCACTAGGCACATAGTTCAAACCGCAAATTATCACTTGCTTAACTCGCATGTCGGCCTTATTTTTCTATATAAACATCCCTGAAACATGATTAACTTACTTGAGAGAGGAAAATCAGGTAATATGACATTAGATTATTTTCTGTAGATGGCCATTGGGACAAGACCACAGGAACCAGATGAGTCTTCTGCACAATCTGACTATGCTGCAGAGTTAAATTTAAACTGCTGGTAGTGTCTGGCCAAAGGAGAAAGACATAATGGTGACTTTTTTCTTTATTTGACAAGTCCCTTTAGACTTTTCTAAAAGGGACTTTTCTTTCATTATAATTTCCTTTTTCTCTATTTAGACTTGTTTAGTTAGATTTGTGTTAAGATATATTACAGTTATATAGAATGTGCTTAATTTATAAGAAATATATATATAAAAAAATTAAGCATCTTCCTAAAATAAGCATAATTTTCTTCATGCAAAATAGTTTTATAATAATATCTCATGCAAATGTAGTTCTGAAATTATTAGATCTTGTTTAAAGTATGTTTAAATATTTCTTTTCTGAAGACAAATACAAAACTATATTTATTTATTTATTTTCATTTTTATTTGATTGGATAAAACTTGATTTGAAACATTTAATCGGTACAGATTTAATTAAATAATTTACCATAACCATACCTTTGATTGCATTACTGATCCACTTTAATTATTTATTATATAAATGTTCTCTACATTTGCTCAAGGTAACTGAGTGTTATGTTCTACAGGAACTACATGCTTTATGATAGCCGGGGAACTATAAAAAATTTGATTATATTGCGTTTGCTTTGTCTTTGTTGAGTGCAAACTACCCATTTGTTTAAATATGCTTGTATGAAGCTAGCGAAGAATAGTGTCTGTGTTTCAAAACCATGATTTCTCATATTTAAATACCCACCACATCCTCTCTATTCTCACATCTACATCCTGGTTACACTGATTGAAGAAACTTGGCATTGCTTAGTTACCATTATCCATTCGTGGTGTTGTTTTTAACAAATTAAGCAGGAAGCTGTACTATCGAATCATGAGGACTCATCGCAGCTGGAACCTTATGCTAATGACATCTTTCAGCCAATGTGACATATTCATCTTTCCTGTGTCCATTTTGCTAGTCTTTTTCTTCTCAAATCAAAATAATTTGACTAAAATCTATTTATTTACAAGTAGCTAAGCAAAATGTCAGATCATGTACAATTAGCCGGTCAAATAATATACACACCCTAAATATATCTCCACACGCCCTATAGAGGATTATTTTCTGTTTGCATATCCCAAATTTATGAGCTTCCTTATCAACATCTTTTTTATGTTTGCCTGGTACTTCCAGCATAGATGTTGATATGGTGTGATAATACAGATGACTCAATCTCTCTTGTTTGATTGGGTGGTTGGGTTTTATTAGGGGGGTTGTGTCGAGCAGATTGCTCTAACCCTTAAATCACCAATCACAAACCCTCTGCCCTGTGCAAAGGTTCATATTTCCTAACTAAATCCTAGAAGTTACATTGTTAGTGCAATAATGTCTTAACAGGCTCCACTCTGCCACTACAGTAACAATGGCATATCGCAAATTATCTGCCCTCCAGAATTACTAGATGCCGTGTGTCAGAGCAAACAGAAAAGTGTGCAGAGTTTTTATGTAACGACCCGGTGTTTGATCAGGCCTGACAGTGCTGTGTACATGTCTCATCTGCTCCTCCTCCGTCTCTATAACCTTGATTAATATTCTTCCTGTAAACTGTCTATCAGGGCCAACCTAACCTTCTGTTTCAGACCAAAGCATACGAGCACATCAGGTTATGCAACGCATAGTTATAACACAATGCAATAAAGAAAAATAGCATGGTGAGTTATTTAAACTTAAAGGTCACCAGTCAATAATCTTTCTCATAACCATTGGGGAACTTTTTAGGGAATATTTTAAGTATAAATAGATTAAATGATTCAATTGATTAAAAACATATATGTAACGTTATATAACGACTAATATTATTGGAATATTTCAGTTGTTGTTTTTGCCACTGATGATAGAAGTTTAATTATAATGATTAATTCATGCATAATATTTAGGCATCAATGCTACATAATATTCTAATACTTCAAATAAAAAGCATTGCTGTATTACGTACAACAGCTTTTCCTTTTTTCTTCTTTAACAGGGTCAACTTTTACCGTCTGCTTGGCTAATGAATCACTTTAACGAGCATCCTCAAAGTTAAAGTCTTTTCTGCAAAGGAAAGCGCGAGAGTAAGAGGAACTCACCTGCCGCCGGAGGAATAGAGAAGGAAGCAGCCAGGTAAAGGTGCTGCTGGTTCACAGACAGTGGTGGAGACTGTGCAGCACTCTCTCGCTCTGTCTACTTTACAACCTTTGCACTTTTATCTCTCTCTCTGTTCATTCACTCAGGCCCATATATGGCAAGAGCAGGTGATATGCATACAGGTGTGTCATATCTGTGGTTACAGGCATAAGTCATTCATCTCGCCCCCCTCCCCAGTAGACATCTCTAAGCAATAGATCGAAACAAATATGTTTATTTACCTCTCCACCCCCAGCCCATCTGGTTTCGCACATACCCGTCCTTTGCATATTGCTGTGTTGAAATGATATTGATAGCATTGATACAGTAGGCCTACCTCCACTAAATTTCTGCTAGTTATTTTTTCACAATTTCACAAAATTAAAATTTTTTTTTTTTTTTAATGTTCTTGAGTCAAAATATATCTGATTTGAAGCTTAAATTCAAAGAGTGTGAAAATAAGCTCTAATCTGGACTGGAATGTATTGCCGGTTAACTCTTTCACTTCTGTCATAATACATGCAGCTAATACAGGTCAAAACTTTGGATACACTTGATTTAACTTTTATTTCTCATAATGTTAACACCTTACACTTTACCTTACAGTTTTCTGTACCACATAAAAAAATCATTTTAAATGGATATGTTGGAGCAGAGAAATAGCAGCAAGCATACATGTGAAGTTCATATATATATATATACATTATGTTACTATAATAATAAAATATGGACAATCATGATAAAACATAATGAGTAGGTGTGTCCAAACTTTTGAACAGTAGTGTATCTTACTACAAGTCCAAAGTTCATGCATAATTACTGGATGAATCAAGTATGCCATGATAAGTGGATAAAGGTTTAAACATAAATGCATGCAGCTTATGTTGAATATTTCCTCTGCCATGAACTCAATAAAGCCTCCCTTGGTGTACCTCAGCCTACTCCCTCGATACATTCATGTAGTCTATAGCATCAATGCAGACCGTCTTTTCTGGGTTTTTTGGCAAGTGAAGTAAGTTACAAAACACACGGGCACAGCTGAGCCGGTCAGATCTTTTCAGAGCTAAACAGACCATTGAAAGTGGGTTGGTAATTATTAGTGAGATGTAAAGTAGCTCATTGTTTGCCTACTGTTTGTTGTGCTCCGTTTGACCTTTTGCAACCCACAATGTCAATGACATTGCGAAGGACGCATGGGAAATATGCAAAATTAAGAACAAAATTGCTCTAGATTTACTCATTTATGACTTACAAGGCCCTCCCTTAACCTGCCCACATTCCACCATAAAATGGCATCACAGTAGGGTTTGCACATTAGCATTAGATAACGCATCAAATGATTTGAACTCCATCAAAATTCTCTGAAATGACAGTTTTTACAGTTCAGCATGATTCTATGCATTCCAGGCAATGTTTCCTACCTTCGTTAAGACAGGGCGTTCCTGTCCTCGGCAGCCGAGTGTAAGGCTCCTCTCCTATCTTTTCACTTTCAGGCTGTCTCTAGGTGAACTTCAGCCTCCAGAATGTGGCCGCTCCCCTCTCCTTCCTCAAACTCATTAACCAGACTCTGCCACCCGGCGAGAAAGCAGTGAGCCACTAGTGCTTCAGTTCTAACTCGGCCCCTTCTCTTATATAATCCAGGACACACGTTAACACAGTGTTAGTTCAGCTCCATCTACCAGCTTTTGTGAATGTGCTGCAGAGTGTTTTAGGCCTCGGTGGAGGTTGGGCTTCGAACATTCTTACCAAATATTAAAAAATGCTGCCTTTACAGGTAAACCGAGGTAGCGAGGAAGCAGGTCCAAATGATTGCATAATATCAAAGATGCCTACACCTGGTCTTTTCTTGAGGGCAGTGGAGATGTGAAGATCTACTACCCAACTTGAGCCCCCCCAAACCCCTCCCCATGGAACCCAGAAAACAGTTGGATTTTGATTTAGAATTTAGATTTTTAAACATTGATTTTTATTTTTATATATTTACAAAATGTGATTTATTCTTACATTTGCTGAATTTTCATAATCATTATCCCAGAAACAAGTAAAATTAAAAATTGTCGTTAAAGCACTATATGTCAAAAATTAAGAACTGTACCCATTAAATAAGTATTTGGTTTTGTCTAAACCTTTTTGCTTTTTCCCTTTTAGATCATGAGACATGACATTATTGGACCTTGTATGCCAATCTGACGCTACTGAATGTACCTTCAAAGAAGAAAGTATATACTAAAAATGTACTCAAGTAATAAAAATTATATAAAATATAAAATGTTAGAATACCTGTATCAAAAAAAAAAAAAAAAAAAAAAAAAGAGATCAATTTATTCAGTAATTTGCATTTTTTTAAACGGCTTTGTGCCATCTGACAACTAAATGCAGCCCAAATTAATCAAATCGTAAGGCAGTTCCTGAAAAGTAATCACAACTTTATTTGTATTAAAGACATTTACAGAGCCCTCAAACACACACATTCTATAACTTATAGTTAATGTTGTGAACATTGAAAGTCGGGTTACAATGCAAAGCTATTAGCAAATGTTCAGGTTACAAGTCTATTATCTTGACGAAGAAAGTCAACGTATATATGTTCAGTATACATAATTCACGATGAGGAATCTCTGAAATGCAGTACAGGGGCATTTTCAAATATTTGCATCTTGACAGACATTGAAACATGTGCATGGGCGTAAATTTAATTTAACAGTCAGGGGGGACAACAATCATAAAATTTCTTGCAAGCAATTTTTGGAAGGGGAAAAAAATATTTCAAACATATTGAACTTAAACTGTGGAAAACCTTGCTTCTATCATTATTGTAGCATGGAGACTGCATCATGGTTATTTTAGGTTATATGTTTTTCTCTATTTAATGAAAAGGCAGATTTTTTCTTCAAAACTATTGTAATGATTGTTATGTTGTTTACAGTCGAGTCGCTCTTTCTCTGCCACAACGATCTCGTAGCGTAGCTGAACTGATCACTGCAGTCCCTGAGAAAAAAAACAAAAGCCCGCCCACTCTCAAAGCTGATTGGCTTATTTTTGCTTAAGGATTCTCTCTGTCTGGCACACACACATAGTTCACATGCACGCAAGGTCTCTCTCACTCTCTTCTGCACTCCGTCTTATGCGCGCATTTTAAGATGCAAGATGCAGACATTAATGTCACACGTACACGCGCTTGCCCGCTTGGTCTAGATTCTGGGATATTTTATACAAATTGCGGGCATATTGTTAAATAGATAAGTAACATTTTAATCGCTAGCATAGCAGATTCATGGAAAATAACATCTGTAATCAGCATTTTTACCACAACTAATTTATTAACGAATCAGCATTAACTACATAAAAGTTAAAGTGAATAAAATTCCCTACTTACTGGAGTTCAACAACTAGTTAATGTACAGAGACTCAGTCACATACCTGACTGATAGGTTAGATGAACTGGGATGGTTGGCTGTGGGCCAAACCACTGTGAGGAAGGGGAGGGGGAGCTCAACTACTTTGAAATGCCTATTTTGCGTCTGTATTTCCATTTACACAATATTTTTTTGTAGGTATACGTACATGTATTTTTCACAATAGACAGTCCGATTGTTTTTCATTATGATTTTGGGGGGGGGATTTTCCCCCCCGGGATTTACGTCCATGCATATGTGTGTATCAAGTACTTCAAAAACAAACGCTTTTACAAATTTACCACTTCAGAGACAAAATCTGGCTAAACTTGACTAAATTTCATTGTCATCAAAGCTCAACAAGTATAAAATTTTATTTCTCTCAATATGTTTTTTGTGTATAAAAAAATAAATCTTACATAAATCTTGCATCTTATAAAAAACTTTTCAATGTTAAACTTTTAAATACTTCTAATGCTGTTAAACATTTAAAATACAATCGCAATTGCAAACATTTATGCTTCTCTAAAGTTGCTCTCACTGAACATTAACAGAAGTTATTTTATTGAGTGAGCATGCGTCAGACCCTTTCATTAATAGTCATCTTCTCTATGCTTCTCTCGTTCAGCACCAAGTTCTCTCATGAATCTCCAGAAAATGTTGGGTTTTGAACTGTGGTTGTAGCATTCTGGAATAACGGGTTGGTACCCTGTAGAAGGAGAAGAAAACATAATGTGCTTAATAAAAAGTCAAGCATGAACAGTTTTTGGAAGATGGACTGAATATGAAGTTTACAGTTTTTTATTTAAAGAAAAGTGAACTTACAGATGTTTTTTCATGTTTTCTGTCTTTTTCAAATCTCTTCCATTCTCTAAGGTCACTTGCATACAGAACTCCCTTGACGATGAGGAGGATCAGGAGACCGATCAACGCCACAGCTGCCAGAGATCCTCCTACGATAGCTGCTATGTTTGGCCCCACTGGACATTCTAACACAAGAAATAGAAAGGCAGAATACTTGATGCTTTTTGAAACTGGGAAAAAATGAAAATTCAGCCTAATATTTACTCACCCTCATGTTTCAAACCTAGCTCCAAAAAGGTTAAAATCATCATAAAAATACTACTTTTTAAACTTTTTGTCACTATTAACTACTGTATTGTTGTATAGAAAGAAAAAGACAATATACTCTTTTGGTGTTCTACACACATAAAAATATAATAGCAGGGTTTAAGAATGACATGAGGGTGAACAATGACAGAACCAAAGTAACAAGTACGTGTTTTAATATTTTAGATATTGTGTCTGGGTCTACCTCTGTCTTTGAGGACACTGACAAAGTACTTGTCAAATCCAAGCTGTTCCGTCATTGTAAATGACATCCAGCAGCCCTCTTTGTCTTTGACTCGACAGTCACTCTTGAGCAATTTTTCAACCATCGTATGTTGCAGATGTTTACAGGTTACAGAGCAGTTCTTCTCAAACGGACCAGTCCCAAAGGCCAAACATTCAACACAACCCCTGCAGCAGGTCAGAAATGTTAGTAATTTTTAAAAACATACAAAAATATAAAATATTTAATGTATCAACTTTATTATATAGTAATGTATAT
>JAUMHG010000047.1:17952353-17963435 GCA_032359395.1 Enteromius anoplus
GGGGGGCATGAAAGGACCGAGCCGGACTCCGAGCTCTAGCCCTCGCTAGGGTTCAAGCCTTTAGGGTTCGGTGTCCGCCGTCCTCCCGGCTCGCCCCCCCCGGACAGTACGCCACATATGTTGAACTTTATCCTTTTTGATTATGAGGAAGCGCGAACTCTTGAAAAAGAAAAGAAGATGCATCCTTCCCAGTTATTTTGAGACCTGCAGCAGGCATCAGCTTTGAAATGAGCTCATTCTGTGCATAAAATGTAAACATTTCCCAGTTTGAAGATATGCTGTCTGGTCTGTTGTGAATAAAATATTGGTTCATTTGATTTGAAATTCTTTTAGTTTTCATTTTAGTTCAAATGTCCCAAAATTTCCAGAAGTCGGGTAGATTAACTGAAAAAGAAAGCATTACTGTAAATGGATGATGTTAAGTCAATTTAATAAATACAAAATGCATGTTTCAAGGCCAATCTAGGGTTCAGCACAAGTGAATGCTGAACATGTCCACTCACATATAGCTTAAAAGGGCTCCAAGCTTTATTGTCCCATTTGGAAGAGCCTCTTTTCAACAGAAAATTTAAAAAGGAAAGAAAGACATTTGAAACCTTTTGTGTAAAACTTAGACACCTAGGATCCTCTGCCTCAATAATAATAATAAAAGTAATACAGTTTTTTTTATTTTTTTTATGAATTATAAATTTACAGGAATCATAAATGATTCCAAAAGAGCTGTCAGCACACTGGAAATGTGTTAATTTTATTTGGTTAGCCTATAACCCATAACCGGTAATCAGTGACTTACATATGAAAAGGACAATGCAAAGGAAAAACAACCTTTTAATATTCAGATCACATTGTGTCAGATATAGCAATGATGTCATATCCTCAGGTGTTAGGCCTCTTTTCATCACAAGACATTAGTATTCCTGCAGCAGCGAGCTGTGATTGTGATCTCTGTCAGGGTGTTTCTGTTCGTCTCAATAAGAGAGTATCACATCGAAAGTGACTTTACCGAAGGAGAGCAGAGACGGATGAAAATGCCATAAGAATCCTTGAGCGTGACTCTCAGCCACCCACACTGCCAGGCGTAGGAGGCAGAGGTAATTCTCCTGTGCCAGACACACGCAGAGAGCTGTGCTGATGGCACTAATGCTGCACAACACCAAATACCAGTGCTTTTCTTTTTTGGATGTTCCCTGTACTTATTATTGCATTATTGGAGATAACATGCCCCTTGGTGCGAGTATTCTCTGGTTTCTTTTTTGCTTGTGTTTCTTCTACCTGCCAGCTTTGTGATTTCATAACGCAGGTCTTGATTGAAGCGTTAAACCCTTGGTGAAAACTGTAACGGTTTAGTAAAACTTATACTAATTTCCTGAGGGAAATAATGATGTTTAATCACAACCTAATGAGATTTCCCCCCCCAAGAATTTATTATAGTATTTTGTTCAATAAACAGCTCACTCAGGCACAACGCTTTTCAAAATGTTGAATTAATTGAACCAATTGCTTCACAAAATGATTCTGCTTCGAAGCGCTTGACAGCGAATTATGTCAAAATGGTGTAAACACAACTAAAACTAAATCCAAACATAAAATTGTGCTTTACAAACCAGTTGTAGCTGTTTGATTGAAAGAGTTATGATAAATGCAATTAACAAATCATCTAATACCATTAAATGTTTGTATTCTGTATAAATACGTGTTATTTAAATTAAATTGTAGGGCTTGCTTAGTTTGTTGAAAACCTTATCATGCCAAAAATAGATTACTAACTACAAATCTTTTTGTCATTGAATTGTTTACATGCCGCTGTTGTTTTGTCGTGTTGAAACCAGTCGTTTTGATATAAGTATGGACATGACAATCAAATAACACTGTAAACTCTTAGGCTACTTGGCAAAGTTAGGCAAATGTATCCAGGTAAGAATTAGCTTAGATATTGGCAGTGTTACCAATATAACATTGTTTGTGAACTATGCTCAGCAAATTTGATGCTATGCTAACTACTGTATGTTGATTCGTGTTTTATTGCAGTTATCATCACTATAGTTACACAGTTTGAGGTTCAATTATATTCTAAAGCATGTATATTTGTAACCCTTTTAAAGTGCCCCTATTATGGATTTAAAAAAAATTACGTTTTATTTACATTTAATGCTAAAGTATGGTTAACGCCAATACAAACATTATTTTAGTGTGTTAAAGCAGAAAGATGCAGCTCTGGTTAAACAGCTGGATGTTGGGTTGAACGTTACCTGAACGCCGCGGGTGATAGTTTGTAATGTGTGTGTTTCTGGTTCTTGTCTGTTTGGGGGTGGGAGGAGCAGACGCGGGTTCCCTGTCCCGTCGTTTGCGCTGCCTTGTTGAGTGTAGCATTATAAAACGTTATATTTTACAGTTTATTCTCTTTTTAATTTTTTTTCTGAATCATTCGGTTCGTATGCATCCCGTTCCGAAAGCCTCATACCGAACGGTTCGATTCTTTACGACGTATCATTACACCCCTAATATATATATGACGTATCAAAAATTGTTTGATTCAAAATGGGACTTCAAAGCACATTTTGCAAACCATTTGATTCAAAATGAGACTAATAGCGCATTTCGCGAATCATTTTATCCTCACCAGGGATGAAAATAATCCAGCAGAGGCAGGGAAGCATAGAACAGAGTGAGGAAATCCAGCATCCCACCATACAAACTGCACCCTGTATATATATATGAGGTTATTTATTTTAGGGTAAGTAGCAGAGAGATCGAGTAATGTCTTTTTTTTATCTTTGCAGAAATGTCGGAGCGTTGGAGACACACAGAGACGAAGGAGACACGCTGGAGCTGGGAGACAACCACACACCACATACACGGAGGAATCCTAGGACTTGGAAAGGAAACTGGAACGAAGGAGAACAAGGAGGTAAGTACAGGGTGAGTATATCAATAGTCGTAATAGTAGGAGCATACGATTTAGTCCACTTCGTACAAGCAAGCTGATTGACTGAGAGGTGGTGTCTGGTTTTGTAGGGCTGGTGATTGCGTTAATAATGCTGTGCAGGTGATGCTGAGTAGAACTCAGGGGAGAGGGAATGTTGTGATTGGCTGGGGGTAGAGCCTGGCAGACCTGTAACAATACTGTATATATAAGCACACAAAAGCATTTGGTGGAGAGAGGGCAACGGTATCAGAGTGGCGCACTGAACACGAGGCCATCAATACTGACAATATTATTGAAATATTAGCATGGTAAAGCATTGTAATATTTCTGTAGCTCATTCTAGGATTGTTTTTGTAAATGAGACATTTAGCTTCAATCCAAAATCATGTCACTCATCTTAAGACAGCATACATTTGAATAGTGACTATGGCTGCATCCTATTCTGAGGGGCTCATTCCTTTGCTCTAATCCCTTTGAAGGGTCTACCCTCCGGATTGAGGGCTTTGAAGGGATGAAGGGTGCAGGGGGCCTGAACACACATCTGTGATCTTCATGAAACAATTATGGAGGAGCTGTCTTAACACAATTAAACCTGTGCAAAAAAAATCATGGGAGCTAAGTGCCCATCTGTAACCTTCAGATTCCGAAGGGCCCTTTGAAGTGCCCAGTTTTAAGCACTTAAGTTTTAAGCGACCCTTCAGTATGGCCGCCATAGTGAATTTTTCCCATCCCATCCATATCATGACTTTATTAGATAGGCCCTTATATGGAGTTGGTTTGAGTGTGCCTTATACTAATTAATAACTTACCCTCCCCTGTTTAGAATAAAATGTATTCATCAGGTTGAGAATTAATTTATGTACAGACACACCTGTTGTGAATTAGACTAAAGTTTTGCATGAGAGGCAAAGAGGAACGACTGTAGCTTTCTTTAGAAAGTAATTGTGGTTTAGATTGTCTTGTTCCATTAACAAGGCCATGAATATCAACATGATGGCTGAATTCTCTTTTTCCTTTTATTATCTGTCATCGTTTAATACTCTGCTGACTTTCACATGACACAAACATAAATCACTATAAGCATTCCTGGACATATTGCCCATAGTTAATTTAAAAAGGCAATTTGGTAATTTATTCAGGCATAACATGCTGTTATATGATTATTCAGACCAGCCTCAGCATTTGGTCAATGTCCACACAACACACATCATCTTCTTTCTGCAGCCTTAATTTACACCTTTTAGTTTCACCTCGTACAAGTATTTCTTATGGTGTTCCAACTGGGCTGTTGAGGAGAACTAATTCTGGCTTCGCCGATGCTGGATGCCTTCTAAGGGATAGATATTACTGTGTGTGCCACAATCTGTAATTACTCGTGGACAGGATCTGAATTGATCCGCTGGTTTAATTCCCGAGGGATGTGACCGCTGTGTCTCTCGGGTGGGGTTCAATTCTATCTCTCAGAAATTCGTTAGCTTTTGTCTAGATGTGCGTGTTCCAGTGAGAATGAAAAAGCTAGAGGATGAGTAAAAAGAAAATCTGATTCGCTAGTTTATTAAACCGTTTTCCACAAATCCATAGGGGAAAATGAGGATAGAAGAGGAAGGGAGAAGGAAGGGGAGGGGCTAATCTGAGTCCACTAAAAGACCAGTCAGATGGTTTAATCCTATTCACATGGAAAGATGACTTTAATAAAATGTTATCCTGTGGTGATCCTTTGAAATTATGAGACAAATCTCTTGTTTGGGTTTGGTTTTATTTATTCCATTTGGTGTTTTGGGGATTAAAAGCATATGAAATACCATTTTAACTTATAATATGTGATCTGCTTTGAGTCACTTGACCCATTTTGAATTACATGCACTAAAATAAAAAGAGTCATGCTTTTGATTATTGTGTTTCTAATTCAGGTATTGCTGAGATATACTGAATTACAGTAGGTGCTATAGACATTTCACAGTGCAAAAGAGTGACTTAGTATTATTTCATTTAGTCTACTACTGGCTAAATGTTTCAACCTGCTGGACAGACTACAAGACCAGAGGAGAACTAGTCACTGAGCGTGGTTTCTTTTGAGTTTTTTTTTTTAGTGTGTCACCTGATGGAGCTTGGGTTTCCTGCCACTGTCATCCGGTTGCTTAGCTGTTGTTTAAAAGACACTTAATATTCAGTAATGTCATCGACTGCACTGACACAATCGTCTGAGAACAAAATTTGAACTGAATTAAGCTGAATAATGATGCTGCTGGCTTCTGCTGAGAAGCTTTATAGCTGAATCACATTTTGCGGCAACAATAGTTCTCCAGCTGAATTGAATCAACATTGAACTGACTCGAGCTGAATTATGTTATTGCTTGCTTCTGTAAAACTGCTTATAGCTGCACTGAAGTTGTTTTAAAGTAGATGAACTGGATTACAGGAGAATCTGAATTGTCTCAATAGCTGTTTTCTTGTTAAGTACAGTGAAGCAATGCTTATAAACAATCCTGGAAAAATTAACAAGTGTATTTTGTGAATCTTATTATTTTTATTTGTTGTATTTTAAAAAGAGAGAACTAGTAAACAAAACCTCACAGCAAATGAAATGATGTGTTTAAATAATTTAGCTGAGTGGTCAGTAAAATCTGCTTCTGGTTATAGTGTGAGTGAGCTGTTTACTGTATAATTATAGGAAGTCCTCCTGGAAAGTTTCTACTTATGAGTTTGCACTTCTTCCCTTCTCCTTTTTTTTATTTTTCCTTTTGATAGGCTCAAAATAGTGAGAGATAAACATAAAAATAAAGAATTTTGAGAAATAAATGCATAATTTAGTGATATAACCAGTTGTAAGGGGGGAAACATCAGTATTATTTTTTTGGACAGGATCTGTGGCAAGAATGACAACTCAGAGTTTGAGTTTATATCTTGCAGTTCAGACTTTGTTTCCCCCCAAAATGTTAATCTCACAGAATAATAATAAAAAGAGAAAATTAGTCCAAAGCACCATCTGTATACGGTTGCTTCACTGTCTGGAGCACTCAACTTAAACCTACCCATCTCATAGCACTTTTCAGGCCTGATTTCTTTGATATAAGTCACTTTCAATCTCTTCTCCTCCTTGATGTTATGTTTTTTGCTACCTTGTCTGTTAAAAATAGCATGCACATCAATTATAAATTGTGTAGGCTAGCATCTCTCCATTACATCCATCAGTTTGTTGCTTTCTGGCTTTTATCTGTGGCATCTTCTGATAAACACACTTTTCGTTTTATCTTCCGGTGCACCCCTTTGAAAGCCCCATGTGGTGTTATTTTTGAGGGATTTGGGAAAAGTAGAGTGTGAGTTTAAGTGCTTCCTGCTTTCCAAATGCAAAATCTGTTGTTATACAACATGTTCTCAAACAGCTAGTGCAAAGTAATATCCAGAGACATCCTGACTCTATTTATAAACACTTTCGCTGTGTCATCATGGACAGACTGTGTGTAGCATGGCATTTTGCAGCAGTGATTGAATTCAGATAGACTCAAAATCAAGCAAAGCTTTTGGTGAAGCTTTTCCTGTAAAAGAGCTCATTGTGGCAGTCTGGTATATTGTAAAAAAACAACAACAACAACAACAACAACAAAAAAAGGTGGACAAGTAACCCTTTGGCCTGTGATGACGTGTGTCTGACACGGAATATTTCTGTGTTTGTTTGTTTGTAACAGCTGTTGTTGTTGTTATTTAATCACTCACCCATGGAGTCAGTCTAGGTCTGTTAATTGCAATAATTACAGCCACTGTTCATTTGTCTGTGTGATTACATGTGCTACGGGGATCATGCTCCTTTAGTCCTGTAATTTGTGAATCAGTGGTAGTTAGCCTTCAGTCGAGCAGGATTTGAATCTCACTAGAATACATGCCACGTTTAAATTTAGGGAAAATAAAATACAATTGTATAATAACCATAATACTATATTAATTCACTAATGTACTAAAAATATATGTGTTTTAGGCACAAATATGTGTATTTGTATATTTGTTAATTTAGCAAATTTCACTCTCAAAGCAAAAGAAAAAAATTAATTTTGCAAAAAGAATCATTTGAAACAATTACTTTATTTTTCAAATTCTCATCACTGTAAAGCAAACTGATTTTGATTTTACTTTCACTGAGGGACCAACAAACATGGGACTTCATTTCTTACTGGGCAGGCGTAGGCGGATGTCCCGAGTTGAAAGCCAGATCTTCTGACCTACCTACTGGAGCTTGAGATCGTCGTCGATCAGCGGTGGATTTCTGCCTATGCACTGCCCGTTGGAGATGTTGAAGTGCCTTGTCCCAGACCCTCTCACTCACCCGCAACCAGTAGTCTACTGCAGGAACGTCGAATGGTTCGCCTGACCAGGGGAAGAGCGGGGGCTGGAATCCAAATATGCACTGAAATAGTGTGAGTCTGGTGGTTGCTTGCCATAGGGAGTTTTGTGCATACTTGGCCCAGCCCAGGTACTGGCTCCAGGTCAGGTGTCTTGGTGGCCATGGCAGAAGGAACGGAGGAACCGCCCCACTTCCTGGATCTTGCGTTCCGTGTGCCCGTTGGTCTTGGAATGTTACCGGAGGAGTGGCTTATGGTCACACCTAGGAGCCGAAAGAAGGATTCCCATACCCGTGATATGAACTGAGGTCCCCTGTCTGACACAATGTCTTCGGGTAACCCATATGCTCGAAAGATGTGGTCGAAGAGCATTCCTGCTGTTTTCCAGGCTGTAGGAAGACCCTTGAGGGGTAGTAAATGGCAGAATTTAGAGAATCTATCCACTATCACAAAGACACAGATATTACCTTTAGACGGAGAGAAATCGGTGATAAAGTCGACCCCTAGTTGTAACCAGGGGCGGTTAGGTACGGGAAGTGGATGGAGTTTTCCTGATGGGAGATAAGGTGGACTCTTCGCACATTCCCGACACCCTCTCACATCCTGCTCCATCCTAGGCCACCAAAACCAGTCTTGAAGGAGTGAGAGAGTTCTGTTGGTCCCTGGATGCCCAGTGCCCAATAAAGTATGCGTGGTGTGGATGAGGGGTACGCGTTCTGTCTGGGGTACAAAGTGGAGATGTGGTGGATAGTCCGGCGGAGACTCGGGAGCTGGCTCGGAGGCGGCTGGAGGGGTCACCCATTGGATGGGGATAACGAAGATGTTCTCAGGAATGACGGGTTCTGTGATCTCTGGATCCTCTTCAGAGGCATGGAGTTAGGACAGCACATCTGCGCGCACATTCTTGGAACCTGGTCAGTAGGTAATAGTGAATTTTAATTTGCTAAAAAAGAGAGCCCACCGGGCTTGTCAAGAGTTTCATCTTTTGGCTTCGGGAAGGTATTGCAAATTTTTGTGATCTGCGAATATTTCCTCTCCACCGGACTGAGCTTTCTGAATGAGTATGGGTGCAGCGATGAAGGCAGTCTTGAGCCAATGTCACCACTCTTCCAAAGCCAGTTTTATGGCCAGCGATTCCCGGTTACCGATGTCATATTTCCTCTCCACCAGACTGAGCTTTCTGAATGAGTATGGGTGCAGTGATGAAGGCAGTCTTGAGTTCTTGGAATGCACGGGCAGCTTCTGGGGTCCAAGATTGATGGTAGGTAATCACGGAAGATCTCGTGCATGAAGTTTTAAAAAAAAGAGAGGGTGTGTTTATTAATCCATTGGGCATCACAAGATATTCATAATGGGTGATGAAAGCGGTCTTCCACTCATCCCTGTCGCAGATCCTGATAAGGTTGTATGCACTTCTTAAGTTTAGTTTAGTAAAGATCTTGGCACCACGTAACTTCTCAAGGGCTGTGGGGACGAGTGGAAGTGGGTACTTGAATAGTACAGTTACCTGGTTAAGTGCTCTATAGTCAATGCAGGGACGCAATCCACCGTCCTTTTTGGCGACGAAGAAGAAGAAGCTTGAAGCAGCAGGGGACGTAGAGGGATGGATGTAACCTTGGGCGAGGGCTTCTTGAATATATTCCTTCATGGCTTTATTTTCTGGGATGGATAATGAATATATTTTACCGTGGGGCACTGGGGCAGCCGGGAACAGATCGATGGCATAGTACCATGGTTGATGTGGTGGCAGGCTGGCAGCTCTCTTGGGGCAGAATTCTTTATGGAATTCAGCATAACAAGGTGGTATCTCAAATGATTGATTTTCTACAGGGCTCTCAATGAAAGTCCAACATAGAGGGAGAGAAGCTGGAGTGCGAAGAGGTAATCTAGGGAAGCACTCCGGCCCCAAGAGAGGATGGGCGCCAGCCATGGATGCCCTAGGACCACGTCGATGGTAGAACCCTCCAGAACCTAGAGCCGAATCTCTTCCTCATGACACTGGCCGACTCGAAGGTGAATTGGTTCAGTTCAATGTTTCACATCCTTTTTAGAGAGGGGTTGACCAATGACAGACAGTGGACTTGATAGACTACTTCGGTAGTCGTGGTTTTAACTCCAAGACGTTGTGCGAGATGCCCAGCGATGAGTCAATGAGGGCTGCCACTGTGAGGAAGAAATCATTGGCAGTAAGAGTGACGAAAGAGGTGAGTCGATTTATTTTATCACACATGGGAAGAATAGTACTCACCACCGGGCATGGAGGATGATGGGGGCAGTCCCGGATTAAATGTCCGGACTGCCTGCAGTACAAGCACAACCCCAGTGTCATCCTGCGCTGAAGTTCCTTCAGGGTGAGCGGCGATTGACGATTTGCATGGGCACAGTGGAGGGTTCTGGAGGGCTGTGGTCCCTTGGCGGGCAGGGAGAGGCGGCTACAGTGCTCAGGAGTGAAGAGGCGCACGCTTGGACCTGGGCTGAGCAGCGGACTGTCATCCGAATGAAACATTTGAGTCCAAAAACATCATCATATTGAGCGAGCATAAGACAGATGTTGGGCTCCAGCCCTTGCCAAAATGTAGTCAGGAGAGCTCTTTCATTCCATCCACTATATGTGGCTAATGTTTGGAATCTAACTGAATACTCCTGGACACTCAGCGAGCCTTGACGCAGATAATACAACTCCTTTCCCGCAGAAGTCTCATTACCTGTGCGTCCAAACACCTTTAGAAAGTGTTGAGCAAATGCCGCATAAGTGCTGACAGCCAGGCCCACCTGACTCCAGATCGATTCTGCCCATTGTAGCGCTGATCCTGCGAGACAGTAAATAACATAACCAATTTTAGATTGATCGGTACCATACATATTGGGGTAGGTTGCGAAGGTGATGGAGCACTGTAGCAAGAACCCCTTGCAATCTCCCGCCGCACCAGAGAAGGTCGTCGATCGCACCATGGGACATACATGGGAGAGAATGATAGGTGAGTAGAATTGAGATGGATATGACTGGAACACAATACTGGATGTTGACTGTTAGTATAGAGGGAGATGATCACACACTGACGGAGACAATGACACAACAGAGACCACGACCACACACCACAGACGCTGGAGAGACGAGGAGGGAATGCCTAGGGACCTGGAGCAACACAGAGGATCTAGGAGCAAACGAGGAAAGGTAAGTGC
Organism: Enteromius anoplus; assembly: GCA_032359395.1. Taxonomy (NCBI): domain Eukaryota; kingdom Metazoa; phylum Chordata; class Actinopteri; order Cypriniformes; family Cyprinidae; genus Enteromius; species Enteromius anoplus. Next base: position 17,962,797 of record JAUMHG010000047.1, read on the forward strand.
AACAGATAAGTAACAATATTTGCTGCGATAGCATTGAGTCCACTTCTCTGGAACGAGCTCGGACAAGGTGTGCAGAGTGGTGTGTGGTTTTATGTGGTGCTTGACAGGTGGTGTGATCTGGATCAGGTGGTGGTGACAGGTGATCGTAATTAGTATGCTGGTGACTGTAATCGTTGTGAGGGAGTGAGGGTGGAGCTTGGCGTGGATGTATCACAAAGATGGCAAATGTGCACGACCAGTGGTTAGGTAGAGAGGTTTACAAAAAGCGTCTTAGTTACTAATAATAAACATTTAACCGTTTAAAAAATATTTATTTTATTGTTATCTGTGTTATATTTAATCTGCAACAGCTTTATAAACTTTAATAAACATCTGTTTTGCCGTAAACCTTTAAATGCACCATTATATAGAAAATATGAGCAGTTCTCCACATGAAAGATCTGCAACTGGAAAATCAACGAGCTACTTATTCTGTCTCCAATACAGTAGGACAGGGTTCCTCAAATCTTACCCTGGAGGTCCGATGCACAGCAGAGTTTGGATCTAACCCTAATCAAACACACCTGAGCATGCTAATCAGTGTTTTTAGGATCATTAGAAAACACAGGTAGGTGAGTCTTATTAGGGTTGGAGCTAAAC
>JAUMHG010000047.1:17968578-17986951 GCA_032359395.1 Enteromius anoplus
GTTTCGACTTTTTCTTCAGCCTTCATCCTGTTTAGCTATCTGTCAAGGTGCAACCAACTTGCAGCAGGGACAGAATATATATATATATATATTAGTATTACTAAAATTGTATTAAACATATTTTTTTGTTTTTTATAAAATCATTATTTACATGTTTTTTTTTATTTAATATTTAAAGTTATTTAATTTAAAGTTATTTATATTTAATTTAAAAATATTGTAATGTTAAAAACAATGTTAAAAGTTATCTAAAGAACTTTTAAAAAAATAAATATTTAGATTTTTTTATTGTTTATTAATTTATTCTTTCAGTTTTGTCTATTTTTTCTGTGAAGTTTATTCTATTTTGGTATATGTATTTGTCATTTTTATTAATTTTTTAAAACTTTCTATTTACTTTTATTTATTTATTTAAAATATTTAATTAGTATGTTTTAGTCATTTTAACACTTTTAATTTAAAAAAAATTTCAGACAGTTTTACTACTATCTAGTTTATATAATTATTTATTTATTTATTTTTTTGTGTGTGTGTGTGTATATATATATATATATATATATATTTATATAATTTGTCTTAGTTAATAACAACTAAATTTTAATATTATATGTTTGATCCATTTTATTTATTTTTATTCTATGGAGTATTGCATCATTAGCTTTGCAATATACCTGTCTATTCAGATTTCCAAATCGTCCATGCTGGAGGAATGCGGCTCACTAGGTTTTTGGAACAAATCCAGAGCCCCAGGATAGGTGTGATTTCCTCAGGACACTTATTTCACTTATAGGTCAAATTTCATTTCATACCAGCGCTAGAGAAAAAAAACAAGCAGCAAGCATAAACCACTCAGGGATCTGTCATCATCTTATTCTCTTGAATATCAGCTGAAAACAAAAGGTTGTGCCATAGAGGGTTTTCAGCGAAACCATCTGTCTTCCGCTGTATTCATACTCAGTTATCATGCTCATTAAGAGTATCTTTTCTCAGAATGTTTGTTTTGAAAAAAAACAAATGCAGCATTGTTAGATAGGATGCATCTTTTGTCTGTCCCTCTCTGGATCCGCCTCCTGCATGCTGTATAGTCCTTGGCGCGTGACTTTTTTTTTCCTTCTCCTTACAACAGCTGAAGCATTGCAGGAACAACTGGAGCAGTCATCTGTGGGTTCTGGATTCTGGGGCCTGAATTAGTGACTGTATTTACATTTGGCCTGTGTACGCTGTTAGCATTCTCCTGTTCTTGGGAGCCCTGGGATCTAATAATTCTCTCCCGGTAAACTTTTCACGGTCGCTGAAAGAACGGCGCAATATTTCAAATCCGCAGGCCCTTTTCGACTGCCAAGGAAACTCTCGACGGAATGTATTGTTCTCTCGCGTCAATTTTAAAGAGTTGTAAATAAACTGTGAATAATATTTGCAAGCGAGACTTGAAGTTTTAATGAAGGTGGACTGCATTTACAGATGTAGATCATGTATTTCTTCAAAGAACAAGCCTCACTCTATTTCTAGCATGTGTTTGGTCCCTGTGAATCAACTTAGCGTAGCCTGACAGATGTACTGGCTGCACTTTTAATTATGATGCAGGCCCGAACCCAAACTCATTAAAACATCTTGAATAACAAAGGCTGGATTGTCTGAGATCATTTGTCCCGCAGACAACAAAATGCTGTATTCCAGATGAGCCGATAATTCGGCATTATAAATGGAAAGCTGGCTGCCTCACGCGTGGAAGATTTATCTCTGATGAGCTCGGTGGTCATTGTTCTTACTCATTGGCTGTAAATTGATGGGTCGTTGCAGAGCTGTAAGAGCCAGATCTTCTGCCCCAGGTCCCCTTGAACAGAACAGATGGAGCACGCTTGTGCACCTAGCTTTTACTCTGGTGGTGCTCATAATGAATTTCACACATAATTCTCTGCTTCAGACCATTAATGTGTTTTAAAGGTGATGTGTGCAATGCTAAAATACTTGCAGATGCATCCATAAGTAAGCTATTTGTATGTTGCTGTATCATCCTCACCACACTAAAAATTATTTCAATTGTAAACGAAACAAGATTACTGGATTACTTTTCAGCAAGGAAACATTAAATAGATCAAAATTGACAGTGCTTTTCTTGTTCTATTCACCAAAGTATCCTAAAAAAAATAAAATAGTTTGAACAACAATATTAGGCAGCACAACAATGTTGAAGTCTTGAGCAGCAAAACAGCACATTAGAATGATTTCTGAAGGATCATGTGACACTAGAGGAATAAATAAAATATTAAAATATATAAACGGAGAAAAGTTATACATTTTAAACTGTAATAAAAAGTCTAGATGAGCTTAAGAGACTTCTTTCAGAATCCTGAAAGGGGATATCGGTTGCAAAATTTACTTTACATGTTGTTTGAACATAAATGTGTCTTTAGTTTAAAATCAATGGTCTACCCATATGCCAATCACATACCCGTAAGCCAATAACATATCGCCCTGCTGGACTCCACAGTTTTTCACTGACGAATCGGTAACAGTTGATAAATTAAAAGGTAGTTCGACCTGAAGCAGCGCTTTAGCGTCCGATCGATGTATGACATTTACAATGGCATCTGATGACACTTTTAAAATCTTCACAGAAGTTAATAGCTAATGTAGTAAGGCCGATTAACCCTGAGTTTGTTCAAGCCCCTCTGTAATGCTGCCGTTTATGTGTTAGTTTATGACATCCTGCTGTTTATGCTCCATCTCGCCAGTCATGGAGAGAAGCCAATTAGAGGTGCCACATAACTTGGAACATTGAATATAGACATTGCCTCTATCCATCTATTATTTGTACAGTGTACTAAACTGTTATAGCTGGCTTCCATTAAATTAAATCCATTCCAGTAGATGCTTAGGGTAGGGTCATCCGGTGCCCCATGCACTTTTACAAGCTGTTTGGACTGAAATGTGTGTTGGGAGGGTGTGTACACAATCGCTCTACAATGATAAAGATCCACTCAGTCGTTTTCTTTTAATTTATTAAAAATAAGTTTCCCCTTCTAAAATCAAGCCATTCTCAAATGCATGTTGGTGTGGCATCACACCGAGGCTACTCTCACAATAGTTGATTGACAGCAGCACACTTTGTAAGGTTATTTTGTGGAATGTGAAAACCATAATGCCTTGCAATCACTGCAATAAACAAATGTGTTCAGCCATAGCACTCGAAAATTCCAAGACAAACCCTTTCCCATGAGCTTCCACATATGTTAGCTGGTGTTGTGACTCACTGTGTTTACCATGTCTTGGTTGGGCTCACACGTCTGGGCGTGAGTCACTATGGTCGGTTGAATTTTTTATTGGCTTGTGCGTGTCTGCGAATGTTTATTAAAAGGGCAGAGTAGAATGGCTGTGTGGTTCAATAATTCATTATGCTAGAGTCCTCAGTGAGCTATGAAGAAAGTGCATGGAATAGATCTCTGTTCGTGTGTCCTTTTTCGCTCTCCATCACATGTAGGCACATAAACCCTGCTTTTACAAGCGATCATACAGAATACCCACAAATCCCTGTGTTTAGGATGTCCATGATAAGAGGTGTGACAGGAAGGATAATGAGGAGGGAGCGATGGAAGCGACAAGCAGATGATAGGAGATGGTAAAGGAATAAAGGCTTTAGAGAACAAGGAGGGGAAGATTATATGTTTGTCACTTCTCTTTCAGCTCTCTTTTAGTTCATGATGTGAATCAAATCGTTGAGGATGTTGAGATAGGATTTCAGTTGGAAGGATGAGGAATTTAATTTCAATTCAAGATGATCACAACCGATGTGTGGTGGACGGACACATATTTCAGACAGATATTGCTTTAACTGAGTTATTTTTTATATTGATTATTTTCAATATACAGTAGTTCACGAATTGGTCTGGAGGATTTGCTAGCAAACTGTTTTAAATGTTTGCGTTTATTTTTTATTTATAGAATTGATTAATTTAGTTATAGAAATGAATGTTGCAGTTAAAGGTAACATGTCTATTAGAAACTTACATTGAAATTATATTACTGTTATGTAAAATGTATTAAAAACTACAGCAGCTATGAATTTTAATGTCTGTTTGTTCATATGGTTAGTTAGCCACTTGATTAGTTAGTGATTTCCAGATCCATGCAGATCTCAATACTGAGATTTCTATACTGAATTCTAAAGTCATTATTGTATCATGTACTTTTCACAAACTAGTCTGAATAATTCACTAGCAAACTGTTTTTATATTTATTTATTCATTTAGTGGCATTTATCTTCCACCGTTGTTAACGATAAATTCATACTCAAAATAGCTAACACATGGGGACCAATTATCCCTTTTTAACTAGGTGCATATTAGCATGTTTATAAGTGCTTATAAAGCACAAAATTAAAGCCTTATTGAGCAAGACCATATTTTACATCCCTTAACTCTACCCATACCTAAACTTAACAACCAACTTCTTGTAGCAAATTAAGAGTTTAACATTGAGATTTTGCCCCCAAACTAAAGTATGACCTAAAGGTTAACCCCTTAACTGTCACCCCCATTTTCGGGAAAACACATGAAAAAGTACTATACAAGCTTAAAAAGATGTAATTCAGGACATATATTAAAAAAAAATGTAGGTGTCCCGTATTCGGAACGGTGACAGTTAAGGGGTTAATATTAATATCATGTGCAATGTATTTTAAAACACCATTTTCAGCAGGTGTGAATCTTTGGATTCCATTCCATCTTAATTCTGCTTTGCAATTTTGCATCCTGTTTGCTTCCTCAGTTGAAATGCATTCCACTGCAGAAAGAAAGTTATAGGCCTATGGATTTGGGAGGGAGAGTAAATCATACCAGAATTACCCTTTAATTCTCAGGTAATTTACTCTTGATCCCAGCTACAAAAAGTCTCTTTAAAAACACCCAGGCATATCTCACTGACTCACGCTGTATAAATGGCGCACTGCCCCTGCATCCTCCTCTACTTTTCTATATCTAAACTTTCAGGGACTGAACAAACCAACTTTGCTAACAAACTGTCCACAGCCACTGATTGGATCTCTGGAAACTTGTGAGACAGTCAACAGCAATAATCCATCAAATCATTATGGAAGTTCTGGGACAGCTGCCTTCTGAGTGCTGTTTGCATTTTCTTACATCATTATCTGTCTGTGGCACACACACACACACAAGCACCAGTCATGACTGACTGTGTCCCTCCTCCTCTTTCATCTTTATTTCTTGAAAATATTGTCTCTGGCGTTGAAGCAATAGTTCACCTAAAAATGAAAAGTCAGTCATCATTTACTTGCCCTCATGTCGTTTCAAACCTTTATGACTTTCTTTCTTCTGCATGACACAAAAGGAAAAAGTTTAAATAATGTACTGGTCACTCCTTTTCTATTTAATTACACTAGGCTATGTGTGCACTGGAGATTTCAAAAAGACTTTGAAACTCGTCGTCTGCAGTCACACACACACACACACACATCTGTTTCTATAGTTATTTAGTAAAAATAACCCAACTGCTGTTTGATTGAGATTAACTGGAATGCACAATGAAAATTTTTTTTTTTTGAGAATTGTTAAAAACTGATCTGTTTTTTTTCAAAGAATTGCTCATATACACACATTCACACCTTTATATATATACAGTGCTGTGCAAAAGTTTTAGGGCACTAGTATTTTTACCAACAAAAAAAATGGTTTTAAGTGGGTTATTTCTATCTTTTGCGATAGGGTGTCAGTTGGAAATATCAGTTTCCAAACATTATTTTTGTCATTAATTGTAGTAATGCAGTGAGATTATTGTCTGACAACAGCCAGTGCTCCACACAGAGATCTGATCTGATCATCATCCAGTCTGTCTGGAATCACATGAAGTAACAGATCAAACTGAGACAGACTCAATCCAGAAGAACTGTGTCTCCAAGATGAAGAAAAAAAACCTACCTGGAAAGTGACGATACTGTTCAAAGTTTTAGACTTTAGTGTAAAAATACTGTAAAATGGAGATGCTTTAAAAATAATGCCATAAATAGATTATTGTTTTTAATTAGCTTCTATTGACTAAATAAAATTTAAAATATTTGGTATTACAGCTATTAGTAAAACAGCTTCTGTTCTGATGTACACTTGCCCATAGATTTTCAGGTAGCTTTCCAGTTCGTTTGTAACTTAAAACCATTTTTGTTGGTGAAAATACTCATGGCCTAAGACTTTTGCACAGTACTGTATATATAAATACATTAAGGTAAAGTTTTGGCAACCATATGTGTAAATTTTTACTGTAAATTTCACAACTGATTTAATTGATTATTATATTAACATCTTTAAAGTTTTAAGTTTCAATCAATACTTTACTGTAAAATTACATGAAATGTCCCATTTATTAATTTTTGTAACGCCCCGGACTGTGTTTGTGTTTCATTTCCCCATGTGCTCTGTCTCTGTGTGACCCAGTTTCAGTTTGATTGTCTATTGTGTTCAGGTGTGTCTAATTTAGTTTATTGCCAGCCCTATTTAAAGTCTGTTCGATCTGGTCTCTGTGTTGGCATCATTACTTGTGGATACGTTCGTGTGTGCCTACCATTCTGCCCACCTGCCTGTCTGTAAACCTTGTTGGAATTAAATAAGTTGTAATTTGAAGAGTTTTGAGTCTCTGCTTGTACTTCCCGCACCTGGATTGTGACAATGTTTTAAAAAAAATAACCATTACTCTATTTTATCTTTATCTTACAGTCTTTTACTTTTAAAATGATTCATTTTACAGTGCAGACAGCACTAACTGTCTGTGATTAAATCACTGAATCAAGTGAATTGAATTGTATTGAACTGTAAAGTTTTGTGAACTGAATCAGATAATTCCTTGATTCAACTCACAAGAGTGATTTGCTCTTTCATTAACTCTTAAGAAGAAATAAGAGTCGATGTCAAGTTTCAAAGTGAATAACGACTTCAATTTCACATTAAGTGTAATAATCTATGATACTTTAATGGTACTTTTTTTGTCATTTTGTAGTTTGGAAGCTCCAGTCTTCATTTACTTTCATTACATTGAAAAGTGTGTCCAGGATATTCTTGAAAAACTTTAGTTTTTCACCTAAGAAGGAAAGTCATACAAGTTTGGATTGACCTGAGGGTAAATAAATGATGACATATTCGTTTATTCCTTCAACTAATACACAGCCTCAAGTAGAAGAGGTGTAAAATAAAGAAATACGATGAGTGGGCGGAAAGAAGGTGTCTGCATCTATGACTAAGTTGACATGCACTTAGACACAATTATAATTGCATGCAGATTAATGCCATGCCGCGTCACGTTGCCTTTCAGTCCTTTGCTTTAGCATCGGTGTGTGTGCCTAATTAAAAACAACACGGGAATATGGAACAGACTCAGCTTGGAAAGAAAAGGGATCATATTGTCAGAGTCTCTCAGGGAATAGCGAACAAATTAGCAGATGGCATGCAGAAATAGCTGTAGTGATGCACCTGGGAGGGCTGACAGAGAAGGTGGAGAGCCTGAAGACAAAACTGGCAGCATATGTCATATACATATAGAGCTCAGACACAGTGAGGCTGTCAAAACAGCTTGATACGTGCAAGGAGGGCCGATTCCTCGTGATAATGAAGTGTTGCTAGCTTCTGAAAGACAAAAGGCTTTATAACTCACCTGTACCTTTAATATATAGTTGCTGCGGGTGAACCCTCAACAAAATGATTTCATGTCAATGACGGCCATATGCTTTTATTCTGAGAGACAGAGTGAAGACAGATCCTGTTTTCAGAAAAGTTGTGTTTTAGACACAATATTTACTGTTAGAAAAGAAGAAAAAAATCTTCCATTTGTTTAAACTAAATTCTACTTTTTCATTTTAATGGTTCATTGATTTAACAGAATGTAGAAAGGCTATTAAGAAAGGATTGTGTTAACATTGCACATAACCATTTACAAACTACACTGAAAAACACAGTTTTCACTTAGAAATTGCTAGTAAAGAAAAGGCCAAGTGACATCCCTGATGTCACAAGTACATCTAGGAGACATCTATTTGACATCTGCATTAACATCTGTGAGACGTATTTTTTAGGTTGTTTGCTCATCTGCAATACATCTAATGGACGTCTTCTTTTAGATGTTAAATAGATGTCTTTAAGATATTTATGCCAGAGGACACTCCAATCAACACAAACCACAGACTCTCAGACTATTATCCAGACTACATTACCCAACATCCATTGCACCATCACACCACCTCTGGATCACGTACACCTGGAGTTCATTACCCACGCCAGCATAAAAGCCAGATTCACTCTTCATTTCACCGCAAAGTCTTGATTTGCTCTGGTGATCTTTTCCAAGCGTTGTTACCCATGTTTGTTTTCCTTGTTTTTCGACATTGGATTGTATACTCTGGATTGTGCCTCTGCCTGCCTCGATATCTGCTTGTGTAGCCCAACGTCGATTCTGCCTTCCTTACATTGTCCCAGTAACTGTTGTGTGTAACATTCTTGTCTGTTTAGTTTTGTTCTTAGTTTTGTTTTCTTGTCTTCCTGTTTTGGTTTCAGTTTAGTTTCAGTTCATGTCTTCATGTTTGCCCTTATTGGTCCTTCCTGTGTCATTATCTCATTATTAGTTGATTCCCTTTCCCCAGTTGTGTCTTGTCTAGTCATTAGTCCTTATGTATAAATCCCCTGTCTTTTGAGTTCTAGTTTGTCACTCAATGTATGTGTTACGTTTGTATTGTTTGATTCTCCTTCGTGTTTGGATTTTCATTATTATTAAAAGACTTTGTTTTTCTACGTAACGACTCCTGCGCTCTTCCTTGGAAATACAACGTGACATTGTGTGACCCTGCCTGTTTTTGACCATGTCTTAGAATGAAAGCACCCAAATGGATTCGCACCCCTCCGTCCGCTATCACTACAAGATGCTTTTCTGATCAAGAGATCTTTAACAGACAACTTAAATCTTAAAACTAAAATACTTTGTTAAAATACTTTGTTAAACACAGTCCAATAATCTTTGTTTTATTTACAAATAATTTTGTACGTATTCTGTAATGTGCTGTATTTTAGTGATGTTTAGTCCAAAATTAAATCCTACCATAATCCAAATTTATAGTCATAAGCCATAAAATTACATTTCTAGATGTCACTACTTGACATGAAGTATCACTTTATTGTTTTCTGATTGTATTTTATTGCATTTTCAGCATTTTAATGCTGATATTTGAAATCAACAAAACAAACATGTCCCTACTTCAAAAGGATCTTGTCCCTGATAGCTCTGCTCCACACATATGTAGACTACGCAACCCAGGCAACTATTAGTTTTGTGAAACAAATCAGAACCAATGTTACACCATCAGAAAAAATACTAAAGTCATTATAATCAGTGTTGCTGTTAAGACCAGACGCGAGCGGTGCGACAAATCTCTGACAGAAAGCTGCTGCAGTGTTCTAGTTGTGACGTGCTAATTTCAAATGATTTCCAACTGTCTTTTTATCACGTGTAGGCAGACTTTAGCAGTCACGGTGTGACGTCTGGCGTGGACACTTACCTATGGAGAAGAACCAAAGGAACCTCAGCGTCCAATTGCAGGCCTTCCACTCCTTGAGTTCTCTCCAGTGCTGGAAAGCTGATACAATATTTACACAGGTCCTATTTCTTGCCTAGTCGTTCCACTGACATTATCCTCTATTGTTTTTATCTTTCTTTCTGTTCACTGAACGCACTCTCCTCCACATCATTAGTAGACACGCCCCTTACCGCTGATTGGCTACACGTTTGTTTGGGCACTTGGCCCAACTCTAATGAATGCATTGCTTACCCTGCCTTTAATGTTTATTCCATTATGTTAGTGTCTTTGCTCGACTTTTTGTTATGGCCCTGTTTTATGGACAGGCAATTTTCTGTTAACTTTGTTTCATTATGTGTTGTATTATTATGGCGATTACCAGTACATTTTAAGGAAAAAATTAATTTCTACCATAAATATGTATTGTAATTTTAACATGTTTTGTTTTACAGTGAAATCCTTATCCTGGTAATTCAGTTAAATCAACCCAAATTAGTAGTTATTTGAATAGTTTTGCTAAAACAAATTCTCAAAAATGTAATAATACAGTAGTCTATATTTATTAAGTCATTGTGTTTTAACAACTTAAATGGCTGAGTGTATTTATTTTCAGTAAAATACTAAGTGAAGTAACAGGGACTCCAGACAGCACTGATTTTCACAGACATCGCAAGTTATTTTGACAAAAGATAACAAAAGGTTAGAAATGTTTTTGTTTGGAAAATGTGCACAGATGAATCATGCCTTTAAAAAGTAAGGTCAAGTCGCTTTGAGATTTATACAGTGCTTATAGTCTAAGCTGAAAGTGCTTCCACCATTTGTTAGGAGGTCAATGAGACGTGAAGCTCTGTAGTTTCTTATTCTGTCATTTTTCTTGTTGAGAGGTGTTCATTTTCTTTGTGAATCACCAGTGATGATCCCAGCTGCTGAGCGGCATGTGAAGAATATGCGATGACTGACACACACCGTTCTCTCTGTGTCTGGTTAAAGACATGACCTGTCATCAGTAGGAGTCAGAGAACTTCAGGCTCTCTGACACTTCAGCATGAAGCAATGAAACTGGAATGTGTGATGGCTCTCACCTGCAAACATGCCTCTGCCGTCTTTGAAGGTAATTGAGTTTTGATCCACACGTCTGTCTTTATTTGGCTTTGTTATACAGTCAGTATTTTTCAAAGAGCTGTCTGTTTCTCCTGGTGTACGCTCTCATCAGCATGATGGGCACACAGCAGGAGGGCTTGAGCAAATGCCCTTTAGAAGATGTCTAAACCTATCTATCTATCTATCTATCTATCTATCTATCTATCTATCCATCTATCTATCTATCTATCTATTTATCCATCTACCTATCTATCTATCTATCTATCTATCCATCTATCGACGTAGATGTAGATAGATTTGGATTAGATTTAATCTGTGTGAAGTTTTGTGTGAAATGACTTGATTTAATAACATAAACTAACAATTACGAAACAATTTTCCAATTGCCAGTTGTCAGTATGATAATATTTTAGAGAAAACTGAGTTTTATTTGTTACTGTAATTTGTTTGCATGATTAATTAGTATTATTTTATTTCTCTAAGCAATGTAAGTATAAATGAATAATATAAATTACAAAATTCTATTACATACAAATGTATGTTAGTTATTAGCGCTATATAAATGTTAGTAATTATTATGATTTATTAAAAATGTATGTTGGTTAATTATTAGACAAATTTGTTTTAATTATTCATTTACTTATTGGTATTATTTATTAATATAATTTATTTTTATTTAAATACATTTTAGATAAATGTATATTATCTAAAAAAAATAATATTATAAATAAATAAATAATACTAATTTATTTTATTTGATGGTATTCATATATTCAAGTAATTGAATACCAAAAGCCAGAAAATGTACAGTTAAAAACTAGCAGCTGTGGTTGCCAGAATTCTATGGTAAAACAACGATTTTAAATATGGTAACAACAATTTTTTTTTTTTTTTAATTTCTTTATTTTATTAACTGATATAATGTTAATATGCCAGCTTATTCAAATACTGAAATCTGTTTTGTACTTTTAAAATAGGCTGATAAGCACCAAATGCAGGTGGTGCTGAGAAAGTCACTTGATGAACCAAAGCCCATCACAATCAGCTTTTAAATATGAACATACTGTATTTAGAAGGTGCTCAGTGTCATTCACAAAAACACTAAACACCATCAAGGTGAGGCTCATTAAAAAAAATATGCAATAACATTAATTTAACTGCATTACATGTAACATACAACCCTAATAAACATAACTGATAAGAAAAACTAAGAAGAAACATAGTTAATGCAAAGAAAAAACATAAAATTCAAACTAAATGCAATGCAGGGAATTTTCGGGTTTTCCCTGTACAATTTACAGAAATTTACCGTTAACCCTTTAACAGGTTTTTACTGTAGCATATGAAAAGTTTTTTTCTGTTAAAATCACAGGCATTTTTTTACAGTGCACAGTGTTTAATTTAGGCTGCGTTTAGTTTACAGTTAATTAAAGTCATTTTATGACTGTAATGATAATCAGCGTTGAGAATAGTGGAAATAAATATACATCGGTTCCTAAGCAAAACATCCAAATGTATTAGAGTTATAAGAACGTTTGGGAGTAATTGTTGTGATGATCATATTACAATGCAGAAAACTGTCCAAAAATAGTCTTCATTACTAATTATAATGTCTTGTTCTGGACCTGTACAAGTTTTTCCATTATTCAGTCTCATATGTGAAAAGGCATGTGTTATGAGTCATTAGATCCTCATTGTGTTCCGCCCACTACGCCAGGAGAAGACAGGAGTTGATTTATCAACTTATCAACACACTAATGCTATTAAATGTTATCAGAGCATGACAGTATACCCAGTGGCTCTGTCTGCAGTCATCCTGCAGTGCTAACAGGGGGCCAAAAATCAGACGTCTGCACTCAGTTGTGCTCTTATATAACATCTGAAGCACAATCAAGTAAACTGCTTCTCAAAAGACCTCCAACAAACTTCGGTCGAGGTCAACAGTGTGCTTCAAAGTCAGGTATTCTTAGTAGAAGAATCTGTTCCTTCACACTTTAGATCACCATGGCACCTGTAACTCATTCAGTATCCTTTCTGCTATTGATATAAATGTGTTTGTGCAGTTTGTTCAGGAGATGGCTATTATTTTTCTAAAATCCTGAAAAAATTAGATCCAATTTTTCAACATGCATTTAAATGCCTTCTGACTTTTGTTTTTGGGAACTTAGTTGCAATTTGTTTATTACATGGACAGCAAATGGTTACTCAAGACCGTCAGACTTATTGTCAGATGAGGTTTGCAATACATATTTGTATATATTTGACACTTTGTTTTTGTTAAAGCAAAGCATTAGTCATCTGAAGAAGCGTTTTAAAAGAAATCCCTTTTATTCTAATCTCAGAAAGCAATGAAGGGAAATATGATCCCTGGTCATGCATTGAGTAAACAACTTGCATGATTTATTCTTTTCAATTTTAATGGAATAGTTCACCCAAAAATAAACAATTCTGTTATTTACTCACTTTCATGTTATTCTAAACCCATATGCTGTCCATGAAACAAGATTCTGTTCACAGCTGTTTTGCATACACTGACAGTTCATAGTGACCACAGCTGTCAAGCTCCAAAACCATAATAAAAAATTAAATATATGATAGCTTTCTGTGAGGAACAAACTGAAATTCAAGTCATTTTGGTAATTTTTGGCTATATGGAATTTATTGTTGCTTAGCAACTAGGTTACATTTGCAATATTCAAAATGTCTAGAGTCTAGAAGCACAATCTTCATGGGGAAACAATTTGCCTCAAGGATCAATGGATCTCAGATTTTTTTTAATATAAACGTCATGTGCAAAATTGACAGATTCAATAACATATAGAAATGTTATACATATAGTACGGAAAGTATTCAGACCCCCTTAAATTTGACACTCTTTTTACATATTGCAGGCATTTTCTAAAATCAATTAAGTTCGGTTTTGTTTCTTATGAATGTAGACACAGTACCCCATACTGACAGAAAAACACAGAATTGTTAACATTTTTGCAGATTTTATTAAAAAAGAAAAACTAAAATATTACATGGTCCTAAGTATTCAGACCCTTTGCTGTGACACTCATATACTTAACTCAGGTGCTGTTCATTTCTTCTGATCATTCTTGAGATGGTTCTACACCTTCATTTGAGTCCAGCGGTTCAAATGAATCAACATTTGAAAGAAATGGGTCTTTTGTGTACATAGAAAAAGTCTCAGCTCATTAAAAATGGGGGCAAAAACAAGTGTTGTCTGTATAATTTTGTTCTATGTATATACTGTGACACTCATATATTTAACTCCGGTGCTGTCCATTTCTTCTGATCATCCTTGAGATGGTTCTACACCTTCATTTGAGTCCAGCTGTGTTTGATTATACTGATTGGACTTGATTAGGAAAGACACACACCTGTCTATATCAGACCTTACGGCTCACAATGCATGTCAGAGAAAATGGGAATCATGAGGTCAAAGGAACTGTCTGAAGAGCTCAGAGACAGAATTGTGGCAAGGCTCAGATCTGGCCAAGGTTACAAGGTTAACATTTCTGCTGCACTTAAGGTTCCTAGGAGCACAGTGGCCTCCACAATCCTTAAATGGAAGACGTTTGGGACGACCAGAACCCTTCCTAGACCTGGCCATCTGGCCAAACTGAGTTATCGGGGGAGAAGAGCCTTGGTGAGAGAGGTACTGTAAAGAAGACCCCAAAGATCAGTGTAGCTGAGCTCCAGAGATACAGTCGGGAGATGGGAGAAAGTTGAAGAAAGTCAACCATCTCTACAGCCCTCCATTAGTCTGGGTTTTATGGCAGAGTGTCTCGACAGAAGACTCTCCTCAGTGCAAGACACATGAAAGCCCGCATGGAGTTCAGAACACCTGAAGGATGTGAGAAATAAGATTCTCTATTCTGATGAGACCAAGATTGAACTTTTTGACCATAATTCTAAGTGTTATGTTTGGAGAAAACCAGGCACTGCTCATCACTTCCAATAAAGTCCCAACAGTGAAGCATGGTGGTGGCAGCATCATCTGTGGGGGTGTTTTTCAGCTGCAGGGACAGGAAGACTGGTTGCAATCGAGGGAAAGATCAATGCAGCCAAATACAGGGATATCCTGGACCAAAACCTTCTCCAGAATGTTCAGGACCTCAGATTGGGCCAAAGGTTTACCTTCCAACAAGACAATGACCCTCAGTACACAGCTAAAATAACGAAGGAGTGGCTTCACAACAACTCCGTGACTGTTCTTGAATGGTCCAGCCAGAGCCCTGACTTAAACCCAATTGAGCATCTCTGGAGAGATCTAAAAATGGCTGACCACCAACGTTTACCATCCAACCTGACAGAACTGGAGAGGGTCTGCAAATCCAGGTGTGAAAAACTTGTTGCCTCTTTCCCAAAAAGACTCATGGCTTTATTAGATCAAAAGGTTGCTTCTACTAGAAACTGAGCATACTTAGGACCATGTGAGATTTCAGTTTTTGCAGCAAATGGCTGCAATATAACAAAGAGTGAAAAATTTAAGGGGTCTGAATACTTTCCATACCCACTGTATATATATATATATATATATATATGTGTGTGTGTGTGTGTGTGTGTGTGTGTGTCTTTCATTAGGTTTTCAAAGTTCTGTTGATATAAATATGTCTTCATTTATTTGTTGTTCTTGTTTTATTGTTTTATTGCTGTTTAAAACAAGTTTCTTGTTCATCAAGAATGTCATTAAGAATTTTTACTTCAAACCTTTTCTTCTAGACAAAATGCATATCCTCTGTCCATAATATTGCTTCCTCCAATAAAAAGCCTTGCACAATGACAACACATTCTCTTCCATTAAAAATGAGGTGGATAGAAAAATATGCATTTTGTAGCCAGATGGTGTTGTTATGCCCACTGCAGTGGGTAAACGTCAATCACTCTATCGGGTATAAAATTATTCTATTATTTTGCTTCTTTCCAACAGTTTCCCATACCTGCTGAATTCGAGCTGAATTGCTGTTTGTGTGAATATTCTTCTGCAAAATTGCTTCAGGCATTATATTGTGCCCCAGCATGCCTTGCACCTGACTTGCCCTTGCTTTTACCTCAACCTTCATTTTGTCCTCTGCTTTTGTTAAGCAACTGTGCATTTAAACATCCCTGACTTAGCTGTCAGTGCAGTGGGATTCAACGCTATCTCAGGAGAACAGGGGTCATTTCTTTCTTGTCCCCCCCTCCCTCATTCTCTTTGGCTGTCAGGGAGGGCCCTCTATTATGGCTGTTTGTAGGGGTAGACAGCATTCGCTGGGGCAGTGTGTTGTTTGTTTAAAGGCTGAGGCGTAGGCTGACCCAGCAGAAAGGAGTTCTTGTATGCCAGAGATGCAGGATGCCAAGCTCACCTTCCTCTTTCCTGCTATTCCCCCTCAGGGGCTCTGCCAATGCAAATGTGCAACTCCAGCCCCGAGCCGAATGAATAAACTTGCACTAAATGACTTCAGTTCAGTCCATTTAACTCTGTTCCAGAACCCAGTGAGCTGCTGTTGTCTTTCTAAAGCAGTATGTTAACTGAAATGTAAGTGATGGATTTGGAACACTGACAAAATTTGAACGAAGACACATGTTAGCTTAAACATTTCTTTGATTAAAAATACAGTAATTGGGTAAAATGCAAATACATATTAAAATAACTTTTTTTGTTGTTTGTTTGTGTTACACAGATAAGTACGGAAGCGTATTGCATTCACTTGAGGAAAAAATATCTGCTCCGTTTTTGCTGAATTAACGACTTAATTATCTCAGAAGTACGAGATACATTTTTCTTGAATGAAAATTTTTTCGCTGTTTTTTTAACGAGATCCCTCAAAATCCTGCGAGAAACACAGCAATGTCAAGCAGATCAGAATGTTCTTTTCGTCTGAACAGGCGCAAAGTCTTGAGGTGTCTGCGCAAAGTTGACGCACTAATAACAATACCATTTATATTACTTAAAGACAGCAGTATCTCCCAATGTCTCAAGCCCAAAGTAAAATAAAACCGGATTAAACTTGAAAGACGGGACATGTTTACTTCCATGCAATCCAGCTAAAAATAGAGCTCCTGGCAGGAATTTGAGGGATCTCATTAATTCAGAAAAACAGAACACATTTTTTTTTTAATGAAAAATTATGTCGTAATTCTGAGATAATTAAGTTGTTAATTCAGAAAAACAGCGCAAAACAATTTTTTTAATGAAAATGTATCTCGTAATTCTGAGATAATTATGTCGTTAATTCAGAAAAACAGTGCAGATATTTTTTCCTCAAGTGAATGCAATACGCTTCCGTAGATAAGCATGTATTTGAAATTTCTTTAAAAAAATAATCTTACCCAAAAACTTTGGCAGAGTAGTGTACTGTATATCTGCAAAAGGTTTCTTTTATTTTCAGTTTTGAATTTGTGTGTTCTATTTCTACACAAATTCATTGATAATTGTGATTTGGTTTAATTCAGGTATGTTTAACAATATTTATGAAATATTCAACCCGATCACACAAAAATTTGTACATATTTCACAAGCTGGCTATTTCGTATAAATTCGACATCACTCGAACGAATTAATAAGGTTTTGTTTAATTTGTACGTATTTTATGAGTTGCCGATGACCTACCCCTAACCCCACCCCTAAACTTACCTATAACTGGGGTTTAGACAAATCATACAAAATCGTGGGGTTGAACGAATTATATATATATATATATATATATATATATATATATATAGTTTTCAAGTTTCAAGTTTTCAGGGTTATTAAAGTTAACTAAAACTAAAAACTGAAACTAAAACTAACGAACCATTAAAAAAATAATACAAATACTTTTTCTAGTTTTAATTTAGTTTAACTCAATGTTCTAAATAATTGCAAAAACAAAATGACTGAAACTTCAACTAAAAATAAATATAAAATATTTATAAAATAATAGATCTTATCTTATTGACACAATAAGACAATCAATCTTGCATTGATTTATTCTTGATTAAATATTATGTTTAGAATTCTGCAAAAAAATTAAGTATCTCAGAAGGCAATACAAAGTTGCTGCCAACCATCTTAAATCATTTCACGACCCCTTAATATTTCGTTTAAGTTGGCGGCTTACTGGGTTTCTGAACAGCTTCGGGTCTGCCTACAGATGGAAGGTCAAAACAACATATCTTCCACATCCTGCATGTCTGAATTTGCATTTTATTTCAACCTTGGCAAATCAATGCTAGATCTGGACGTAATATATGTGAGATCAATTACTTCCTTTTCTTGCTTTCTTGGTATTACCCTGAGGTGTGTTCCCCGCCCAGGCTCAGAGAGTGTGGACAAGGTTGATTGATAACCTCCCACTCACCGCAGCACTCATCACACCTGCCCTGCGGTTTCCTCAGCTCTGTGGAGTGGACTTCCTCTGGGTGAGGCAGAGATGACTGAGGCCCATTAGCAGGCCCCTCACGCAGGTGTCGTCAGAGCCTCACGCTGTGCAGTGGGCTGGATTCACCTTGCCTTTGGAGGAGAGCGCACTAGACAGAGAAACAACAAGGTTAGGAAAGATGCAGGGGAAGGTTGAACTGTAAATTAATTGAACCCTGCGAGCACAAAAGATTGCTGGGGTGCTTCAGAATTTGCTACTGGATTAGAAGTCCTGTAAATGATAACAATACATTCCAAAAATGTTATACTATACTATATTTTTTATTATTAATTGTATTTTACTCTATACAACAATTATA
>JAUMHG010000047.1:17991518-18005649 GCA_032359395.1 Enteromius anoplus
ACATGACATAAGCAAATGATAATGTTATAAAACAGCAGAGAGTTGTATGAAAGCAATTGATGCATGTCCAAAAGCATCTGCAATTTGTTGGAAAGAATGAGAAACTGCTACTATGATGTGCACACATGACTAATTGTTTTGAGAAATGCCTTAACTGTTGTGCAAATGTAAGTACTGTTGTGGGAAATGCACCAAAGCTACTGAGAAAAAGTGTAAGTTATAGTGTAATTAAGAATAACTCTCGTCTTTCGGAGTTGATAACTGATGAAACATCACTTTACTCCCAGTCAGACTGAAGCTGCTCAATTACTCAGCGAATATGCATTCTGTTAATTAATTTCTCTCTCTGCAGTTACTGACAAAGCCGGTGAGATTTCAGACAGATTGATGGAGGCAGAAAGTGACGCAGGTCTGTCTCTTTAAAAGGTCGCTCCAGGGGAGTTCACTAGTTCACATGTGGATTGCTCTCAACATTGAGACTGAATGAGGCTGGTAACCAACACAATCAGAAAATGTGTCGCAGCATAACCATCGACAGATTTCACAAATGATTTTTTTGAGAACAGAATTGAATTGAACGAGGGAAAGGCCAAATCTGTTTCGGCTCATTAAATCTTACAAATGACACATACGCTGTGAGAGAGAAATGACCGTGAGTCCACTCTTCTACAGAGATTCTGTGACTCATCTATACAATAGAAATTAAAGTCACGATTTTGTTTACAGAAGATGACTTATTTATGCTTTGAAGGAGTTATCCTCTAATGCCAGTGTGTCTTGTTACTAATGAGCTTATGCTACTTGCATAATCAAATAAGCATTAAGTGTGTCTCAGAAGGAGCTTAAACATTAATCACAATGTACCATTTGTGCGTCCACTCTGAAGAAGAACTTTTACTC
Organism: Enteromius anoplus; assembly: GCA_032359395.1. NCBI lineage: Eukaryota > Metazoa > Chordata > Actinopteri > Cypriniformes > Cyprinidae > Enteromius > Enteromius anoplus. The sequence goes on from JAUMHG010000047.1 coordinate 17,992,419, forward strand.
TTTTGATAGGGTGGAGGTTGGTGTTGTAGGCCGCCTTCAAGTGATGAAACCCATCCTGTGTTTAAAGGTATAATTCTAAAATTAAAATTCAATTTAAAATCAAATAGCAATGTATACATTAAAATGTATGTAATTTATTTTATTTAAACACAAAATTATAAAATAAAATAATATATAATTTATGAAATATAAAATATGCTCAGACGGCGGTGCTTTCCACTGCAGACCCCAACCTGGTCTCATAAAAAAAGTTACCTCTGTGCACTTTTTGTGCAACACTGTTTTTACGAACCTTACTACCCATTTCGCCACAGTTTTAAAGAGAAATATCCACTAAGTGGTGCTTATACACAGGTTCAATACATGAACCCTGTCACATTTTATTATGTATTGCTGTGTTCTTATTACGTTGATATACACCAAATCCAACCTTAAATCTACCCAATAGTGTTAACAAATGCAAAACTTATATAAAAACACATTTGTTGATAAACTGAGCCATTTAAACACAGATTTGAACTGTTATGTCGAATCTTAGTTACACAGGATTCAAACTGGAGCTCCTCACCGCTCAAGTACATCTCTGTACTGTGTGAAATACCAAACAGTCTTACAGTCTACGAACTGTCTCTATGCTAATGTTCATAAGCATCAGTTTTTAAATATCCCAGCATATAAATATTGTTTTAAAGTCATAGCATCATATCCTTCATTTAATTGCGTGAAAATTCCGCTTTATTAATTAAAACTCTGGAAATTTGTGTGAAAATGAATAAAAGTGTGAGTTGTACTGCCTCTAGTGTTCATTTCTTTTAGAAACTGCAGTGATATGTACTTGTTGGTACGTAAAGTATTTCATGTCATGCTAAAAAAGTGCACTAAGGTACTTCTATGCCATGAGACCATGTAGGCAGATCCTCAGCCCAAGCCTGGCCAGATGAAGATGATGTGTGTTCACACTGAGGCACCGCAGACAAATTGAGGACGTTGTGGAGACCGTTTTTCCCTTTGTACTGGAACTGAATTAATCGCTTGTCTGCAAATGAGCAGCATTGCAGCCCAATACTCAGGTTGTTTTGTCGTCACTATCTGGGGCAGCAGCCACCACACGCTTGGCTGCTTCGCCCGTCGCCTCCCGCATGCCCCGCTGTGACTCACACGGGACGAGGCGTTCAGCAGAAGAAGAATCTCTGTGTGTATGAACATGCCAGAAAAAAAAACAAAGCTTGCACAATGTCTGTTTGTCACTTTGGGTGAAAGGAGTAGGCCAGCTAAAGGGAGTGTGTGTTTGCGATGGTGTATGCGAAACTGAGAGTGACTTTTATAGATGAGTTCAATGTCTCAATAACAGCATGCAGCATTCACTCACAGCGTCGTCGACAGATGATAGATCTTTTATGAGCTTGTTTTGCAGCATGCATCTTTGATTGCAGAGAGAGTGAAGGTCATTCAGACAGACATGATGCTCTGATTAATTTGACTGGAATGTGCATTTGTGCTTTTATCTGAGATTTCTTTAAGTGCAATGATGTTATAGAGGCTTCTTTATGAAGAACCAGCTGCAATGCACATTTTTCTTACCAATAGGCTATCTTTATTCTTATGTTGCTATATGGTTGTTGTTTTTTTAGTTTAAAACATTATTGAAGTTGCAAAATTTGGAAGTTGTGTTAAATATCTCTAGATTAGTGAAGGTGTAATGGTTTTCTGAAGAACTAGATAATTGAAAACTCTGGTTCATTCTAAAAAGTCCCTTGTCTTTTTAGCCTTGACAAGGTTTTGGTGTGTTTAGGAAACCTAACAATGCTTAATTCTATAATATTTTATTAATGTGGAATCATTTGTTTGTTTGTTTGTTTGTATCCTCCTTTTAAAAAAGAAAGAAATACAAATAATAATATAAAAACAGTCCAAGAGTGTGGACACACCTTCATTCAGTGTGTTTTCTTGAACACATGTGGAGTTATGTACTTAACAAAAAAAGATGAAAAAAACTGAAAACATCTTTTATATTCTAGTTTACTCAAAATAGCCACCCTTTGCTCTGAATACTGCTTTGCACATTCTTGGCATTCTCTCGATGTGCTTCAAGAGGTAGTCATCTGAAATGGTTTTCACTTCACAGGTGTGCCTTATCAGGGGTAATTAGTGGAGTTTCTTGCTTTATCAATGGGGTTATGCAGTTGTGTTGTGCAGAAGTCAGGGTTACTACACAGCTGACAGCCCTATTGGACAACTGTTAAAATTCATATTTTGGCAAGAACCAATCAGCTAACTAAAAAAAAACTTTAAGAAATGAAGGAAGCAAGAAATTCCACAAATTAACCCTAATAAAACACACCTGTGAAGTGAAAACCATTTCAGGTGACTACTGCTGCGTCCGAAATCGCATACTGCTTAAGTAGGTACTATATTTAAAATTGAAAGTACTACCCAACCGTTAAAAAGTAGGTTCTATATAGGATGAATGTGGGTAGTATGAATGGAATTCGGATGTTCTACATCCGCCATATTGATGTTGTCACATGTCATTTTCGCGCTGTTGTGATGACGCATGTTAACTTTCAATAAATCATACGTTTATTTAGAACATGTGAAACAACTGTAATTTAATCACAATAAACAACATTTGTTCCCTGAGGTACTTACACTTGAAATGAGCCGCGTCTCAACTTTCTGCCATTTTTCGAATATGACGCCTCCTCTCCCGGAGCCTTATGGGATAGGAAAGTGTCCATGGCATGGGTACTACAGAATTTGGGCTGAAGCAGTAGGTCATCCGGGTACTTCTCGCCTACTGATTTTCGAATACTATGAATTCGGACATACTACTCCCATCGCATACTGTTTTTTGCGTACTATATAGTAGGGAAGTAAGTGATTTTGGACGCAGTGTACCTCTTGAAGTACATCGAGAGAACGCCAAGAGTGTGCAAAGCAGTGATCAGAGCAAAGGGTGACTATTTTGAAGAAACTACAATATAAAAGATGGGGTTTTTTGTTAAGTACATAACTCTACATGTGTTCATTCATAGTTTTGATGCCTTCAGTGAGAATCTACCTGTAAATGGTCATGAAAATAAAGAAAACATATTGAATGAGAAGGTGTGTCCAAACTTTTGACCTGTACTGTATTTCATAAAAACAATGAAAATATGAAAAATGGTAACTGTATGTCATATTTAATAAAATATTAGTTTATAGAATTGTATTTGTATTGTTTGTGTTTGTGATTTACACATGCATATTTTTTTAAAATATTATAAAAAAATATTTGTACATTACAAAATATTATACAAACAATATAATATAACCTAATACTTCATAAAAAAATAAAATGGTTTGACTATCTATCTATATATCTCTTAATCTATCTGAGCTTTTACTTGAAACAAGCTAAATAATCTGCCAATGGGGTAAGCAAAATAATCTTGTTTTCAGTTTGAAATAAGAATATTTTGCTTACCCCATTGGCAGATTATTTAGCTTGTTCTAAGCAAAAAGTTAATTTTATCTTGTTTTTTTTTTCTAAACACAAGACAGTAATTTTTTTCTTGTCTAGAAAATGATTCTTGATTTCAGAATTTTTAGACAACAAGGAAACAAGACAAACGTCTAAGAAAGCTGTGTTTATAAATAATATTATATAAAATATGAACAGGTTTGACTCTGTATTGATTCACATTTTTATTTATTTATTTACGTATTTTGATCTATCTACATTATTTTATTACTCTTTTTTTTTTAATTCTTTTAAGTTAAGCATTATTAGAAAGACTGTAAAATGTTTGTAAGAATAATAGTAGAAATAATTTTAAAACATGTCCATTCATTCGAAGCAACTGGTCTTGTTAACATTAAAAATAGAAAATTTCTAATTTCTACTCTCTTTGAATAAGAATATGTGGTCATACATCTCAGAGCTCCTGTACAACGGCTGTCTTCTTCTCAAGTCCGTTGCCCAGTATGAGTTTATTAAAGAAACCAGAGAAATTATGACACACTGAGCCTGTAATGGGAAAGTTTTGTGTTCTAAGGCGATGGTTCATTAGGCAAAACGAAGAATTTACAAATGGCCACCCATTTTTTCCATCAATTAATTTTGTACTTTGTACTAAGATGAACAACATCTAAAATTTGCCTTGATATAAAATACTAATTTTGAAATGAATGAACCACAATTTTGAACAATTCGCTTTTTTTCCACAGAAGTAAAGGTGGTTCTGATCTGCTTAATTTGAGAGAGGTTTATAAAATCCCTGGCCAGAGTGCAGCTTAGCCAAAAGGGGTTTCTCTGCGCTGCGACTGCGGGGTGCCAGACCTGGAGGGTAAGGGCCTGCTGTGAGAAGATTAGTGCCGTTCACTCTGGCCCTTATTTCAAAGCCTCATCCCTCTCAGCTGCAGATTCACAGGCAGTTCAGCGCTGATCCACACGTCCCAGGGATTTACAGCTGCAAGATTGATCAATACTGGGCTTCTATGATTCTGAACTTTACCTTTCCCACAGGATCACCTCCTTACCTGAAAGTGGAGCGCACCTCTGGGAGTGAGCTTTGTCACTTGTGGCGAGCTTAGTGGTACAGTATGCTATGCTTAATGTCCAAAGTTAGTGCAAAGATCTGCAATAACTTCAGGCGCTGACACACTACCAAATCTGATGCATGCCATTCAACCATTGCAGTGCTTATCAGCGAAACAATGCAGTAAAACAAGGTCAAAATTACTTCATATTTGGTATGAATTTGATTAATTTGAAAATTTAGAAAAGAGTTTATACAATATGATTGTTTGACTGTGAAGGCTAGAAATGAATGTGTGAATCACATGGTCACAAATGATTTAAGTTAACTTAATTTGTTACAAATGTGATTTAGTTGAACATAATAAAATTGAGTGCAAATGAAAACTGAGTAAAAAACTAAATATTTCTGTTGTTTTAGCTTATTTTATTTCAAGTAAACTGATCAAACAACTAGAAATAATATGACAATAAAAACATTTATAATTTTACCAAAGATTTCTATTTCAAATAATAGTTGTTGTTTTTTTGTCAAAACAATAGATTTCTACAAAACTGCTGAGTGGAACAAATGTTTTGTACATTGATAAAATAAATTTTAATCAGGATATTAGAAAGATTTTTGAAGGATAGTGTGACAATGTAGACTGGAGTAATGATGCTGAAAATTCAGCTTTAAAATTGAAAAAAATTGAGAAAAAAAAAATATTAATATAATAATATTTTACAATATTGATCAAATAAATGCAGGCTAAACCAAACAACCCTACACTTTTAACCTGTAGTGTATAAGTGTGCACACTTGCGGTGCATACAGTACATCTGTTTTCTTCACATAATCTATGACAGAAACACATCTCTTCACTTCAAAAAGTCATGTGACTGAACAAATCACTCACAAAATTCTTGTATGAATTAAGTCCTCCGCTCAACAAAATCCGATCATAAGTGGTCACGGGAGATGCATTTGAGTCACATTAATACCAAATGTAATGTGTCTTAATAGACCATTTGTGATCAAATCACCCGAGACAGATGTAAACAGCTAGAACCTCTCTTGCCCAATGTGAATTCAGCAGATGAAAACATCCTTCAGACACATGCAATCCACAACCCCTAAATCAGGACTAACGTGCTGTTTTGCTTTCTGGCATCTAGAAGTTTTGCATTCAGATCCAACGGCCTGGAAATACAGCGTGGAGATACACTGAGGATTGGGTCTTGTTGGTGTCTGTGGCGGTTGGTGCAGAGATTGCTGGTGCTTGCTCTGTTTGCTGCAGTAAGGCTGACACTGATAAAGTGGACTTTGCCATGTCTCTCCGGGGAAACGGGAGGGCACAGAAAGAAATGCTGTCTGGGTAGCTAACACAGATCTCCGCTGTGCTGAGACTTGTGACTTTTAAAGGAGTAGTTCACCCAAAAATTGAAGTTAGCTTACTCACTCTCAGGCCATACAAGATGTAGATGAGTCTCCTAAACAAAACAGATTTGGAGAAATTTAACATCACATCACATCAAAAGAAACTGCATGAACACTCCTCCTCTGGCGTTCCACAAAAAAAAAAACTGCAAATCCTAATTTGACTTGAGGGTGAGTAAATACTGACAGAATTTTCATTTTTGGGTGAACTGTTCCGTTACACAACTCATTAGGCTGAATTATTGTACCTAATTGCCTGTGTATCTGGGAAACTACTGAGAAATGATGCATTTGTGATATTTTGCTGTCACCACACCTCTCCTTCCTGGTGATCCATAGAAAGATGGCTCGTGAGGACTAGTGTAGATTCAGTTCCGCTGTGGCCACCTCTCTGTGATTAATCAGTTAACATAAATACACTCTCAAGCTGGTTTGTGTCTGTCTCCAAGGATACAGCAGAAAACACTGTTATACAGACAGCACGTTTTTGGATTTCTGGCAGACAATGAGCACAGATGTTGAAAGCTTGCTTCATGATCGTTTTATAAGTTCATAAGGTGATTACATATTTCACATGGTTGAATATTATTGTTCCATAAATATACGGACGGAAATGCATGAATATTTCAGCACTCGTAAATAGTTTCTAATGTTATTTACCCACCAAAGCATTCTATTTGGAGGCTAGTGAATTTTTTTTTACACTTTTTTTTTTTTTGCAGAGATGAATTTGGGTAACACGCAGCACTGTTACTTATTTTAAGGTCCAGTTCTTGACATTATCAAACCATTGCGACTCTTGCCTCTATAAACTCCTAATTTGCTGCTTAATAATTGTTAGATAAGTCTTACTGTTTCTCACTTTTTATATATTTTTCACTTCAGTGTAACCTGTAAGACTGTATAGTATATCTACGTTTACGTTATGGGCATTTAAGAAATCATTTTTGGTTCCTATGGAACCAATCACAGGTCTGGATCTCTAATTTGTTATAGGTTGTGTTGCAGTAAACAACAACAAAAAATGGTGGGAATGTGGTGTATGGTGACTCATGTAAAACTTCCTTTGTAATTAGTTGCCACTAAAAGAAAAGGGAAGTTCCTTCACTGGAATATTACACACATCGTAGTGATTTTCTCATTCCTGAGGTTAGTCTGTCATGCAGGTTGACTTCCAAGTGTAAAATGTTACTGCCTTGTCTCAGATAGATTCCTTAGGAGGAATAACAATAGGCACAAATGAGTCAGTTGCTTACTTGTACGAGCCATAAAACAAATGTGGAAGGTATGACTGTTATAGCTATTAAATGAAATATCTTGATAGATCATATCTTGATACATCTTAGCAGTTTTTTTCCTAGGTGAAAGTCTCTATTTGCTTTTAAAAGATGTCTAAGAGAAAGCTCATTTGCAGTTGTGCTTTCCACTCTTTGCAACCATTGTGCACCTGAAACATCTTTGTTTGTGCAGAAGAGGTGCGGTTTAGGTCGTAAAATTCACAGGCATGAATTTTCATGTTTTAACGATGGAAATAACGAGCACAGGAACACGCCGTGTCGATCAACCATCCAAGCCGAAGTGTCAGTCTTACTTTTCCAGTGTTCCAGGCCTTATCCTCATAACGCGTTTGATTGACAGGTGACGGAGGCGGCTTCTTTCTTTTTTTTCGCCTGTGAGCACAGAACCTGTGGGAGTCATTGATAAACACTGGGTCTGACTGCCGAGGTCAGCTTTCCGCAGCTAGATTGACTGCAAGCTTGATGAGGGATTGCATTTCCCCAGGTTAAGTGGGGGGGCAGTATAGATGAGTTGGAGTAGACTAAACAAATAAACTGGAAAATGTGTGCGTGCGAGATTCACTCATGGGGAATAATGATATCATTTGCTTCTGTTGATATCTCTCTTGTGTTTAAGGAGCCATTACTGAAAAGTCCAAGCGATCTTGGCTTTTCTCTCGTGAGGAAATCGGTGCCATCGGTGGATTTTGAAAGGAAGCTGAGGGAGCAAAGCAAATGTTTTTCTGCAGTTCTACAGGTCTGATGTCTTGCATAAGCTATTAGACGTTAGAGACCTTAAAAGGCAACAGTATGGGGCTTGCGTTGTTGCTAGAAAAGGTATTCATTATTCCTGTAATCGTGCACTTGGCCATCAGAGAGAATTACCTCAAAATAACCATGTGCTAATATATTATATGCATATATATATATATATATATATATATCTACACGTATATAACGGTGTGGTTTTCAAAGCTGCTTGCTCCCTGAAAGACTAGAGATTACTTTGAGGTCACTTCCATAGCAACGACCATAAAATGTTGTTGTTTTGCAGCGGTAGCTATGAATCCTGATATGAACCTCAGAGACACGCTGCAGCAGTTCTTATCCAAATAAAGGCATTGTTGCATGACTGGTACGCAACCTGGCAGGAACAGGCACACCCAATGTTCTGATTTCCTTATAAAAAACACAAATAACAGCTCATTTATGGCGTTGACTCGCCGGTTGGGTTGTTTATGGCTGTACCCTCAAGCGGTTGGCGTTCTGATTAAACAGTGTTGGATGGATATCAAGTTCTACGATGTGTCAAGAAGACAAGGTGGAACGTCTTGACAGCGAGTTTTCCACACAAGCGCTTGATACGATGACAAGCGGCGCTAGATTTGCATTTCCTGAAGGAAATATCAGTCCTCGCTTCTGTTTTGATTTTGGATCAGTTCATGTTACAAATGATTTGATTCTATGGCAACAGTCATAATCCCAAAATTTACAGTAAAATATCTAAACAGCCTTAAACTGCATACAATGTTGATATTTGTTATATTAATTTACCGATTAATAAATTCATTCATTCGTTTACTTGTTTGTTTCCTTCTAAATATTTTTTGTAAGCATGAGTTTAACTACATCTAATGAGGTTTATGCTTAAACCATAAAACAATTCTTTGTTTGTTTGGTAATAAAATAGGTATTTATTTATTCCCTTTTAATTTATAATAATATCTTATAGAACAAGAAGTAACAAAGGGACTCTATAAATATTACCTTCATCAGCACATGCAGAGCAAACTAGTCATAATATTTTATGCATTACTCATTTTGAGGATGTTATATATTCATATATATATATATATATATATATATATATATATATATATAAACTAAACCAAAATATTGATTGAGAATAACTTTTTTATTTTTATTCAGTAAAGTGCCTTGCAGATGCTGTAATTTTGTTTATGTTTTGCCCTCATAAGAAATTATGTTCTGTAGCTTATCATCTACTATTCTAATGTGCATCATGCACTATGAAATGAAACATTTTCTTATGATTTATGATTTTAATGAATTCCCACATTTATTGTTGTGCATGAATGATTACTGTCCTTTTGGTTTGTCCAGGACCATCTGAAAGCTCTTAAGAAGCAAAAGAAGGGTTTGGGGTTGTACGCTAGGGATTGCCTTTGTCTGAATCTTCCCACCCCCCGTATTGGCATGTTTTCCACTTTTTGCAATACATGGTATGGTATTCATTAGTAATCTACGCTGACTCAATATGTAACAAAAATTATGGATGTCAAATGTGAAACTGACTATTTTTCATTCATGTAGTTATTGTTCGAGGCTAATGGGGAAATTGGAGGAATTACACAAGGGAGGGCATTATCTTCATGAGTACTTCATGTTGAAATCTAATTTAGAAAAGACACAGGGGTTGGTCTCAACTGCAGGAATTAATTAAATACTCGAATGACATGATTACGGTCAGATGATTTTTACAAAATGTTGAGTCTGTGTTTAGTGTACAGCCACTTATGGCATCATGCTGGATGGTTGTAATTTACTCAAACATTTTTCTTTCAAGACAATGCGTGTGCCATACAAGTAAAAAAAAAAAAAAAAAATGATTTATTGCCTGATTTCTCCCTAAAATCCTATTTGGTGCCATTTAATGTGTCTTTGAAGTTGGTATATGGATATAAATAGACATTTTTGATGAAAAATAAATAAGATCATCTAAGAATGAAACACTTTTGTCATGACCTCATTTCATTTTCTTTCATCCTTAAAATGCAAAATGAGCTGCTCTTTTTCTGTCCAATAGAAAATAATGAAAAGGAAAGTATTACATGCAACATGCACACTATTACTTGCCAGAGCTTTCGGATCTCTTTGCTCATTGCTCTCAAGCTGGTTTAAAATTACGTTTTGTATTATTTTGTATTTAAAAGAACTTTGTGTTGCACAAATACCATTTGTTCTACAGTATAACCGAACGTAACATGGCTTGCAACAGTCAAAACTGAGATTTGAAAGATAGGGAAGCTTGTCAGCTCTTTTGTCATTCTTGGTCGTATAAATAACCATCCATTTGCATGGAGATTCTGCCTTATGTGAAAGAAAATAAAAGAGGTTTGGAAGAGCAAAAGGGTGTGTATTTTCCTGTGAACTGTCTCTTTAAGACTACAACACTTGTAGGTTTGCACAAGTCATGATGTCTGCAATAAGAAGAGATTAATTCTCACTTCTTCTGACTAATTAAACTGACAAAGAGCATGCCTCTGTATTCTCTGGCTCACTGCTTGTAAAGCAGCATTATTCATTGTTTATCTGTGTTTTCTATCCTTGGAAACACCTAGCCTGCAGCACCATACTCTGTGAAACACATTGAGAAAGTAGCTAATTAGCATGAGACCATGAGGGTGAGCAACTGCATTTTTTCAGAGCTTGAGGCTAGGCTAAATTGTTTGACATAATTGTTTTTTTTAGAAAAATATTTGACAATTTATTTATTTTTTGCCCCTTGGACAAAGTCTCGAAAGCCCCACCGTGTGTTTTCTTCACCAGGGGTTCTTCACAATACCCCGCTTCCCTTCTCTCTCTTTACATTGGCATCATGGCTGACAGACCACAGCCGCCCTTGCCAAAATGAGATGTTTTTGAATTGCTCCTTGCATGTAAGCCAGACGTTTCAGCAACTTTGTTTGAAGTGAGCGAAGGAGAAGTGTTTATAGAGTGGCATATTGCCACTTTGAGTCTTGTTGTTTACCAGCTTTGTGACAGTTTTTTGTAGTGTAACTGAAGTTGGAAGGGAGGCACGTTTTGTGTTTATGTTCCTCCCCACTGTTTCAGGCCTGCCAGGAGGTTCAGTTCTCCAACCACGAGGAACGTCTAACTGCCTGGTCTTCTTTGCCACCTTGTGTATTGAAATTGCTGTTTAGGTTAGTTAAACAAACCCACGATGACACGATTTCAAAGAAAAATTCAGCTAAAAATGCAAATAATTATAATATAATTATTCGCCCTCATGTTGTTCCAAACCCACATTACTCTATTTCTCTCTATTTTAGAGAAATAGAGTATTTTAGATATTCTAAGGCGACCTGTGCAATATGTTAAATATCATTTGATGCTATATTGTAGTTTTTTGTGTGTGAAACAAGCACCAAAACACTTTTTTTTCTCACTGTTCTGTATTTTCTAACTAATGACTATAGCTAAAAGACCATATAGCTTGGTGTCCATATTGTCAAACACTGCGCAACTTATCTTGAGGTGCCAAATTTGAACTTGCAATAAATGGTGGCATTTGCGTTTGCAATTTTCAACCCTGAAACGCAAATATCCAATGGCATTTAACATCAAATTGAAATTAAATGCGCCACAATACATACAGACACAATTCAGAATGTCATTTTAAACAAGCAGAGCTACTATTTAAGTGAGACTTAGCAATGAATGTGAATATGATTTCAGAAGGCTTGGAATACAGTGCATATGGACTACTGTATTTTTGCAGTCTGTGATAACTGTCTACATTTATGCATTTGGCAGGCACTTTTATCTGAAACAACTCAAGCTATACATTTGAATCAGTTTCTGCATTCCCTGGGAATCAAGCCCAAATTGCTAGTGCGGCGCTCTCCTGTTTGAGCTCCAGGAATGCCTTGATATCCTTGATTTACAAAAAGCCATTTGGAGATGCTTCAAAACATCTTCATTTGTGTCATAAGAGTGAGTAAATGACATAATTTACATACAGTATTTAAGTCAATTATTGCTATGATACACCATTTATGTAAGCATACGGTCACAAACATTACAAACTAGGCCACTGAACAACACTAACCAATTTTGCAAGTTGTCCACGCCGCAGATCTGTTTATCAATAGTAATTCAGGCTATCGAGCGGTTATTGAACATCCACAGCGCTGACAAAAGGACCCGCTGATGTTGTCACAGTAAGAGCAATCTCTGTCTCTGCGTGAAATTCAATGCTTCACGTGATCTCTACGTGCAGGACTAAACCAATTCACTAAACCACTCAGAATCTCCAAAATGCGTATAGTGTGTCTCAGCAGACAGCTGGGACAGTGAAAGACACGGAAGACGGCAGAAAGTGTCACTCGATCCCGCTGAGGTTTCACCTGCGTTCAAGGTGAATCGGTAAGGCAAAGCTCCATTGTCCGCCCGTTGAAAAGCAGGACCTGGAAAATGAGGATTCTGGCCTGAGAGAGCTCTTGATTGATTGAGCTGACATTGAGAAGCAGGGAGCGACAAAGGCGCATGAAAACAAGACAGAAACTCATCCCTTGCGATTGCATAATTTATATTTTTCTCCCTAAATCAAATGTCAGAGACATCCTGGGGACTTTTTGCTCACGCTATGGTTGAATTATGAAGTTAAGCAAATAAGGGTTGAATAAACATTACCTGTTTGCAAAACGTTCTCAAATAGATTATTAATGTTAAGAGTCCAAAAGAGGCTTGTCGAAGCATCCTGAACTGCCCAGCGTTTTTTCTACACAACAGCTGAGCCTGATCGCGTATGTGAGGAGACACTAATGTTGATATGAAGAGACTTATATGCCCTTACAAGACCTTTGTGACTTTAACATTTAGTTAAAATACTGTTCAGCATCATGTAGCCTGGCTGTTTCTACTTAAATGCCATTTGTCAGCAGCCACTTGTATAAAACATGAAGTGTGTACTGCAAGAGTTGCAAAGCTTTATACAGTGAGGTCAATAAGTGCTTGATCACCCTGTGATTTCGCAAGTTCTCTTACTTAGAAATCATGGAGGGGCCTACAATTTTCAGCATAAGTGCATTTCCACTGTGAGAGACAGGATCTAAAAAGAGAAATTCGGAAATTACATGATGTATGATTTTTTACTGTGTCAAATAATTATTTCATCACTTGAGTCAAAAAAATTTAATATTTGGTACAGAAGCGTTTGTTAATAATTACAGAGGTCAAACGGTTCCTGTAGTTCTTCACCAGGTTTGCACA
>JAUMHG010000047.1:18028453-18045295 GCA_032359395.1 Enteromius anoplus
GCTAAATTTATTTTTTTTTTTGCTTTTTTTTTTTTTTTTTTTCAGACTTTCATAAATCTCTTTACTGTCACGTTTGATCATTTTAATTAGGGCTGCACAATTAATCAAATTTCTAATCGCTATTACAATTATGGATGCCACAATTACATAATCATTCAAAAGTGCAATAATCGTTCAAATCCACTTATGCCATTCTGCTTTTGCTTTCTAAAGGTTATCTTAAGGGTTTTTCTATTGTTTTAGTTCAACATCAAATATTTAATTGCAGTGTATATTGTAAGCGATTCAGCTATGATTATTTGGCAAATCTATTGGTTTCTTTGATTCTTCTGATTAAAATACTGTTACTTACTTTTGCTATGGAGCCTCTGTTTTATTAAAATGCATGTGCACACTTGTAATTCTTTGAAGATTAACTTCGTGGAGCAGTTGAAGTTGGCTGTTTGGAAATTATGCTGTCAGAGCACTTGACGTGACAACCTGGCAACATACTGTATGCTGCTTATGACCTTGTTTAAAGGGTTTAAAATGCTTCCATGCTTCGGTCAACTTTTTTTTCTGCTGCAGCATTCTTTGTGGTCTGACATCAGTATTAAGGTCTTGATTAGCCTTTCGAGAGTTTTGTTTGCTCTGCCTCTTGTCACCAATTTAAGATATCAGATTCACACTCGTTCATCGCACCGCTGCACCAAGATTTACTGCCTTTCTCTGGCCTGTCCTGCTGTTTCCGCCTGTGTTCGCTGGAACACGAGGCTGAATCAAGCATCTGAGGGGTTTTTTATTTGTTCCACTCAATGATTGGCCAACGGTGGATTCCCTGGGAGCCATTGTTCTGTTGGAGGCAGCAACGCCATCTGCTCTTTACTCTGCGTCTTTGCACAATCTGCCTCGATGTGTCTGTCCGTCATCAGTCTCCCACCGCAGTATCAGACGCCCATGGTAACTTCATCACGCGCTCCTCTGAAGGTTGTTTCAGATGCACTGTATTTCCTCGCGTAACTGCGGTAAATGCAGCTGTTATTGCCTGTAGGTACATGATGGGGCATTTCTTTGCTAAATGATGGAAGAAATCGTTTGTTTTATTCACAAGCACTCCAGCCCAGCGTACCGCAGCACAAGCTCGGATGTTCTTGGCTTTCGGCCTCTGTTGTGACTATGAAAGAGAGTGCTGTAGACATCACCCCAATTATGTGGGTCGGTGGATTGGCTTTCAGGAATTAATTTAATGAATAATTGATCACAGTCGCCTTCATGTGGATGCTGACTATCATGCTCACCTGAGGCTGTGGAACGTTTTGTTTTTTTGATGTTGCAGAACTAAAAAGGGTGTTTTACAAGTTTACTTTTCAAACACGAGGATTATATTCAGACTTAAATCATGAATATAGGCTCAGGCATTCAAGAGAAAGCCTTTTATGTGTATGGAAACAGCAGTTAGAGGTAGAATGGGAGTCTTAAAGGAATAGTTCACCGTTAAAAAAAACAAAACCCGGAATGTAATGTAGTCGTCGCTGTTATAGTTTTAAGGAATAGGGACTGGTTTTCAGGTGTCACAGATTTAACACTGCATTTGATCTGCAAATTGACAAAAATTTAAATAATTATTCACTATGAAAAATCTAGTTTTAATTTTCCTGGATAAATATGAATGAGTTTTGTCTTTTCAATGAATCAGTCATTTTTTAATTAATTAATTTATTTCTAATTTAACTGGCGTTAATATTTTACTTACAAATAAAATATTGCAGCTTTTTTTTCATGAACTCTCCTCTCTAAGAGAACTAAGACAAATTCAGTCATGTTTTGTAAATATGCATCATGTGCACTAACTGTATACTAAGTTAAAGCAATATTTTTTTTATAAGATTGATATTTAATATTTTTTGATGACATTTCATAGTTTTTAAAAACTTACTTAAAAAGTACTCCTGAAGGTGTATTTGTTTTTTGAGCTGTTTAATACGAGAACGACCAGTCAGCATTTATAAAACCTGTATGCTTAACTTACAAATTTGCCAATTAATCATGAGTATTTTTGAACAGTTTATTGAAATTATGGAAGTCTGGCGATGCTGTTAGTTTGTTGGCTGTGCAATGACATCAGTTTACACAGTGTAAAAAAAAAAAACATTCTGTATCATTAATCCAGTTTTCAAGTGTCACATGATCCTTCAGAAATCATTCTTATGTGCTGATTTGCTGTTTAAGAAAACCTCTTAATATTAGTGTTTAATAGAGAATTTTAAAGGAACAGCATTTATTTAAGAAAATCCCAAACTTTTAAACGGTAGTGTATTGTCTCTTATTTTGCGGCAATAAGTTTCTCATCACGTTCAATTCAGATTGTGAACTCTTTAAGCTCCCTGATTCCCAGACCTAGTTAGCAGAATCCTCAAACGAACTGTCATCCTCTTACTCTTCATTTCTGTCATGACTGCTCACAGCTCTTTTTTGTGTGTGTGTGTGTGTGTGTGTGTGTGTTTTTGATGGATGAGTCAGTACCCCCACCGTTCCTCCCTTCATCCCCCTTCCTCTGCTTGATCTCTACTTCAGGGCAGAGGTTGATGACGGCCTGAAATCATTTGAAATTGAGTTTATTTTTCGCAGAGATTGTCTCAATTATAAAAGCACAACAAGGAGTAGTGGTAAATTACAGTTATGACTCCCTCGTCTCTCGTTTGCGAGGATGTATGGAGTTCCATACCTGTATCATTATCTCTCAGCTAAACGCTGAAGAGAAGAGTGTCTGAGAGGGGTTGACCTGGAATAGACCGATGAAAAAAAGAATGCAATGACAGGAAAATCTAGATCGTTAACTGTGCTCCTGACAGGTTTTGAAGGGTGGTGGATTTTCGGTGGGGTGTTTTTAACACGTTGCTCTCTTGCTGGGAACATTTTAATGTGACCCAGTTTTCCTCTGTATGACGCAGCGCTTGGTGCATATGAGGCAGTGTGAGGAGGAGATGGACCACTTGTTGAAAAATGAATAAAAAAGCCATAGA
Organism: Enteromius anoplus; assembly: GCA_032359395.1. Classification (NCBI taxonomy): domain Eukaryota; kingdom Metazoa; phylum Chordata; class Actinopteri; order Cypriniformes; family Cyprinidae; genus Enteromius; species Enteromius anoplus. The sequence continues at coordinate 18,031,456 of JAUMHG010000047.1, forward strand.
AATCAGTACATGGCATCTGTAGGAATCAAACCCCCACCTTTTAGTTAATGATTAGGGTATTTTTTTTTTTTTACACTAAATATGTGCAAAAGCTGGTTTGACCTGAACTTTTGTCATCTTAAGTGCTTTTAGAAATGCTTTGGGGGAAAAAATGTTGATAAAAAGGATTACTTGCATCAATTGAATATTTATTATATTTTAATGTATGTTTATGTGTTATTACGGATTTGAAATGTGCATCTCTTTACAGCATTGTATTTTAATAATTTTAAGTAATTATTTTATTTTATGTTTTTTATTTTTATTTTATTATTATAGATTCTATAAATTCTGTATATTTCATTTTTAGGTTAGTTATTTTAAGTTAAGCTAAATTATGTTTTTTGGTTTTCATTTTCAAAAACTATTCAAATATTCTGTGTACTTGCTTTAAAAACAATCCACGGGATATTAATGATAATTTGACTTTTTCAGTACAAACAGCTAGTTATCGTTATGAAGTTCTTCGGATAACAGCCACGGCTCACTTGTCAGCTCTTAAAACAATTTTACTCTGTCAGCACGTAAATATAGTGTCTAAAAATAATGCTGTCGAAGGTCTGGATTTACACTAACAAGAAGTAGTTTGTCAAATTGCTTCCCATGGGCATTTGGAGTGTTTAGTTTTGATCTCACACCCTGCCTGTGAGTGTTATCTGAAATATTATCACCTCCACTTCGTGTCACATCTAAAAATACTCTTTAACCCTGGTCAAATCGGTGTAATACGAAGCCTTGAGTGACTTACTATACTACGAAACCCTATTGATACCTTTCTTCCACACCCAAACAGATTTGGACCCCATTGATATGTACAAATAATACCCAGAGACATTTTTTTTAACATATGCTTTTTTTCTAGTATTCAGTAAACAGTTGCATTCAGTCTGAAAGGAGTAGTGCATATGATTGAATGAAAGTCTTGTCTATTAAAAGGTATCATTCTATGTTCAGTGTTTTGTATTTATTGCCTAAGGATGATGATCCTCTGAAATCACTCTGACGTTGTCGTGGTAGAGACCAGGTTTCCCTGGTAACGCTGTGTACAAAGCAGCACTCGCTCACAAACAATGGTTTATCAGACATTACATGCAACATGAAATGAAAATGATATTTGATGAATTTACTATAGGCAGTCAGTTTCTTTCAGAAATACGGCGATGTGAAAACACCCACACGGTTTCGATTTTAAATTGTGCAATGTTCGTTGATTCAGCGAAGTCAACCCTAATCCTGACGTGAAAACTATCAATTACAGGTGGCATCATGTGTTTTGGGGGAAAGGAAACCAATTCCTCTTTTGCTTACCTTGAAATGCTACTCTTTTGTGCTCAGTAAAGCTCTTGTGTTTTGACCGTCCCGTTTGTCATCAGGGTCACATTTCAATGAGTGCACTCAGATTGTGAACGTGGCTCGGTAATGAAACCGGAATACCAAAACAATGTCAAGTGCAATGAGGTGCACTGTGGACAAGCAGAAGGTTCCTGTTTATTTTGCGGTTGTCATCTTCTTTGCTGAGATTGTTTATTTCTGGCTCTCTTTTTTTTTTCCTTGTCTCTTTGGGTTTTGTCAGCATGTTTTAGCTCTCTCCCTCTCTTAGTGTCTCTAGTGGTGCACTCAGCAGGGTGAGAGTGATGCAGCAATGTTTTCTAGTTCATGTCAATCACTGCCAAGTGTATATTTTAAAGCATTTGCTGCATTAATAAACCAGCAATCCACAAGAAGCCGTCTGTTAGTTTTTTTTTTTAACAGACACAAGATGTTTTGTTGTCTTTGACCATGGTAAAATCACTGTAGTGCACGTTCTTTCTTGAATTACTGCTTTTATGCAATTGCGTTGCATATAAGCAGTATTTAAGCGAAATCAGAGCTTGACGTTAAGCTTTGCAAGCTTTTGACTTGTGAACTGTTGATGCTCTGAAAGCTTAAGTCACTTGTCAAGCATTCTTTTAATATAGCCTCAAACTTTTGCTCAAATTTCGCACAAACTTGCACATCAGTGGTATTTGAGAGGTGTTTGGTTGATCAATCAAGTGCAGAGCTATTATTATAATTAGCAAAAATTAGCAAACCGTGGTCAAGCATGCAATATACAGTTTCTTGTGATTTAGTGATTTGTTCAAAGAAATTCTTTCACATTTTTTTTATAATTTGAATCATTCTTTTAAAGGGGTCATACGGTGATGCATGCACTTTTTCAAGCTGTTTGGACTGAAATGCGTGTTGGGAGTGTGTGTACACAACCACTCTACAATGATAAAGATCCACCAGTATTTTTATTTAATTAAAAGAAGAATAAGTTGCCCCTTCTGAAATCAAGCCATTCTCAAATGCATGTGGGTGTGGCGTCACACAGACAGAGGCCACTCCCACAATAGTTGATTGACAGCAGCGTGTCACACAGACTGAACTGGTGTCTTACCTCAGACCCGCCCTGAGTGAGCCATAATCAGACCGAGACGCAGAGACAAGCAAGACTCCTAAGAGATTGAGGTGTTTTGTTGTTGAATGTATTAGTGAACAGAGCAGTAGTCATTTACTCCTGACATCTGAGTGAATGATGATGCGGAGGAGTAACGTTATGTTTGGTTCTGAAGGGAAACGTGCCCTTGATCAACCGAAATGCGTTTATGTTCGCGCAAATCATTCATGATCCATCCTCACCTACAGAAGCAGTGAGTATAATGTCTTTCAATGAATCTTTGCGAACCGCCTTTCCTAATAATGTGCTAATTAGCATGTTTCACTATGAATACGCCTAAAAAGATCCTCAGAGAGTGCCTCGGAAAAGAGACGCGGGGTCAGAGGAGCTCGTGAAGATTTAAAGGGGAAGTACACAGAACAGAGTGATTTCTAATGAGCTGTTTTAGACAGGGAAAAATTAGCGTTTTTTACACTACCTTTGAGAAATTTTAAAGCAATCTATTTGATAAACTTTCCATTAAGATCCTAAAGAATCATATTAGCTTGTGGAAAATTGCTTTTGTATGACCCCCTTTAAAAATAATATACATAGACAGATATTAAAGAAATTATTTATGCAATATTTATTGCAATAATTGATCTGCTTTAAATCACTGCTGATGTTTTTATAAATCTAGAATAAGTGGTTACAGGCTTGACTTTTAATGTGGTTTATTTAGTAGGAATCTAAAGTCAGAAGTCTGTTTTATGTCCATGTTATTTTAGGAGGAAAGAAAAACCCTAAATGGCTCTTGCAGCTTCTTTTTTTTTTTTGGTGTATGAATGTGGTGCCTTGTATATCTGGAAATACATGCTATGCTTCCTCTGCCTCCGTCTGTGTCTCTCTCCATCTCTTCCTGTCTCCTGTCTCACAGACTCTCAGTATCTGAGTGACAGCTTCCGCCGGGAGCGCTCCAGCCAGGGAGACTTGTTTCCTCTCCTTTCTTAACACTGCTGACAGGCTGTCCGTGACTGGACATTGGAATACAAGGACTTTGACAAAAGTGTGGTATTTGTGTCTCAGTCCTTGTGGATAGAGCTGTTGTGTCTAAAATAAGAAGGCCATGTCGCCTGCTTGCACTTTCCACTGATCGCTTACCTCTTAATTTGTTAATGATGGAGAGTTTTGCATTCTGTTACATGGTTTCCATGGCACGTTTCACTCGAGATAGTCGACGGGAGGACCATATACTGTGCTCTAAATTCATTTGAAATTCAAGTGAACCGCATAGAAACTAGAAAAAGTTCTGAGCTTCTTGCATAAGCAGTATTTTAAAGGGACAGTTCACTCAAAAACTAAAATCACAGAATCCAGTTCCTTGAATTCCGGCATGCATGGGATTGCAGTTATTGTGTGTAATTCTACTCATTCCCACAATTTCCATGATTGGAACACCGCTGATATTTCATTGTGAAAGATGCTCGGGACAGATGACGAAATGTATCATGTGCACATGATTTTTAGTCTCTGCAAGGTGACGCCAAAGAGAACTCATTCAGTACCTTCACACCTAAAGCCTGCACACACACAGAGTCTGAAACAGCGTGTGACTGTAGAACTAAGTTATGTGTTGAGACTTATTGTGTGTGTATATAATACATACAGAATTGTCAAAATGAGTGTCCATGTAAACGCAGTCAATTTATGTTAAACATGGACGATATACAGCTATTAAGTGAACGTAAATGCATGTTAGATCCATGTGTGAGGTCTTAAAGAGACAGCAACCTAAATAAACCTGCTGCTGTCTGACATTATGGTTTATTTATACATTGAAGATTAGCTGATGTTATTTTAAAGCTAAATAGGTTTTTGTCTGTGGTACTTCTCTACCTGAAAAGTGCTGTTATACCTACTTATAAAACATAAAGCACACTCATTTCAGTTGTCTTGTTATTGTATGTATTTGTGCGATTGCTTGTCATTTTTGTTCTTATTTTATTATGGACTATTTTTTTTTGGGGTCTTTAACATTTTTTTTGTTAAAAATATGTCTAAAAATACCCCCCTCCATCCTCAAATGAGAAAAAAAATCTTATTTATAATTATAATTTTTTTTTTAGCATTTTTAATGTAAAGGCATTTCCGTGCCTCTTTTATTTAGAGCACTTCAGCTAAACACTCTACACTTGAGACAAAGGCCACTTAACTAGAACTATTATTATTTAATGAAGCACCGATTATGTTCCTCGCTGCCCTATATATACCAGATTTGACGGTAAATGTGATTCATAAGCATCTGCATGTAGAAATAATCTCTGTGGCCCGATAACAACATCCACCCCGCCGTCTGTTTTTGTTTGTTTGTTGTTTATCCAGTCGTGTTTTGAAGGTGTCTTTCTGCGATGGGTCGTCGTGGGCGTCTGGTGTTAACGCTTATTTTTAACCTCAATAGGAAGTTGGAACAAAGCTTCCCAGTGTGGAGACAGGAATACTGCCTGTGTCTGTGCACATTTATGTTCATTTTTATAGAAATGCGCACACACGCTGGGATCTCATTAAGTTGTTTTGTGAAAATTCTGCAGCATCAATTATTCAAGAGTCGGTTTATTGTAAAGGTTTGGATTTCCTCTTGGATTCCTGACGGTTGGGTTTCTCGTGGTCTTTTATTCATGGGCTGGTGAATACAGTGTAGCGGGCAGAGTGAGCAGGCAGTGTCCCTCAGACGCTGAAATTAAGCTGAGCTGCTGCAATTATAGTGGTCTGAGGGACGTTTAAAAAAAAAAAATACATCCCTCTCTGTCTGTCAGACAGCGTATTACATGCTGAATTAGTCAAAAGCCTTGAGACCAAAAGGAATCGACTTTGCAAATGTACTGTCCTGAACTTCGTACATTGACACGGATTGGAGTAATGATAGCTTAATATTTAAGCATCTTGGGTGTTAACACAAAGGTTTCTGGTTAGTTTTAAACCAGGGTATCCTGGTAAGAATATATGTGCTTGGTTATATATATATATATATATATATATTTATATATATATTTATATATATTTATATGTATGTGTGTATGTGTGTATATGTGTATGTACAGTATAACTATTTTTGCAATTTGGCAGTTCATGCTTGAAAACGGCAGGCTAGCATCAAAAATAAATGTTTATTAACACTGAAATGTAATTTATGAAGGCATACAGTATTTTTATAAAGTTAGACTGTTTTTGAAAAATAACTATATTTTCATTGCTGAACTATTGCTTTTTGTTAATTACTTACAATAATTTCTTATATACAAAAATAGTAATAGTATAATATTTATCATAAACAACATCTTTGTACACAATATCACATTGTTGGTAATAGTAGTAGTTGTTATTGTCCATAATTTATTCATATTTTTATTTTTTTTATTTCAGCAATAAAAGTAGTATTAATCATCATGTTTAAAAAGAATAATAGTTATTATTATTATTGTGTTGTGTATATTTTCATTTTAATCTTATTGCTTTTTGACAATTTTTATTTGACATTTTTTACTGTGTTTTTCATAAGCAGCATCTGATCTGTACAAGATAATAAATGCTTGGTTCAATTTTAAATGATAGAAAAAAGTCATTGTTTTATTGTCCCTAATTACTCATTAATATCATACATATTTTTTACATGTCAATAATAATAATAATAATAATAATAATAATTAATTGATTTATTGATTTTATTTTTAGTTTTTACATTTATTTATTTAGCTTATTTACCATGTTTCTAAATAATGGGAAATCTAAACATTTTCGGGACATTTGTAACTTTGTGACTTTCTGTATCATTTTCTTCCTGCTGTTAATTTGAGACTATGCTGTGGACATTGAGCAGCAGCTGTTATGGAGAAGTCTGTAGCGGAAAAGAGAAGGAACTTATGAACATCACAGTGACTTGCTCGACCCCTTCCTCCTTTTGAGCTCCACACCCACTCCCTTCATCTGATTTTGCCCTGACCTTGCGGTCTGAAATAAAATGATCTATGAGTGTCCTCTGACACATCATGCCTGCGAGGGTGTCGTTCTGCTGACAAAGACCTTGTCCTAACCATCCCTCTGCATCTGCAATTTTTTTTGTTATCGGTTATGCATTAAGTCATGCATGTCTTTTTATTGAACCCTGGGTGACCTTCGCTTGTGTGCAGAGGAAAGCGTGTGCGGTGCCGCGCGTTGTTGACACGCAGGATAAATTTACAGCGTGTTGTTGCACTGCTGACAGTGAGTTACAGTTCCTGCTGGATTCCTCCTAATGATGCAGGAACGGCTCCGAGATGGAACTTCCTCCCTCTGAAAGGCCTAATTGTTTGGAGCTTGAGTGTCTGCATTAGTAATGTGTGAACCTGAATGAAGAATATTGTGTCCTTGTTTACAGTTCCTGGTTTAGAAAGTGGCAATTATGCAGAAATATGGGTTTCAGCGATGATGTTTAATTGCTGTATTGAGTGTGTGAGTCTGGGGAAACACAGTGGCTTTGTGCTATATGATAAGCAGGCATGTAAAACATTAAGTTCTCATGAAATATGGATGCCTAAAAATCAATTTCCTAGATTTTATTCATAGCATCATAGTTGAATGCAAGAGTGAAATGCCTATATTTGAGACGTCAAGTGTTAATTGTAATTATAATACATTTTTTGCATCGATTATTGAAATTTTAGCTGAGTAATGAAACAAAACAAGTAATTTTATGTTGCAACAAGCAGAAAGTGTTGGCCAATATTAATGTCAAAAATCAATTTTCGTTGTGTTTTACAGCAACAATAATTTGGCTAGTTGCATAAAACACTGTTATGGACAACTGCTTCCAATATTCCAATATCCTATTTTATTTCTTTTTTAAAGTAATTTAATCTAGTTTTATCACCACTATTTTGTGCATGCTTAGTTTTGATTGATCCTTATCATTTTAGCTGTAAGTTCATTGACCTGTACTAATATTGGGCAGTAATTAAAGTTATAACGTTCATGTACAGTATAAGTAGAAAAGACGATAAATTGCTTTGTGCTTTTGTATACCTAGCATAAAATGACAGTTCACCGTTTGAATCATGGGGTAAAAAGCTGAGATATTATTTGCTTAGAATATCCGAATGTCTAGTAGTATTAGCCTTAAGTTGATTTCAAATGATCTTTTAAGCCTTATCAGTTATGATAAAAATATGGTTTCTCATTTCAGGAAATCAGTGTGTTTTTGCTTCGAAGAGACGTGAGCGCCCATGGTAAAAATTATGGTGGTCTTTGATCTAGATGACAGATGGTCAGTATTTATGCAGGCATGCCCTTTAATAAAACCCGCTTCTCCTCCGTTAAACAAAATCTCAGCGGACGAGCTGCGTAATGTTGTGTTTAGCTGTAGTAATTCAAAAAAGGAAAGAGGAGTTTACAAGCGCCAGGTCTCAGTGGTGGAGAGTGTTCAAACCTCGCAGCGTTTCGCCCCTGTCTCTGTGAATCAGCCCCCATCGCCGGAGACCCGGGCACATCTGGCTCCGTTTCCCCCGCTGGAGTCCTCGCGCAACATGCAGCAGCATGGAAGACATCGCAAACAGCCAGAGACAAGGCAAAAATAATGCCTTCTTATCTCCTCAGAGCTGCAGCGTAATGCTTGTTTGCTTTGCGCTCTGTAAAGTGTCCTTGAGGGGGCCTGGTGCGCCGGCTGCCTGACCGCTCGTCTCTCGGTAGGAGGTTTGTATCAGACCGCGGTCTGAGGGGATTTAGCTATTCTGAGCCTTCTCAACAATTGTGTTTCTGACATGAGCTTGCTTTAGTTTACAGGGACGGCGGGGAGCGTGGCTCTAATCCAGCTCGTCTTTTCTGCTGACGTCTCCGGTCTTGCGAGCAGCTGCGGACCTCGAGACCTCTTCTGCAGATTTTCGTCTTTGTGCGCTGAGCTGTGCATAATTATTTCAAAGCAAGCCAGTTTATGTGCTGTTTTTCAGAGACGTTGGCGGATATCTTCGACCCTTCGTGCTGGCGCTGGTCAGCCCGAGGGCCTGCACGATCTTTGCGTTTTGTCTGAGTGATGCAGTTAGTGATTGGGGAAATGGCCACACTGGCGCTTTAGACGCTGTCTGTTTGTTCAAGCTGCTGCTAAGACTCTCTGTATTTGTCTGCCTGTAAATCACACGACGAAACGCTGCACCCGCTGGGCCGCCGAGTGGACTTCTCCGATCCGCTTGCGCACAGATCAATGGCGACTCGGGCTTCTGCAAAGATCTCACTGCTCTGTAATGGTGAAAATGGGCCGCCTGCTGCTGGTGGGTGTTTATTTATGATGGGTCGGAAGAAAATTGGATCGACGTGCTGTAACAAATGAGCAGTATCTGTTTTGCTGATGTAAGGACATCGCCGGCCACTCTACATCGAAATACCTTGCTGCGTTTTACCACACACATATTTTCTTCCAGTGTAATGCTACAGGACATAAATATATATGTATGAGTTTGTATATAAAGAGTTTATTTGCAAAAACCGATAAACGCGGCACTGATGGCTATGCATTATTCTCCACATACAGCGAGAATTTTTTTTTTTTTTTAAGCCAGTATTGTCCACTTTCAAGGCATTGTTTTACTGCAGAAGCAGACAGGTGCCCTTGTTTTTTAACAGAAGCCAAAAAGTTTGTATTAGCGTTATCAGCATGCTGTATTCAGGCCAGGTGACAAATATACTTTCACTTTGAGAAGTTTCATCAAAGCGGACTAAAAGTGATCGAGGATGGATCATTTCAATAAACTTGAAAAGCTTGAACTTGAGAGGCCGAAATGTTTTCACGGAATTAAAGAAGTAAAATTGGAACAAGATAACTGCATATTAAATAGCAATTCTTCAACTTTAAGGACATTAATTCGAGAATTTGAAAAATGGTGCACCAACCAATAAAAATAATTGCAGTTAACTACTTAACTGTCTGAATCATGTATTTAAATAGGCCCATATGTTTTTTTTTTAAATGCTATGAAAATTAATATTTAAAATGTTTAAATATTTATATTAGCTTTAATCATGGTCCTCTTTCTATTTAGGAACCAATAAAATCTAAAAAAAATAAAAATAAATAAAATAAAATAAAATAAAATAAGTTACTTTATCCAGTTGTCTCATGACTTTATCTATATTATTGCAATTCATACTAAACATTGTTAGACAGTTATTCAGTAATTACAATAGGCCTGCATTCGGTCCAATTTCTGATGTAAATGGCAAACAATTTACCAATAAGGTCATATTTTGCTAATAGTAAAAGACTTTAGCCTTGAGAAATCAGATTGAACCCAGGACGGAAGATTCCTCACTCTCTAGTGCTGTTGTGCACTTGATTCCTTTAAAAAGAACCGAACTCAAACCTCTGTCAGTTGACTCGGTGCATAAAAAAACAGTTCTCTTTGCATTCACATTTGTTCCTGGTCTTGGATTCATATGCATTCATGGCTCAGTTTACCATTGACTTTTTGCTTTGATTCTAATGTTTCTTTTTGAGTTTTATTTTGAAGTTTCTTACAAAAATTAAACGGAAAAATGCTGATATATTAAGCCGTGTTTACATTTAAAGCTAAAGGCCATTTTAAAGCCTTTGCATCAGTATTTATGTCTGTCACTGGTTACAAAGCTCAACCACTGCAAAATGAAAAACCAAAATGGAATGCAGTAATGAAACCTTTTAGCCATAATCATAATCTCGATAATTTATTTGATTAATTGTGCAGCCCTATCAACCATAAATATTCTGAATCACTCCCTAGTGATTCACTATCGTGACGTCCAAAATAGTTTTAATTAAACAACCTGCATGGAATTAAGATCGTAAGTCAGTATGACTCATGCAAAATAAAGAACTAACTCTAAACCGCAACATCTAATTAAATGACAAAAATATTTATTTGCTTTATATGCCTGTGTGCTTGTATCATGCATGGATTGTTCCTGGCTGCAGTTGCTGCCATTGAGTGACCTATTTCATGATTTATCTTCTGTATGATGTGAATTTGCTTCACGTAGAAATGCATGCGATATGCTGCCAATTGCATGAGGATTGCTTTCAAAAAGTTTGCTCGTTCTTGGACTGATTTTATTGCTGAGGGTTATGGGAAACCGTGTTAAGCTGGAGCTCAGGTTTGCATCAGCACGCTTCTTGAAGGATCTCTGAAAAGGTCTGTCAGCTAAATATAGGATGCCGTGGCACAGAATGCCACTGGGATTTTCTTGGCGGCTGATTTTGTCTGCTCACAGAACCTAGAACATCTCAGAAGAGGTGTACCTGTATCATTATAGTACTGTGTATCTGGAAGATGTCGTCGCTACCGGAGTTGAACCAAATCAGCTGCGTGTTTTACTAACTCATTCTTCTGTCATATGTTGCGTCACTCGTGTGTGATGAGGAACGTGGAGGTGTCAAGTTGTCCATCAGATCCGCCCAACGAAACCAAGGGTGTTTTCACCCTAAAACATGTGTTCAGTTGATAAACCAAGCATGCAGCAGCCCTTAACGTGAACTAAAGGATTTATTAAAACAACACAAAACAGTCACTTTTATTGGTGTTTGTATTTTTGATCTACAAGCTGTAAGAAATGCTCCAGCAATCTATCTAGCTACTTGTCTACCTATAGCATTGAATCGGCATGTAATTAATCATTTCTGATCAATTACGTGACACGTCACACAGTAACGGCTGCTAAAAATTCAACCGCTTCAACAAGGAAGATTTGTTCAAATATAATAAAATAGAAATGAGTTATTTAAAATAGTAATATTCAGTTTTACTGTATCAAAAAATACAGCTTCGATTAGCAACAAATACTTCTTTCATTACATCTTACAAATTCTTACATTTACATAACATTTGAGTGTGTTTGTGTTCGTATAATCATTCTGTAGCTGAATAAAATACAAAAACATCTAATAATTGTTGATATTGAAATGTTGTAGAATATATAATTATCATCTTACCTTCTTTAAATTCAATTGACTATTGTCTGAACATTTGTTATGATTTATTGATCCTATTTTAATGTTTTTTATTTTAATAATACCCCTAATTATATTATAGTGTATTGTAGTATTCATTTGTAAAATTTAAATTAATTTGGTCGATTAAAAAAGATGAATTGCAATAATTGCATCAAAACATGGGATACATAAGTGTGTGTACTGTGTATATTAATTATGCATTATAATTATATATAATACACACACACACACACACAGACACACATATATATATATATATATATATATATATATATAAAAAGAATCTTTTTCTTACATATATACTCCCATATAACAAATATAACACTGTACAAACATATATTATGTAAATAAAAACTTTTTTTTTTGGATACGATTAATTGCAATACATTATTTGGCAGCACTATTTTTTTATACATTTTTTGCAGTCATTTAGAATATAACAATAAAATTTAGTAAAATGCCGGCATACAGGCCAAGCTAATGCTACTGAAAAACGGTTGCATTGGCAACAAGCGAGCAGTAAGTGGCGATCCAATTGTAAGCGGTGTTTATTTCCCAAAGTCAGCCTGTCCGCGAGTTGCCAGGACTTCTGGGTCAACGTTTTGTCAAGTAATTCATATTCATGAGTCAGGCTGAGTAGTTTTATAACGTGTCCCCCAGCTTTTCAGATGGTTCCAGCACTCCCGCTTTGGACGACTTCCAAGTACCCGCTTCAGTGGAAAAGAGGAACGTTCTAGTGATCCTGATGGAATGGGGGGCAGCAAAGATGTTATGCATTTGCTCAAAGCATGACACGTTTTGTCACCATCTTGAAGATGTCCTGAGACCTTCTGAAGTGGAACGGATTACGTGTTGTCTGACACGCTTGAACCAAAAACGCATTGGACTGTAGTGCCAAGGGGGTCCTTTCCCACGTCCTCAGGCTCTTTTTCGTTAAAGAATGGAGCCCAGATGATCTCAGGATGACCTTTGTTTCGTATCCAAACGAACCCGATTCACTTTTATGCCCTTTTTTTGATGTTTGGCTGCTGGAGAACCAGAACGAGCATTATCCAAATAGATGGCTGATTTGGGCCTGCCGCTTCCAAAAGCAATTAAAGAGTTGGCGTAATAACAGACGCCCCCCCCCCCCCATCCTGCCTGGAAGGCTGAGCCTGTCAGATCAAATCGCAATGAATGCATAATTGCGAATTTAAATACCATTTGCATAAGACGGCAATCTGAAATTATCCCATTTGTCCCATGTTTATTTTTTTCTTTTCTCCATTTATTCATTCTGTACTCAAAGTATACAGCCTAGAGGTGTGGTGAAGCCCCGTCATGCATGCTGTTTGGGTAAATTTGGGCTGACATCTGTGTTCGTCACTGTTCTTTCCGTGCATGGGGTTCAGTCACACCCCGGACCCTTTCTGTCAAGGTTCTTTGTCTTTTTGCGATGCATCATGCCACGGGAGCTCAAGTCCTATGCTCGCTTCATACTTGTTGCATGGCTGAGACCAAATCAAATCAACAAGATTGTTTGCCGTTTTGTTGTTGTTTGGCTGCGAAGTGAGTTAAAGTCTGTGGATAAACCATGGAAAAAAGTTTCAGAGTTTATGAAACTGAACGGTGGATTTTGTTTTGACTGACTAACAGAAAGTCCCTGAACAGAGTGTAGCCTAACACGGCTGTATAGACTAGAAGCGCCTGTTCTGACATGTCGTGACAGATGCTGTGCGATGTGTTTCTTTTGTGTTTTGCAGGATGATTTTTATTTTCTCCATAAAGATATTTTTCTTGGTAATAGATCTCATACACACCTACCAGAGACTTTTCAGGTGTTTATAATTTTTGACCAGTCTTTCCGTAGTGTGTGTAATGAATAATACATTAATTTATATAATACACTCTTATATAAAAATCCTGTCTTCTTATGTTACTTAATTTACTTTCTTTAAGGGAAAATGCCACTGATTTTCCATATTCTACTATGTTTTTCCCTCAGCTTAGACCGGTTGATACGTATCTCTCCCGTCTCAGTGCGTACAGTTAATCGCTCAGTTTTGTGCCAACACTATGTTGGCATTTAGCTTAGCTCCATTCATTCCTTAGGATCCAAATGGGGATGAATTTAGAAACAACCAAACACTTCCATGTTTTCCCTGTTTAAAAATGGTTACACAACTTGTTACACAAGTAAGTATGGTGACACAAAATAAAATGTGGTAATTTTTAAGAGGACAAAAAAAGAAAACCAATTATGAATGGCGTGTATAAGGTATTCATATTATTATATATCATCATATCATGGTTTCTAAATTCATCTCTATTTAGATCCAAAGGAATGAATGGAGCTAAGCTAATTTTCTCTCTCTCTCTCTCTCTCTCTCTCTCTCTCTCTCTCTCTCTCTCTCTCT
>JAUMHG010000047.1:18074340-18101421 GCA_032359395.1 Enteromius anoplus
AAAAGGACCCAAAACGGCAGAAAAATGCTACAATGTATCATTTGTTGCCCTTGGTCCGGACCAAATGAACCGAACCAGAGGTGTGAAAGCACCCTAAGTATGTTAGTAGAGGGCAGAGGTCTTTGCGTCCCAGCAGTCATTAATAGGTTAATCAGTTGATCATAGTTTGTCGATGAATTCGTTTAAATGCATTACGTGATAATGTGACGATGTGCTTGAACACTTGAAGCTGTAGTGTGCACTGCATGTCACATCTCCTCCACCGCACTTGCTTGTAGAAGTGAAGCAGGCATGATGTAATTGGTGTTGAAGTGTCTCTCTATAAATTAAGATTACATTCACTTAAAGAACATGACAACAAGCACTGTTCTTCCATCGTTCTCTCTCTCTCGCTCTCTCATTCAAGTCGACAGTGTCTGTTTGCTGACTACGCTGAGCTTGAATCTGTGTCAGGATGCAGTGGAAACTTATGCACTGGATTGAACTATGAATTGAGAAAGTCTGCAATGCACTATATTTTCTATTCAGTTAAAATAATTTTAATATAATAGTAAAATTGAATGAGTATTTTGTTATTATTGAGATACTATAACAATTCTCCATTTTGATTTTAGTTAATGTTTTAATAATTTTGTGTTTTATAATTTATATGAATATAACTTTTAATATCATTTTCATACACTTTTAGTACAGTTTTACTACATCAAGTTGAACTAAATTAAATTGATAATGTTGCATTGACTGCTATGTTACAGTAGTTTTATTTAAGAACACTTCAGTAAATGTCACCTAACATTTATTTTTAGGAAAATACTAATATGTTAAATTATATTTTGTCCATGTTATGATCATCACTCCAAATCAGTAGTCCACGTTTACATTACTTAGTCCATGACAAAATCTACCCTAAATGAGTTTTATATCTTATCGTCCATTTTGGCAAGTGGTTTTGTGACCCAGGACTACAAAACCAGTCATTAGTGTAAATGTTTTAAAATGTATGCATGTTTTGTTAGGATAGAACAATATTTGGCCGAGATACAACCATTTGAGTATTTTGGAATCTGAGGGGGCAAAAAATGTAAATACTGAGAAACCTCACCTCAAAACGTGTCCAAATTAGGTTATTTACAATGCATATTACTTATACATAAAGTTTTGATGTATGTACAGTAGGACATTTACAAAATATCTTCATGGAACATGATCTTTACTTATTATCCTTATAATATTTGGAATAATCAATACTTTTGCCCATACAATGTAGTTTGGTTATTGCTACAAATATACATAAAATATATGTTTGGTTACTAACATTGTTCTAAATATCTCATTTCGTGCTCTAGTGTAAGTGAGATTCAAAGGAAACAAATCTGCTACATTGACTTTCCTTAAATGGTATACAGAAGCTGTTTTATAATATCCCTTGGGGTTTCATGGAAGAAAGAAAATGTTGGGGTCAGTAGATGGTGACTGTTATGATTGTTGAGTCTAGAGCAAAGTTACTGGGTGGCTTTTCTCCGCAAGGAGAGAGATGCCAAGCAAGGTCCTGTGAGGCGTACAAAAGCTGTCCTTTAGTTGCCAGCAGGATAAAATAAAGGTTTACCAAACTTGTGTTTATCCCAGCAATTTATGGCAGAGAAAGCTTTGCAAGCGTCTTCCTCGCTCTGCAGTTCTTCAGCGTTTGGCTCCACGAGGGTTTATCCCTGATCAGCCTCGTTCTGCAGGAACTCTGTTAACTGGACTGACCCTCCGACTTTCAACATTCCCTTTTCATATCCGCTACTCAACACAATAACTGTCAAATGGCGAAAAAAACAAAACAAGTTCTGGGCTTTTCCACACTTGAGACAAACAGAGTTCATATATTTGGCCCTTTTAATGGAGACCACGAAAAAAAACAAAAAACATAAAAGAGTAGGAACGGAAGAACAAATATGTTAAATCATTTTAATAGAAGATTATTTTCCTCAAGCCCATTTGCAAATGGTCTGACCATTGAGCGATAGCAAATTGCTCGTATTATGCTCCTGATTATCTCCAACAATGTTTTCCTTTGTTCTGACTTCTTTTAATCTTGCCTGTTTCGGGGGGGATAAAAGTCCGATCAGACTTGTGCAAGACGAGCATGGAGATCGCCAACATGACACGGGTGACCGAGAGGAAACGCAAGCGTGGTTATGGATCATATTCCAGCATTAGTTTTCCAGAACGCCTGTTGTGGTTTTAAAAAAGTGATTTATTAGAGACAGGCCGAGCGCAAGTAGTAATTAATGATGAGGATGGAGGTGAGTAAGAGGGCAGGAAGTAGCCACTGCTTTGAAGTTCTGCATTGCTTTTTCCAGGCTCTGTGGTTAATCTAGTTATAGGTTCTGAAATCTGGTTGCAGCACACACATAACAAATGATTGCAAATGATCTTCCCTCAAGTCTTAAACATGCACACACTACAAGATTTCAACATCGTGGCTCATCACACACTACAACATATTATTAAGATTATCATGCCAGAGGGAGCACCTCGCGTGATCTCACACGGCAGATCGTCTTTGAAATTCTAGTAACGTTTACATTAAAGGAGTCAAACGATGCAATATCAAATTTTCCTTTTTTCTTTGAAACGTTACAAGCTTTTAGTGCATAGATAAGATCCCTGAAGTTGCAAAGATTTAAGTTTCAAAACTAAAAAGATGTTCTTTTTAAAAGTTATGACTTGTCCAAACCTCCTTAAAACGTCTTGTTTTAACGTCCATGTCACATGTTTGCGTAAAGAAAGACGGCAGAACTGTTATTCTCACTGTAGCGTTGCTGCGGCGCCATGTTCAGGAGACGCTGCGTGTCATTGTGGAGGTGAAACTACTTTGTTTATGCTTCCAAATGAGGACACGACTAATAATCACAACACTGTTCCAGAACAGTTATTCCCAAATATTAGAGTGTGTGTATAGTATTTATGGAGTATCGATTCCTAAAAGCTGCAAGGACAGTCTGGCGCTTCTGACTCTAACCTTTAAAATAAGTTACGTTTTCACATTAAAAGAACGTGCTACTTACTTTACTGGTACATAGCATCTTCCTATTTCTATTCCTACTGTAGGATCTTGCTACATCATCATTTAAATTCTAAATATCAAATGTGTGATATGATCGGACCGCCCGATTTGCACCCGAACAGATCAGCAGAAGCAAAGTTCCATCTGTGGTATAAAATATTATATAAAAATTTAGCAAAAAAAAAAATTTTAACTAAAATAGTAAATTATTTAATGTAAACTGTACGATTATCATGCTAATTACTAGTGCTGGGCGAATATGACGATATATATCATGGGGACGATAGAAAAGTGTCCATCGTTCTATTTCTCTTCTAGCATTTCTATCGTTTCTAACCTAATTTTATCAATTACTTAAAATATTGGATTAAATAGGCTATGACAAAATGTATGATAATGTCTTGTCGCTGTGCAATGCATACTCTACCCTTTATATAAGTAATAATCAAGAATAAAAATGAACTTTTTCGCTAAGCAACTCCGTCTTGTGGTTTTGCGACTTGACGCTTTACGTTGTTGTGACATGCTTTACGACATGCTTTACGCTAGTTAACATGTGAGTGCTTAAAGATGGAGACGCAAGAGGCTGAAGATGAATGCCTGGAGTCGCAACAAACGGAAACTGCTATGCAGGCAGCAGCCCAAGAAGCACTTTTACCAAAACGTGGGGGTACGTCAGTGATTTGGTCGCATTTTGGCTTCAAGAGCTCCGACACGGAGCAGAAGACAGTCATGTGCAAACTCTGTTAAAAGACCGTTTCCGCGCCCGACGCCAACACAACAAACCACTTGAAGAAGGTCCACAAAAAACAATACGGGAGAATCGAAGAAATGTGCCGTAAAGAACTAAAGTTGTGCACTTTAAAAAAATTTTTTTTTTTTTAAATAGTTTATTTTGATAATACTGTTTAAATAACTACAGTATGATGTGGATAATGTGAAGGCTACTGTAGCTCTACCTCCACAACATCTGTTGTCATTTAATACATATATATTGCTAAACTAAAATGTATTTTTCAGTTAAATGTCACTTCAAAATAAAGTTGCAAAAAAAAGTATGCAATGATATTTTTGTCAAACTTTTCAGAGAATAACTGAAAACGTACTTTATTGTGATATATATCATGTTATCATGATGATATAAAATAATCTATATCGTGATATATGATCATATTTTGTGTTCCATCAAAAGACAGTCAGTCATACAGGTTTGAAATGAGCTTTTTTTTTTGGTTAACTGTCCCTTTAAAGAAGACCTTTATAATTACTTTGATTAAACTTTTTTCTTAGGATGCCTTACATGTTATTTACAGTATGTTTTTATTTATTAAATTATGCTTTCAGAAAAATGTAATGGAATACTTTTTAAAAGGGTTAGCTTTAGAAGTCGAGCTTGTTTTTAATTTGCCATGCATCCAAATTAAAGTGCTACATCAAAGAATATCACCACAAACTTAGAACTAATTTAAAGTTTGGGCAACATCACTAATCAGCTAGTTGCTTGTTAAATCACTAGTTACTGTCTCATCCCAAACATTCCCACTGGCCAGAGTGTGGAAATTTGTCCCTGTATCAACTTGTTAGGCATTAGCTATTAATATGCTGGCTGTGGTTCCACAGTAGTTTTCATTCAGGTCCTTGTGACAGAGTGAAAACACCCTGCAGATGCCCTGTCCTCCAGTGTCCTTCCGTTCGCTTACCCTTACGCAACCTGGACATAAGAGCAGCGTTCCTGACCTTGATATATGATTGGAATGGTAATATACTCGAGATCAAATTAAGGCAGAGCCTGTCTTAGAAGGCCATGGCAAGCATCTGCGGCACACAAGATGATTTAAGCACTATTCAGACTAGATTAGTTGTTCAAATGGCATTTGAGTTGAAATTAATAGGACGTCTGTGATCTCCTGTATGAACTGCAAACTGTTTGTGTGTGTGTGTGTACACAATAAAAAAAAAAGTGCTGTGCTTTGTTTACATAATATATGTAGGTGTGCTGCTGTGTATATTTATTGCGTATATATTCATATCCATACATACAGTATATTATTTAAAAACATGTACATGAATTTACATTTATACATTTTTATTCTAATATTTTATTATTATAAATACATAGTATTAATAATAATAATATAATATATAATAAAATATAATAGTAATATAATATAATATAATAATATTATTATAAATACATTTTATATATAAAAATATATTTTTTTAAAATACATACATATATGTTTTTATTTTATAAAAAAAATCACGTTCATATAAAAAATATATACATGCATGTTTTTATATATAAACATAATAAATATACTCATCACACATATATATTATGTAAACCAAAACTTTTATTTGGGATGCATTTAATTGCGATAAATTGCCTGACTGTGTGTGTGTGTGTGTGTGCGGGTTTATGTGGTTTATGAGGACACAAATTTGTATAATGACATGGGTATGAGATAGGTATTACACTATGAAGGTGATTTATGAGGACATTTTCAGTGTCCCCATAATTCAAAAGGCTTAAAAAACATACTAAATGTTTTTTTTTTTAAATCTAATAACACACAGTTTCCTGTAAGGGGTAGGTTTTGGTGTAGGGTCAGTGTAGGGCAATACCACTTACAGTTCGTACAGTATAAACACCATTACGCCTATAGAGAGTCCCCATAAATCACAAAAAGCAATGTGTGTGTGTGTGTGTGTATATATGTGTATAGTGTGTGTTTGTGTACATACTGTATGTATTTATGTATAGTATATATATATATGAATATTTGTTTTGTTAAAAACTCTTATGCTTATCAGTAAGAAAAATAAAATACTATATTAGTGTTATAGTTTTTTTTTTAGTGTCACATGGTCCTCCAGAAATAATTTTAATATTCTGATTGGGAATGCGATTCCAGCAGTTCTTGCTTTTGTTTTAAAACTGTTGTTTTGCCCTAAAAGTTGTCTTTGAAACATGGACTTACCGCATACTTCAACACATTTACACGAAAATATCCCTTTAGCCTGCTTGTGTTCACTTGTGCTTTGGGAGACGTCTAGAATAGCATCATTTTTGTTTTAATAAACGTCACCTCCTACACGCAGAGCTAAAAACAGAACCGCAACAACTCATTAAAACCGCAGTGCCATTTTTCCCCCCTCCTTCTGCATGCTGTACCATATGCTAATATTTTAGTCAATTCTCTTTCTGGAAGCACTTACCATAAACACACAATATCGGTGTGAGATGGAGTCGTAATAGCCAAACGCCGTCTTGCAGGGGCAGTGAGACAGCTGAATTTCTCCAGAGGACCTGAGGGAAACCTGTTTAAATGCTGGATGAAATAAGAGGAGGTCCTTCCTCAGCTCTTTGTGTGGACTGTGCTGAGTGAGTCTGCCTCAGCATCCAGACTTGATGATTCCTTCATTCTGCAGGATGCACTGCTGTGTCTTGTTTGACTGAGAGTTTATTGTAGTGGAATCGGTTCAGATGCACGGTCTGTGATGCGTATTAGTTTGCACTTCCAGTTTTATCGCATTTCATCTCATTTCATTATTGATGTATCTCACTTTCCATTTCCTATTTTGTTTTCTCACCATTTTCTTTTTTTCCCTTTTCCCTTTTCCCTTTCATTTCATTTTACCTTTTCTTTCGATTTTCATTTACCTTTAGTTTCATCACCTTTTTCATTTCCTCTTTCATTTCCTTATCATTGCCTTTTTTTTCCTTTTTCCTTTTTATCTTTTTGCATTTCCCTTCTTTTTTCATTAAGACCTTTTCTGTTTATTTTGTTTTCATTTACTTTTCCTTTGACCCATCCTTTTAAATTTTTCTATTTTTCCCTTTTTATTTCCTCTGTCATTTTTCTTGCTATCTTTCATTTTATCCTTTCTTTTCTTTGCTTTTCTGTCTCCATATCCTTTTTCTATTCTGTAATTAAGTGCCACAATATATCTTTCCTTTCCTCTTTTATTTATTCTTTTCTGTTCTATTAATATTATTATTATTTATTTCATTCTTTTGTTCTGTTCTTTTTTTGATGTCCGATCACTTTTCTTTTTTCATATTTAGTATTTTGTGTTTTATCTGTATCTGTATTCCACTTTTATTTCTTTCAATTCTTTGCATGTGTTACCTGCTTGTTTTTTTTTGTGTTTTATTGTTTTTCTTTTTTCTCTGCTTTGCTTTGCTTTTCCTTTTTATCTTTATTTATTTCCATATCTATTTTCTTTTTTTTCTTTGCTATTCTGTAATTACCTTCTACTATTTCCCCTTCTTTTTATTCCGATATCAATTTCTTTTCTTTCTTTTCCCTTTCTATCTTTTGAATTCTTTAATTTCCACTTAATGTTTTTTTCTTAATGTCATTCATTTTGATCTATTTTCCCCCTTTCCTTCCCTCTCCCCTCCCCTCTCCTCTGCTTTTCCTCCTGTCCTGCTTGTGTATGCGTTTGGCTCCTGCAGGAGTAAATTGCAGTGCTGTTGTGGAGAGCAGGTGAGCAGAGAGCAGTGCTGGAGGCTTTGGCCTCTGAGCTCCCTATTAAAAGGATCAGACAGTTGTGCACTACAGCACACTTCTCAAACTACCACAGCTCTTGCAGGCCAAACGCACCGGTGACCAGTACACAAGAGGAAGATGACCTCAGCCTCTATTCATGTCAAATTACAGCCTTAACAAGCTATTCTTATCTCACTCTGTTTGTGTTCTCACAATTCTCTTGTGCTCCTAGCCATCCGCTATACCGTGAAGAATGGAGAAGCGCCAAGCATATTATATTACGTTGATAACAGGGCTTCCTACCTGTGCTTTCGTGACTTCAGAGAGCTGTGTGATCCCTCAAACGTTATTTCAAGAGTCCACATCACCCAGCTCCTTTTAACAATTGATATGCTCGTGTTGATAACTCAGAGGTCTGGCTTTGCTGAAACAAACCCCTAAGAGTTATATCTGCAGCTTTCTGCTGGCTCCGTTTGGTTTCTCACACAGATCACATCTTTTATCAGTCGGATTCTGAGCTTTTCACTTGTTTACACTTTGCTTGCAAAGTAACGTACAGACCAAAATGTAAGTTATTTATTGAGGTCAAAATCAGTCTGATTTATTGGCTGCTTTTGTCAAATGGACATTCATAAATCAGATGTAACTTCTTTTTATGAATTCTTATTGAACAATGACTTCAGTCTATATCAATTTAATCAATAAAATCATATTATGTCATGTAAATCATATTTGTTTTATCACATCATAAAAAATATAACATTTTAAAAATAAAACAATTTAAAATCAAAAATAGCAATACAATGGCATTGTGTTGTTATAATTATTATTAGAATTTTAAATAAAATAAATATTTAATATATTTAAAATTGTGATTTATTTCTGTGATATCTTCAGTGTAAAATGAGCCGATTTACTGCTCAATAAACATTTCTTCCTTTTGTTATTGTCATCAAAATAAAAAAATGCATTGCTTAATTTTGTGGATTATTTAATTACAAGTGTCTTTAATGTCACTTTTGATTAATTTTAATTTATCAGTGGTAAATAAACATTTATTTCTTTAAGTACTACTGACACCAAACCAATACAGTAAATATATGTAATTTATGTGTAAAAAATCATACATTTATTTTTAATACATTTTTAATTAAACAAAGCACCACTTTGACCTTCATTAAATGAAAAATGTATGGATATTCACCAAAAAACTCACTTTGTTTATTGGTTGAATGTCACATGGATTTGGAAAGATGATGGATAAATACTGACAGCAAAATATGTTTTTAGTTAAAAAAAAAAAAAGCCATTTCCATGCCTTACATTTTTCCTCTCAAGCCTGTCGTTTTCAGTTCTCAAGTGACTTGCCGGTAGATCGCTCATTCATCCTGGCCTTCTCGGGGCTGTGGGAGCTTTTTGCTAATTCATCAGAATGGGAATTTCACAGCAGTGCTTGAGGAGAAAAAAAAAAGGTAGATGAATGATGCCCTGTGATCCCTGAGGGAAAATATCCATATGTATTAATGAGTGTGAGTGTCTGTCTCTCAGGCAGGAGGTACTAATGACCTGTCTTAACTGATCGTCAGGACCGAAGTCTCGTCTTCATCTTCATTGGAATTCAACACATAGCAAAGATCTTTTCTTTGTAACCCGTGGAAAAAATCAATTTCAACACAGTCTTTGTTTTATAATCAAGCTATGTCCTTTAGAGGGCAAATTGAATGTAATGAAATGTCAGGGTGGTCACAGACGAAGTCCCCTTGGCACTGTAGTGCGACCGAGACATGGCATTTGGGTTAATACTACCTTCCTGTGGATTAGGACCATAGGCATTTTGGTATCTTATAACTCAGTTAATAAACAGCCTTGATTTGAAATGGATCCATAGGAAGGAGTTTATGAAACACAAAAGCAAAATGGTAGCTTTTTGATCAAACTCCCGGTGAGGACTATGTCTGCGTGTGATTTATTGTGCGACGTTTGAAATCATAGCCCACTAATCGACCCTGTTGCATGCTGTCTGGAAGATGGTTCAGCGCTATCTGATCAGAGTAGGAGTGTCAGATATTGTTGTGGTTTTGAGTTTTGTTTTTCCTCTGAGGAAAAGGCCTCAGCCGTTGGTTTGTTGCAAAAGACAGAATCTATATGCTTTGACAAAGGGTCAGTGTGTCAGCTGATCAAATAATCTATGAGTAAAGGAATTTTGAAGACTGTGCTGATCTTTCTTTTCCAGAACATGGGAAATTGAAGCCTTCAGATGCCAATAAAGGATGCAATAACACCATGGAAGTTGTCCATATGACTCATTCAGTTAAGATTTTGGTCACTGAACATTTTAATGACAATTTAAATTAGGGCTGGGCGATATATATTGAACGATATATTATGCGTATCTCGTCAGTAAAGCCGGTTCTTTGATTAGAGGTAAATCTCCATCAGCTGTTTTCAAAAGGAACGCCAGCTTATACACAGAGCCTGTGCCGTTGGATCACCCACGAAACTCAACGCGTAGCTCGTCGGTGATCTACGGCTCTGTTCATAAACTGGCGCTGCATTTAAAGAACCGGCTTTACTGACGAGATGCGCATAATATATCCTTCGATATGTATCGCCCAGCCCTACTTTAAATGTTAAAACTCGTCTGTACACTTTTGTTTTGCCTGCATGAATGCATTTCTTAAAATGTTCCACAGATGTACATCTGTTTGGACATAAGGGTGCATAAATGATTTTTGGTTAAGCTTCATGTTGCGTTTCAGTCTTTTTTTTTGGTATTGGACTAAAATTGCGGATTTTATTTTTAGAACTGATGGTAGGCCTTATTGATCTCAGCTTATGCACATCGAATTTTGAGTGGAAATTGCCAAAATTAACCGCAAATAATGCTGTTTTTAATAGTGCTCAAATCTGAGGTGTCTTCAGTCAGTCCATTCCTAAAAAGAAATTCAAGACCCATCCTAATTGAAAGAATATGGGTTAATAAAAAAAGTTGAATCCAAGATTTGGTAATTATATAGCATAATTGTAGATTTACCAAGGCCAGTCATTTTTGGCCCAGGAGCACCAAATTAGGCAAGTATTTCCTCTGACGTTGGGACCTGACTTTACTTGTCAATAGTCATTTGAGCGCATTACACTTAGCGTACCTTGTCTTTTAAGACGAGCAGAGTAACCTCTCATAATAGTCTCTCATTATTTTTTCTTACTGAGGTGAAACCAGAGCGTGTTTCCATTTCACAGGAGCTCCGTTTGTCATTGAGGGCCATTGAGAATCTACCCACAATGCCTTGTGGCCCATCAGTGGGTGCCGCTGGGGCTCCAAATTACCTCGTCACAGCTGCTGCTGTTCTGCATGGTTGACCCCACGGAAAGGCTCTGACTGAATTGATTAGAGCCTCGAGCTGAAGTGATGATGTGTTTAAAGAGAGATGATAGAAAATGTCATCGTAATGGATTATGCTGCCAATCTATTGGTGATGCCTTGAATGTAAAATATGAACACTGAATATTGATTTTCAGGAGTAGCAAAGCATGCCGTTTGTTTCTGTGAATTTGGGTTACGTGACTAAATCACTTTGTGAAGCTGGCTATGACTATCGTAGGCTTAGTTGGACTCTCTGGATCTATGGTTGCGGACTCCAAGAGAATGCACTTGTGAAATGATGCAAATGTCCTGAAACTAGATTGTTCTGATCTTCAGATGTTTGTTTGAGGATTCAGCTCCTGAATTTGAGTTGAGTTTCAATCGAGGTAGTATGCATTTAAATATTAATGCAAGGAAGAATGAATTGACATCCAAATAGAAAAGCAAAGTTTGTAAATACAGTTTTTGAATATGGACTTTTTGAAAGTTTTGAAAAGGTTACTTCACCTAGTAATGAAAATGTCATTAATCGCTTAACCACTTGTCATTCCAAACCCGTTAAAGCTCAATTTAAGATATTTTGGATGAAAACCAGGAGGCTTGTGACTCCCAATGACTGCCAAGTAATGAACACTGTCATGGTCCAGAAAATTATGAAGGATATGGTCAGAATATCTGTTCGTCTGCTATTAAGGGTTCTTTATTCAACAATTCATCTTGTGTTGCAGCTGACAGAAGAGTGTATGCAGTTTTCGAATTAGATACAAATTTTTTATTTTCTTTGCAATCAAAAAGTGTTCTCGTCACTTCATAAAACACACTGAACCACTGATGGAAGATGAAGTATCCTGACCATGTCTTTCATACTGTTCTGGACCTTGACTGTGTAATTTACTTCGCGGTTAATGGGACAGTCACAAGCCTCCTGGTTTTCACTCCGAAGAGGAACAAAGCTTTTATGGGTTTGGAATGACAATGGGGTAAGCGAAAAAAAAAATAAAAAATCATTTTGGGGTGGAGTAACCCTTTAAAAGCCTTGCAGATGGATGGATACATTGATTTCAATTCCCAAAATGCATTGCCCCCGATGAATTGATTGCAATTTAACGTCCTGTGGGTGTGGCCAATTCAATTGCATTCTAAAGGCAGTGCACCTTCCTGTGGGTCTACTCAAAGTCCAAATAGTGAATTAAATTGTTCCAGTTCTTAAGTAATCCTGAGTACCTACTGTAGCCATGCTTTCTGACTGCTTCAAGCCCCAAACGTATCCTTGACAATGTGAAAATGCCATGAATGAATCCTGGTACCCAGAGTTCTCTGGTTGTACAGTCATTTACTCCTATGCAGTTTTGTTGCGTAACCTCATCCCGTTGTCTCACTGCAGCATGTTTTTCTTTTTTCAAAGCGTTTGTGAGTTGCTACTGAAAACCGGAATTAAAAAGGAAAGTGCTCCTTGCCTTCTGACGTCTCAGTGAGCTTGTAAATATTTCAGAGGGGCTCAGAGAGCAAGAGTGGCATGTAATGAAAGAGTTGTGTAAAACATGAATATGGGACTTTGTATATTTAATGACAGCTCTAGGGTGCAGGAGAACTGCGTCACAACCCTCACTGCAACACACACTCAAGAAAAATAAACAATCCTGGAGAAAATAAATGTAAACTCAAGCAGACTATTTCTTTCATGCACTTTTGTATGATCACCTGCTCCCTCAAAAGATCATCTGAAGGTTGCGTTTGATTGTGTGCTAATGATTGATCTGATTTAGACTGGTCCTCTGAAGCAATTTACCACACACAGCTCTTTTTTTGTTATTTTCCTTCCTCAGGGGTTTTTGTGTCACTGAATTGCAGGTGGGGTTAATGAGGTTTTCTCTGAACATAATTCCTGTGTAATGATATACAGCAGATCGGATGAACCCTTTGTGGTTATCAGTCTTTCTGTCAGCCGAACAGTTGCCGGGGTTTGGTTGGTGTGTGCCTGGCTTGCTACGTCTGGGGGTGTTGTAGATGGCCAGATGTTGTATAGTGTTGGGATAGAGACTGATAAGAGCGCAGCCTGATGTTGATGTTGGATGGAAGAAAGCTTGTCTTATCGCTCTGAGCTCAAGATTGAAGCAGACGGGACGGAGAACGCGATCTCATACCGTAGCCGCAGACTTGCCCCTTCCCCCATGATGTTATTCAGGAATTACGAGCAGCCTTTACTTCCATATTCAACGGAAATAGCTGTGTTTGCTTTGGAGTACGCCCACTGATTGGAGAGATGAACGCTGGGCAGACCGGTGGCCAGCTTTAAACTCTATGCCCTCCTCTACAGACGGCAGGCATCACCATTCAGAGGTTTCCTTACTGTTTCTTTTTACAGCATCCTTGCATACGCATAATTGAGAGAGCTTGCTTTACTTTGAGCTATAGATTTAATGGTAGGCTTTGGTCATATTAAAACCAGTGGTGTCAAAATTAGCATGTTAACGCAGGTATGGTGCAGACCTGGGATTGGCCACCACACTCATATCTGCTTTTTTTAAAATTGACATTATTTGCATTTATTTAGATGCAGAACTTGTTCACGACCACATCAAACAGAAGACTTTTCAGACTAGTCAAATAAGCATGCTGTAGCCTGTATCTTTAAATATGTGATTAAAAAAAAAAGAGGACATCAGTATCTTTTGTAGCTTTAAGGATTCTACTCTGTTTAATTAAGTATTTCGTGTTTGATAACTTTATTTATTTCTGTAGATTTGCTGAAGGTCACAGGTGAATATGACATCTATTGTAAGATGTTTATGTGAGGATTGCTTTAAGTTCACTTAAATTAGAATTGACTTTGAAGTCTAATATATGTTAAAATGTATAGAGCTGTAATGTTATGAGTGGCTGCCATTAAATAAACATTAGTAATATACCGTCTTTATAGTGTTTCTAAATTAATTTGAAGACTGAATGTGAAATTATTGCTGTATAAAACTATATTTTACAGCTTTTAACATTAGATTGAATTAATTGCTATAAATTTCAGAACAATGCGTGGTATAAATAAATAAATAAACTATTGACAGCACTAATTAAAAAAACAAAAAACTTGATCAGTCAGTCTGGTTTGATACTGATTGGAGGAAATGTTGATCCTGGAGTACTGTCAACGCTGCACACTTTGTCTCCATAACCAAACACACCTAATTTAACAAATTGTAGAGACTCCAAGACCTGTGATGGGTCAATCGGTGAAGAGAGACATCCTTAATGAGTATTTTTGGTTGTACTTCAAGACTCCTCCTTTGGAAAAATTGATTTAGAGTCCTGATCAGGGCCCAAGAAAATATTTTCAGATCAGTTTATATCAAGTTTAACTTTAAAGTCTTTAAAGATTTTCCTGGTGGATTTTTATTATTAAAAGTTCTCTGTTTATTTACCCTGATTATTATTCCAGACCTGTACGGTTTTTCTTCTTCTTCTGCAGAACACAAACAGCAACATGTATTTGTCCATATTATAGAAGTCTTCAGAGTGTGAAATGAAATCTGAAATGGATGCCTTCATTCACTTAAATCAAACCAAACCATTTATTAACACATCTCTACAACAGACTACACCTGGTGACACAAACCCCCAACGTTAGCTAGTGATATACTTCACATCACATGAAGAACATCATGACATTTGAGTTTTGTAACAGGTGTGGGAATTGACTTTATAGTTTGAGAGTGAATACAGGCCTTAATTTCAACGCATCATCTTGCTTCAGACGACTTTTATGTCCTTTTTGGAAAGTAAACGTTTTAAACTGTCGACTCTTAATAGTACAGATCAAATCTGCTTGAACTTTATTCGGCATGCCTTCTTTTGTGTTCGGCAGAAGAAAGACTCATACAGGTTAGGGTCAATAGGGTGAGTAAATGATAACAGTTTTGATTTTTGACTGATTTAACCCTCCTCAGATCCCCCTCGAGTGCAGTGTGAGATCCCTCTACTCTTTCAATCTCTCTTTTAGACACTCCTGGCCTACTTAAACACAACTGCTGTAACACAAGCTGGAGTACCTGCGTGGGAAAAAACTCTGGGGCATTGTTCCGCTGCTCTGACAAGAGCGGTCAAGAGCGTTGTGAAAGATCTTATCCTCAGAGGTGTAACTGGGCTGGATTGTCACAGGTTGGTGCTGGACCTCGTTAATTGCTAGGTTTCGTTTTCTGCCAAAGAGCAAACTCCTCGCTCAATAGAAACAGGTTTAGTCTTATTGATGAATTTACAGAGTGGGCTTTGTTGGAGCTGAGTGTTTGTGTGTGTGTGGGGGGTTATAGTACTTCCCTCGTTTGTCCTGGCCTGGGAGGCTTTTTTTGTTGTTGTTCTTGGGTACAAGCTGCGCTTGTGCAAGGCCACCCTCCGAGGCTCAGGAAAAGTCTACGGCACAGAAGCATATTTGACACATCGCCCTTTCGGTTTTAAGGGTCTTCTCCTGAGTTTGCTCACTCCCTGAAGGCCTAATCAGTGCCCAGGTGGCAAAGTTGGGTACCCGCCCTTGGCCTCAGAACTGCAGATGTCACCCGGTAGGTTCCATGAGCTCCAGCTGTGCCGGCCAGCTGGTTTCTGCACACTATCCTTGCTTCTCCCTGGAGAGTTGACCCAAATAGGAAGCCCCAGGGAATACTAAAAGACACAGCAAACAAACAACCCCAATCTGACAAGTGCAAGTGAAGAGTGGAGGCGCGAGAATGGATCTGGATTTTTAGGTCTCGGGATGGAGACCTATTCCTTGGCTTCACTGTAGGGCTTTTCACACTTGAAATTGTTAACCCAGGGTTATCCTTAACCCCGGATAAACGGAATCCTGGGTTATCTGTAATCATGTTTCACACTGCTTATATTAAAATTTTAGCCTCATGAGACGCACAAAATGGCAAAAACACAAAGACAAAATAACAAGAGAAAGAAACAAAGGAGCAAAGTATATGAACATTTATTTGAATTTCGAGAGACTAGTGTGTACGTGTACAGTAGCGTCATTGTTTACAGTCGCATCCTCATCTCGGAAATTATGGGTCGCTCCCACTAGTGGCGTTTCATTGTAAACGGCACATTCACTGACAGTAACTGGATTCGCCATTTTCGCATGACACAAACAACGTTTATGTATTTAGTAAACGCTTTGAAAGACCACATTAAGAAAGCAAACACTTTTCTACGAGACGCTATTGATCCAGAACGGAGAGTCGCAATTACATTGTGGTGCCTAGCAACCAACGCTGAGTACAGGACCATCGCTCAACTCTTCGGAGTCGGGATTTCCACACTACAGTCTTCTCATCACTCCAGTTCACACGCTTTCCGTCTTTTGACATTTCTTACTTTTGAAGTTCTTGACGTTAACGAACTTCTCACCGGCTGCTGTTTACACCACGCGCGTTTCCTGTTAACGACTTGACGTAATGCTTGCTAATTTCTGATTGGCTGTCTGTTGCTAAGCGTCCAGCAGCAACAAGCAAACACTGCTCCGTTTCACACTGAATAGCACCGCATTGCGGGTGCTCTGGTTTCATAACCCCGGGCAAAATGCAGTGCCAACACCGCTTTCAAATTACAGGTGTGAAACGCGTCTTTACCCGGGGTTAAGCACAGTGGGAAAAGCCCTTATGCTTATCACAAACCTTTATTCTCCAGGTTCTGTGGGTGATGATAGTGCTGATTCAGGCTGGGCAGTCAGGCTTTAAGATGTAGAAACCAGGGAATGTCATTTTTCCAAAGGAGAAACAGTGAAGCATTATTCTCGTGCCTAATGTACAGTCGGGACTATTGCAACACCTTGCCAAGAACTCACACAGTGACCGACAATAGCCAAAAAAAGGTCTGTTTTTTCTTTCCCATCTTGTTCTAACAGGACTAGAACATCTTATCCTGTTCTGGAGCCAGTGAGTCTGCAACAGAGCTGTTATTGTGTTAGACCACTTGCACTAAGACTTGTGTTAATGACTTTTGCTAATGGGCCGAAGCTTCCGATCCCGTGAGGTGTAACAGGAGAATAAGAGAAGGTCATACGTCTTTTAATAGTATTGGTTTTCTCCTTCGCTTATTTGCACACAACGAGCAATATCATACAAGTTTACTGCATCCCTACAAGCACTTTTCACCACGGGAGTCGATGTTGTTGATATTACAGTACACTTTGACCGAATCTCTGATGCACGTTTGCAGTGTTTGTGCCCTGCTTGTCTATGCTGGGTTGACTTGAGGTAACTAGACCAACCAGGATATTAGCCAGGCGTCTTTAAATACATGTAATATCCTACTGACTATGCTGTCGGAAGTTCACACTTGGGGCAGCAGCAGTAATTTTCCCCTCTTGTCTTTTTCACCGTCTAATGGGTCTATATTTCCTGCCCCGCTCTGCTGGCAGAGCTGATGTGCGGAGGGCTGGGGGGGGTGGAGGTACACTGCAGCAGAGATGGGCACTCTAGCTTCTGCTCTCTCTACGTCATCTTCATGAGGATCTACAGACTTGATTCCCGGTGGGAAAATAGCCTGTCTGCATCTCCCGCCCTCTCATTCTCTATCGCTGTCTCTGGCCATTCTTGATCCTAGCAGGTTCTGTCGCCCTGAGGAAGGCCTCCGAGTCTGGTGATGACTGACAGCGAGAATGCCTCTGTTCTTCTCTGCGTTCCATGTGCACTCTACTGTAGCATCTTCTTGGCAGCCTTCACCACCATCTAATCTCTGGTACATACCGTAGAAGTTCCCTTCTGCATGTTTCAGTTAGTCTGAGTGCCCCCTTTAGGAAGAACCTGGTGGTTATTATTACAGTATATTGGTTAATTATACTCTTTATTTATTCTCAGTGTTATTTTATTTCACATTTTGAAGTTAGAAACTTACATTACAGACATACTATGGAAAAATCGGGAAAATCTTTTGTATATTTCCTACCATAAATATATTAAAACTGATTTTTTGATTAGTAATGTGCATTGCTAAGAACTTCGTTCAGACCACTTTGTTGATGATTTTATCAGTATTTAGATTTTTTTCCACCCTCCTATTCCAAACCAGACATCAATTGAAAGCTTATTATGAGCAGTGTTGGGGAAATTTGCTTTTAAAAGTAATGCATTATAATATTGCGTTACTCTCTAAAAAAAGTAACTAATTACTTTACTTACTTACGTTTTATAGAAATTAATGCATTATGTTAATTTTGCGTTACTTTTTGAATATGGGCAGAGCTTGAGTGTTTGTTTTTAATATAAGACGTTCTATTTATAGCAAATATAAAAGCACACCAAAAAGTGTCACCAATAAACCTCAGGCTGAAGAAAAAGTAAAGTCACATCTGTAAAGTAGAATACAGGAGAAAGTTTAATACGCTCCAGCAATAAAATATTTTTTTTTTAAATTAAAAATAAGCACAGTTATTTTTGCTTGTAAGTCTGGTTGAACTGGATCATCAAAGGTCAGCAGCTAAGACATTGGTTAATAAAATGAGATTAGATACATTTGTGTAGTTTAATTATTGCAGGTTTGTGTGATATTCTGAGTTTATTTGAATTAATTTTGATGAATACTACATCTGTTTTTGAGACTGAGATGAATTAATGCACATTCACATTTAGTCTAGACCTACACTGTATCCACACACCGCACACAATCCCTCTGTATATCTCATATCTCCCAACATGTCAGGAGTCAGGAGCCTTGTCAGTCAGTTACTGTGCACATCAATATGTGGGGACACAAACACACAAGCATCTCTAGAACAGCTCTGAGAGTGAATTAATTCGCATTCTACCATTTCTTTTGAGAAGAATCTATTCAAAATAAAAGTCTGGTTTAACTCTGACAGAGATATAGAACTTCATGCAATAACAGTACAATCAGTTATTTTAAGAAATATTTATTAGCCTATATACCAAATGTAAATGCACAAGTGTTTTTGGAAAAAAATGCTAATAAATATATATAAAAAAATAATAATTAATTGCCTCACGCTTTTTTCATTGTTAATTTTCTCTCTTCGCTGTACAGAACCTTAGCAGTAGAGGGAATCGCTGTAATTAATTTGAAAAATAGACACCTTTTATTACTTTTAGCAGTATTATTAAACATTAGATGAACCCAGGTACTAACATGGATCAAACTGTGGGTTGCAAGCCGTATGGTTCCTGTTTTATTGGAACAGTTTCAACCCGACTGATTTCTCACCTAAGCTGTCTGTTGTTGGCAGGGATTCCTCATTCCTTTATCTGTATTTTTTCTCCTCTGTTAGAGAACTCTCTGTTCTGTCTGGAGGTGCGATTTATGTATTCTTTTATTGAATTCCTCCGGTTTGTTTGAACTGAATATGGCGACGGTTTCATTGGCAGCTTTAAAACCGGACTCATCTGGTCGGCTTTGATCTTGAGACAGTCAAACACTGTAGAAGACACGGCAAAGGAATGCGATTTCTGAAACCACTTGGCGCGTGCGATACTCGAAAACGAGAAGGCTCGTGATTGGTTGTTTTTTTTTAAATGCATGTGCCAAAAATGTAACTAAACCAGAAGTTTAGTTACATTTTCGTGTGAACTATTCCTGCAAAGCTTCACAAGAAGAAAAGCGAGCACACAGGACAGTTAGAGCTCGTTATCGCCTCTTTTCTTAGACCGCTGTTAACTGCGGAGGAGTTGAGGGTTGACGGGGGAGTAATTTTATCGTTGTAATGAAGAGTGTATCTGCAATTAGCCTTTTGTCCTCTGCAGCTGAAGTTCAGGCCCTCGGATCCAAACATGCGTGACTCCCCGCATCCCATTTAGTCTGACTGAGGAGCCTGTCGTCTGACTGTCTGTGCTGGTTAAAGATCTCGTGCTCAACATTTGAGCTGTGGTCACACTGCTCTTAAATGCAGATTGCGGTGCATTGCATGGCTGCTCTCTGGCTTATTTGCTCTGCTCTGGGAACCTCTCATCTCGGTTGATTCTGTGGCCCCCTAATTGTGCGGGACCCTCCGGCATTTCCAGCCCTGAAGCTGTTGTTCAACCATCAAATTGTATTTAATACAATGGAAATAAATGCCTGCCCCTGAGGAAAGTTGAGCACTTTACGCCAATGTTTGAGGCGTTGTTGCTGCTGTCCTTCTAGTCTTTCACTAGTCACATTAGCTTACTATATATATATATATATATATACATATATACAGTTTCAGGGTTTTTTTAAAGGCATGATGAATGTGATTTTGAAATTCTTTGTGATATGTAGTTTTTTTTTTTTTTTTTTTTTAAACACCGGAAAGAAAAGGGCAACAGCGCCACCCTGTGACCCAAAAACACATCTCAACCTGGCTCTGTTATTTCCAGTGTCTAGTGGTTGTACTGTAGCATCAAAAACTATTTTATATGAAGTAACGTTTTATTGATTAAAATATTGGATAACACACTGTATTAGATAATGTAACACTAGTTAACTATCTATGACTTTTTAGTTTTAGCACAAATCAATGGCTAACATTAGTAATGCACATGCTAGTAAGCAAGAACTGTGTAACTGGGGAATAAAGTGTCACCAAATAATGTTTGTGGTTATAAATGTATTTATTTGGCTCAATTCTCACCATTAACAGTCATTAACTTCAACATTTGCCTCGCTATTAGTTAGTAATGTAGCTGTTTTGGGTAGGGTTAGGGATGTAAAATACGGTCTGCATAATGGTCACAGGCATTATACGTAATTGCTCCAACGGCTTGCTATTAGATTGTTTTGAGCATTTTTAGTGTCTTTTAATATGTGCAATAGATTTATAAATAATAGAAAAGACAATAGAATAATCTAGTGGAACGCACTACTGCATTAGTGAGTTTTTCCTTCTGTTTTTTTTAACTTGCATACTGATTAAAGAAGACCTAAAATGTCAGTACTTTCAAGACATCTCAGACATGTTTCTTGGAATGAGAGAGCTGACCTTAAAAAGTTCAAGGCTCACTTTTCGTCTGTACTTTCTCTCGTTTCCCAGTGGGCTGACCTGCTCTCTTTAGTGTTTGACGAAAGCTTCAGAAAGATGCTGAGCGCTTCTCTGCTTCTCTTCAGTCAGTGCTGAACTCAGCTGGCTATAAGTGAAAGATGTGATTTATATGCTTCACAGCTCACTTGCTGAATCTGAGCTTTCCAAAAAAAAAAAAAAGTGTATAGACTGACTCAGTATATCTGTGTTTACTGTCGAAAATAACCCCCATATCACTACATTGTGTGTGTGTGTGTGTGTGATAGCTATACATTAAAAGTATGTATCTTTTATGCTACATTTATGTTTCTGTGTCCTTTTTGAAGACTTCATTGATACTCATGTCATTGAAATCTGTGAGAGGATATTTTATGTTAACTACAGTACAGCAAATGACTGTCTCTCTGTGTATTAACAAGAATTCACTCATTTTTGGTTGAAAGTGATATGCCCTTTTGACTGATTCTTTACAATAACTTAAAGTTATTAGCTTGTAAATAAAGTGTTTCCACCCGAATTCACCCGAAAATGAACATTCTGGCTTCATAGCACAGCCTTGTCTGCAAAATTATTGGACATTTGGCATCAAAACAATATCGGGCCCAATGAACTTGCATTGTTTTTGGCAAAAACAAGAGACATTTTCAGAAATATCTTCTCTTGCTTTCTACAGTCGAAAGAATTGGAATGAAACGAGGGTGATTAAACGATGACAGGATTTGCATTTTTTCGAATGATCCCGTTAAAGTGTGTGAACCGTTATTCTTAACCATCACTTTTATGTGCATGCAGTCAATTCACACTGCAGATGGTGTGAAGAATCTGCAGCACAGTGGTTTTAGAAAGCAATGCATCCTCAGTGAACACCAGGAGGCTGTCGGGGTTAAAGTAACATGCTGCGCACTGTTTTTATTGGGCTGCTTTTTCATTTTTCCTCCATGAAGCGTCTTTCTTCTGGTCTTGCTCTGCAGATCTTCTAAGTGATGCAAAGTTGAGCTCAAAGGAGGGAATTTCTAAACACGATCGGCTGTTATTGCTTTAAAATGACCACCCATCTTTTTTTTCTCTGATTTCATTCTTGTCTGATTTCAGTTCGTTTCTGTCTGCGTTTGTACCGAGAGACTCTTATTTTTCCTCTTCCACTTTTATGAGGGACATTTATAGCTGAGGTCATATTGTTCTCATGCAGGCGACACGTCACCTGATGTGTTTAGCATAGCCGCTCGGTGATGTTTTTGTGGCGTTCACCGGCAGGTGAAAGTTTTGAGACTCTTGGTCACTTGGAAAGTTGGTGGCGTGACAGGATTGAAACTAAATCTGCAGTACTGGCAGCGTACGCATGGATAATACTGTATGAATATCGCTTACACAAAGGTAGAAATGCAGCATTGTTGTTCGGTCTGTGTTATGCTGGTATTTGGTGTTAGATTCTTCATTTCTTTTTTCTTTCTTGTGTTTATGCAGGCTCTGTGATCAAGCATTAGAGCTGCTCTGAGGGCCAGTGGAAACCCAGGTGTGTATCTTCTGATTTCCTCTTGTCTCGTGTGGGCTTTTGCGATATTTGTTGCGTTAACGGTTAAATTACATTCATGG
This sequence comes from Enteromius anoplus, assembly GCA_032359395.1. Lineage (NCBI taxonomy): Eukaryota > Metazoa > Chordata > Actinopteri > Cypriniformes > Cyprinidae > Enteromius > Enteromius anoplus. Next base: position 18,096,807 of record JAUMHG010000047.1, read on the forward strand.
TACATATTCGTTTTTTTCAAATGGAATTTATTCCTACGATCAAAGCTAAATTTGAATCATCATTACTCTATCCTTTAGTGTCACGTGATCCTTCTGAAACCCTTCTAATATACTGCTTTGGTGCTGGAGAAATATTTGTTGCGCTGCTTAATATCGGTTTGGAATCTGATGCTTTTAAGCAACATCACGAATGGGTTTACTGTCACTTTTGATCAGTTTAATACATCCTTACTAAATAAAGTCATTGATGTTCAGTATTGATCACTTCAATGAATTCCGTCCTTTCAGGTAGATCAGGTACATTTTGCTGATGTGCTTGTGTTCCCATCTATTGGATACTTGATAGTCTTTGTGGTAATGCTGTAGTTCCACTGTATTCCGTTAGATGGTGCTGGAGAGCTACACTTATCCTGCTCTGACCCCAGTGGCTCACACATTTTTCGTGTCTTTCTCTCTTTCTGTCTTCAAAACTAGCTTCTTTTTCATAGTGTTAATTTTGTAGTTGTATTTTTTTTTCCAAAACACCACATTTTTGGGAACGTTATTATCATTTGTTTATGAATACTTTTAAATGATAGGACTATTTATTGGTTTATTTATTTATTGAATATTTTATGGATTGGAAATTAATGGCATTGTTTTATTTATTTTGTATTTTTTATTTTTTTTTTGTCTAATTTGTAGCATTTCCCAGTAAAAATAACAATAGATATAATAATATATGTGACCCTGGACCACAAAACCATTCATAAGGGTCAATTTTTCGAAAAATGAGATTTATACATCATCTAAAAACTGAATAAATTATCTTTACATTACTGTATGGTTTGTTAGGAGCGTGCAATATTTGTTTGAGATGCAACCATTTAAATACCTGGAATCTGCAAAAGGGTGCAAAAAAATCTAAAGTCTGAGAAAATCACCTTTAAAGTTGCCCAAATGATGTTCTTGGATATGCATGTTACGAACTAAAAATTAAGTTTCAATATATTTACAGTAGGACATTTACTTAATATTTTCCTTGAACATGCTCTTCACTTACTTAAAAAAGGAAATTTTGACCCAATACAATGTTTTTTGGCAATTGCTACAAATATTATTACCCCAGCAACTTAAGACTGGTATTGTGGTCCGGGGTCACATACAGAAAAGAAGTTAGGCTGTCGTTTTCTAGGCTCCTGAGAATCTGGAGGCTGGGCCGTTTATAGATATACAGTCTGAAATATCTATGGTTGTGTTTGTGAACTAAAATCTTAATAAGTGCTATTATTTGTTGTGACGGAGTGTGTGTGGATCGTTGGTGATTTTCTGTCCAGTAATAGTACTGGATGAGTTGCAATGGTTTGTGTTGGCCTCATGGTGGCGATGGAGTTTTTTCCAGATTACAGACTGAACCTGAACATGAGCTGACAGAGCCAGTGAGCCGATCCAGACTGCTTAATCATTCAATATTTCATTAACTGCACTAAACAGCGATTGCATTTAATATTCTAGAGATCATGCTGAGTGTAAACCTGAATTTATAAGAACCTTTTTAGCTGCTAGCTTTGGAAATATTGGATTTTTTTTCTCTTCATTTTCATAGATTTTCCTGTAGCCCAACATCAAATAGTGGATCTGAGCTTCTTCAGAAGTCACATGGATGAGTGTTTTCTATGAAGTATTAGACATGTGGGAAAAAATCTAAGCTTAAATGCAGCTGAAAGTGAGCAGGACTATATCACTGATGTTAAAACCTACTATTTATATATTTAAATATCTATCAAAAATAAGAACGCATCTTGTGTGAACAGCCTTTTAGACTCTACTTTCTACATCTACATATTAATATTTTAGTTTGTAATAATATTTTATTAATTGGTGTGTGTGTTTGTGTTTTATATACAGTCACCCACACACACACACACACACACACACACACACACACACACACACACACACGCATACACTGCTCAAAAAATTAAAGGGAACACTTAAACAACACAATGTAACTCCAAGTCAATCACACTTCTGTGAAATCAAACTGCCCACTTGGGAAGAAACACTGATTGACAATTTATTTCACATGCTGTTGTGTGAATGGAATAGACAACAGGTGGAAATTATAGGCAATTAGCAAGACACCCCCAATAAAGGAGTGGTTCTGCAGGTGGTCACCACAGATCACTTCTCAGTTCCTATGCTTTCTGGCTGATGTTTTGGTAACTTTTGAACGCTGGCGGTCCTTTCACTCTAGTGGTAACATGAGACTGAGTCTACAACCCACACAAGTGGCTCAGGTAGTGCAGCTCATCCAGGATGGCACATCAATGTGAGCTGTGGCAAGAAGGTTTGCTGTGTCTGTCAGTGTAGTGTCCAGAGCGTGGAGGCGCTACCAGGAGACAGGCCAGTACATCAGCAGACGTGGAGGAGGTCCGTAGGAGGGCAACAACCCAGCAGCAGGACCTCTGCCTCCGCCTTTGTGCAAGGAGGAACAGGAGGAGCACTGCCAGAGCCCTGCAAAATGACCTCCAGCAGGCCACAAATGTGTATGTGTCTGCTTAAACGGTCAGAAACAGACTCCATGAGGGTGGTATGAGGTCCACAGGCGGGGACTGTGCTTACAGTCCAACATCGTGCAGGACATTTGGCATTTGCAAGAGAACACCAATATTGGCAAATTTGTCACTGGTGCCCTGTACTCTTCACAGATGAAAGCAGGTATACACTGAGCATGTGTGACAGACGTGAAAGAGTCTGGAGACACTGGAGAAAGTTCTGCTGCCTGCAACATCCTCCAGCATGACCGGTTTGGCAGTGGGTCAGTAATGGTGTGGAGAGGCATTTCATTGGAGGGCAGCACAGCCCTCCGTGTGCTCACCAGAGGTAGCCTGACTGCCATTAGGTACAGAGATGAGATCCTCAGACCCCTTCTGAGACCATATACTGGTTGGCCTTGGGTTCCTCCAAATGCAAGACATGTGGCTGGAGTGTGTCAGCAGTTCCTGCAAGACAAAGGCACTGATGCTAGGGACTAGCCGGCCCATTCCCCAGATCTGAATCCAAATGAGCACATCAGGGACATCATGTCTTGCTCCATCCATCAACGCCACATTGCACCACAAACTGCTTTAGTCCAGGTCTTGGAGGAGATCCCTCAGGAGACCATCCACCACCTCATCAGGAGCATGCCCAGGCGTTGTAGGGAGGTCATACAGGCACGTGGAGGCTACACACACTACTGAGCCTCAATTTGACTTGTTTTAGGAACATTACATCAAAGTTTGGATCAGCCAGTAGTATGTTTCTATTTTAACTTTGAGTGTGACTCCAAATCCAGACCTCCATGGGTTAATAAATTGGATTTTTATTGATAATTGTTGTGTGATTTTGTTGTCAGCACATTCAACTATGTAAAGAATAAAGTATTTTATAAGAATAGTAGTTTTGACACTTTTGTTGTTTTTTTTTTCTACTGCCTTGACTGCTGTCTGAAATAAAGTAAGGTAAATGATTTTTTAATGCATGGTCTTTGTTTGTTTTTTTTTGTTATTTCAAATATGGATTTTCATATGGTTTTAGTTGTAGTCATCCATAATAAGCCTGTCTTACATGCATTGCGTTGCAGGGTGCACTGCAGCAGCACAATAATTGAAATGTGAAATTCAAGCTGTTTTTGGTAAAGAAATTAAAGTCCTGTTGAAAGGATGTCAGGGGAGTAAACGTGTCCTTTTTTGGCCATGTGAACCCAGGCTTTCGATTGGCCCGAGGGTACCGTGATGTCATCACCTGGACTGGCGAGAGCAGAGCGCTCTTGCCTCAGGAAAAATAGCAGGATACGTGATAGAGAAGAGAAGTGAGAAAACAAATCCGGCGCAAAATCTCCAGCGGTCTGTGTTTACTCTGTCTAACCTTGTAAAGCTCTACTAGTGTCCTCTCCTCTGAGCTCTCCGCTTCTCTCTCTCCTCTCACCGAAGCAGAGGAGGGGGAGGAGACCACGCATGTGTTTTTGTGTGTGTGCTGGAGCGAGGGAAGAGGGCTGCTGAGTGCCTCAGACACACAGAGCAGGGCAGAGCAGTCAGGTACCTTCCAGTGTCTGATAGGAGCGTCGGGGTCAAGCGGCCATGGCCCTGGTTTTGGACGCCGCGCACTGCATGGGGGCCTACTACTGCCTCGTCAGGACCCGGTTCAAGCGGCGTCGCAAGAAGCGCTCGGAGCGGAAAGGTCAGAACCATTTCTTCAACAGGCCTGCCGGAGATCTGTGAGCGGGTTCCACTTATAAATTCGTTCAGATGCAGCTATTTGCATTTCTAGACTGGTATTAGTTGACATGGAAGTGTTTAGGGAAGTTTGTGTTTACTGCGGTGTGATGCACTGAAAACGGTTATAAACTGGTTTGTTTATCTATTGGTGAACAGATTAGAGAGAATATATGTTATATTCAGCAGCTTTATGTATATCAGCTGTATATTTGTAGCTTCTTCAGTTTTATGCAGCATTGTCATTTTATCATTTGAATTGAGCGTTAAAAAACATGTTTTTTGTTCTGCCTAAAAAAGTCGAAAGCTATTTATTTTATTTTTTCTGGATGATATAACTTTGAAAAACTGGGTTAATCAGTTTAGAAATATATATA
>JAUMHG010000047.1:18119547-18132265 GCA_032359395.1 Enteromius anoplus
GCCAGAGGGGGAGTGGGGAGGGGGGACAATCGTACTCTGGCCCGGTTCAAGGCAACCATGCCTAGTGTGAGTACACCCTTAGAATGATAGATCATATTATATTTAAACATTAATTCATATCATTTTTATTTACTAAATTTTTATGCATATTTTTAAAGTTTTATTTTTACCAGGTTTTATTTCGATGGTTAGCTTCAAACTTTTTGGTGTATGATCAGTCCCAGCATCAGTCACTTCCTCTCTATGCTTGAGTGGAGTGAACAGAGGCAATGACCTTCATGCCCTCCAGTCACCTGTGCTTTATGCAGATGACAAATCCAGCCATCTCCCAAAACACCGTCACCGCACCCTTACGTGCTTTTGTGTCTACCACTTGTAGATTGAAGCTGATCTCAATGCTGTTTATGGATTCATGGGCAACAGCAGAGGAAGCCAAATCAAAAGCGACAGACACAAAACGAGCCCTAGTCTCAGAGTCGCTCATTACAGCGTAGACCATTAGCAGACCAGCAAGAGCAGAGATGAAAATCAAGGAGCCGTTTGACACCGTCTGAAATTCCAGCTCCGCTCAGACAAATACTCCCACAACACCACTCCCCTGACTCTCTTCAATTTTCTTATGGAATATTAATCTTTAATAGGATAATAATTGTGGTAGCATATTTGATGTCACCCACCATTAGACCAGATTAATTAGGCCATTTAGTTTAGCTTAAGAAAGTGTCGCCCATGAAAAATAGGCAAGAGCGAAAGCAGAGAGCTGTGATTGGCTGCTTTATGTGCTTTGTAATGGCTTTCATTGGATTTCATGGCTTTCCATCTCACAAAGAGCAGCTGTGCTTTAGTACTGATAGGTAAAGGTGTTCCTCAATGGTCTGGTCAGTGACATCCTTTTTTAAAATTAGTGATATTTTTATGGCCCTGATATGTTAAGTTATTTCAGACAGTGACTTTTTCAATTTCTAAATGAAAGTAAGAATTAGTGTTTTAATTTTAGAGGATGCACAATAAATCAATTATTAATATAAATGTAGAATGAAATATATGAAACATATATTTGTATGCATGTATATACAGTATGTGTGTGTGTGTATATATTTATAAATGTACTGACAAGGCAACAGAAAATCTTAAAAAGCACACTTTCAACCTGTAAAATCGTTAGGCATCCCTATTTGTCATAATTTCACACTATAGCCTCAAGTCAGTGCAGCCCTGCATCTCTAGTCTATTATGAGCTCTTTTTTTAGTGAAATGTTGAATTTTGCTTTATGTGTTTGTGTTGTATTTTTCACCTGAGCTCAAGCGGCATCCGTGTCACAGGGACTAAAAGCCCGTTGATGTCAATAACTGTATTTTTCCTCTGAGGCAGCTGAAGATGAGGTCTAATCGAATGGATATTAAAGTCACAATAGACTGCTCCAGCTATTATGGCCTGTCAAGCACGGCCCTTTCTCTCAAAGATTAGTTTCTCCTGCTGAATATTTATACACTTACTGTAGGCTTAACCTCACAGTCAATGCTGTTTCATTCCTCTTCTGTCCTATTCTCTGCTCTCGTCTTTCATTTCTGTCCTCTTCTCACCTCTCTTCTGCTCTTCTTTTCCTCTTGTTCGCCCTGCTCCACTCGCCTGTCTAATTAAAGCAGCTCGGGATACATGATGCCATTATTTAGAGACATTATAGGACTGCCAGTACTCTCTCTTTGGTACTTGCAACAGCAGCTCTTTCGGTAAAGTGTCCTTTTCAGTAACACTAATGAATTTATCCCTTTAATATTTACATGGTCAATGTGTATTTTTCAGGCATGGTAAAGATGTACTTTTTTCTGTCATGCATAATGTTTGTTTGCGTAGAACAAAACTTGCTCGCAAGCTTATAGTGATGTCACACATGTAAAGGCAACCAATTATACCAAACAGGTGCTAATGATCACCAATGTCACACGTAGGTTAAAACCAAGTGATGAACTGAAACAGAAACAGCTGTGTAGGAGGCTTAAAACTGAGTGAGGAACAGCCAAACTCTGCTACCAGTGATAGATGGGTTTTAAAGAAGCACAAAAAAACGGGCAACGTTGAGGATCATAGATGCAGTGGTCGGCCAAGGAAGCACATCAAGCTTACTACCCTTAGAAACAGGAAGATGTCCAGCAGTGCCATCAGCCCAGAACTGGCAGAAACCAGTGGGACCCAGGTACACCCGTCTACTGTCCGGAGAAGTCTGGCCAGAAGTGTTCTTCATAGAAGAGTTGCAGCCAAAAAGCCATACCTCCGACGTGGGAACAAGGCCAAGCGACTCAATATTCACAAAAACAGGAACTGGGGTGCAGAAAAATGGCAGCAGGTGCTCTGGACTGATGAGTCAAAATTTGAAATATCTGGCTGTAGCAGAAGGCAGTTTGTTCGTCGAAGAGCTGGAGAGCGGTACGATAATGAGCGTCTGCAGGCAGAAGTGAAGCGTGGTGGAAGTTCCTTGAATGTTTGGGATTGCATTTCTGCAAATGGAGTTGGAGATTCGGTCAGGATTAATGGTGTTCTCGATGCTGAGAAATACAGGCAGATACTTATCCATCATGCAATACCATCAGGGAGGCGTACGATTGACCCCACATATGTTCTGCAGCAGGTCAACGACCCCAAACATACAGCCAAAGTCATTAAGAGCTATCTTCAGCGGAAAGAAGAACAAGAAGTACTGGAAGTGATGGCATGGCCCCTGTATCTCAATATCATCGAGTGTGTCTGGGATTACATGAAGAAACAGAAGGATGAGAGAAAGCCTACATCCACAGAAGATCTGTGGTCAGTTCTCCAAGATATTTGGAACAATCTACAGTACCAGCCGAGTTCTTTCGAAAACTGTGTGCAAGTGTACCTAGAAGAATCCCTGCTGTTTTGAAGGCAAAGGGTGGTCACACCAAATACTGATTTGATTTAGATTTCTCTTTTGTTCCTTCACTGCATTTTCTTCATTTATGATTTGTTTACAGCGTTTTTTCACACCTGCCTAAAACCTTTTCACAGTACTTGTGTATATGTGTGTGTGGATGGATGGATGGCCTATATAAATCTGTGGAATATTTTCCATCCGCCTGGTGATGATCATGAATTCAGTCACTTGCTAAAATGATAGCGGCATGCTTTAAGGTTTGAGTCTACATTCAGCACTGTGTAGGATGTTCGTTCAATGCTTCTTTTCAGGGGTCTGTCCACGTCACTGACCGTAAGGTTGAGCTAAAGTAACTGTGATTATAGTGATTTAGTTCGCTTTAGCTAAGCGTGCTAATGACGATGTGTCTGTGTTTCTGTCAGGTGTGGCCGGGGCTCAGCAAGCACAGGGCCAGTCGAGGCGTTTCGCCACCATGGATGTTGACGAGGAGGAGAACATGAGTGAGTACTCGAGTCTGAACCCCAAACCCTCCATTCCAGCACAGAGCCCTGCACACTACCCTTAACTAATGTCACTTAGCAAACGGTTCATGTGCCTTCCCGTCCCTCTCTACATCCCTCACGCTGAAAGACCCCAATAAAACACACCGAAGAGATGTCTGTTTGTTTTATTCTGTTAATACAACAATTGATACAATTAACTTTTTAAGCAAATTAATCCAAATGTAGTTTAAGGATTCCATTATATATTTATTTATTTTTTGTAACATGTATCTCTTTTTTGGTTTTGCTATGAACGTAGACAAAATAATCTGGCATGGTTTTTGAATCAAACTGATATTTCATTCAGGCAATACAATAGCTTTTCTAGTATAAATAGCCAACGAAATCATGGATTTTGGTTGACAATAATGTCTTAGATGAATATAAATATTTAAATATTTGTGTATCTAAACATGTATCAGACATACTGTATACAGCACATGTTCCTGAAAAAAACAACTACAAAATTTTTTTTTTTAAATTTACTGATAAAAATCAGCATCTGTGGTTGCAAGTATTCGACCATAAAAAATATGGTAACAACATTTTAGGCTTTATGGTTTTAAGTTAAATTTACAGTCAAGTACTGTAATTTCATTAACTGATATGATGTTAATATATCAATCTATTAAAATACTGTAATGTGTTTTGTACCTTTAAAATACACTGATAATCACCAAATGCAGGTGGTGATGGGAAAGTCACATGATGAACCAAAGCCCATTACAAGCAGCGTTTAATTATGAACATATATAGAAAGTGCTCAGTGTCATTCACACAAACACTAAACACCATCATGGTGAGGACCGTTAAACTGAAATATGCAATAAACATTAATTTAACAATACTACATGTAACACACAACCCTAATAAACAGAACTGAAAAGAAGTAACAGTTAATTTAAAGAAAAACACTCAAATTCAAACAAAACTTTAAATACAATGCAAGGAATTCTGGGAATGTTTGTTGACATTTTTTTTTTCCCTGTAAATTTGAACAGACAGCATTTAAGAGTTTTTACTGTAAAACATTTTTTTTTTAACAGGGTATGATCAGAAAACATAATAAAAAAAAAAAGAATTTCAACTTGCTTTTGGTTACCTTAGCTCACCCAAAAAATTCAAATCTGCTTTCAGTTACTCACCATCATGCTGTTTTATGAGATATTTTGAAGAAAGTTGGGTTTGAACTATATCGGATCCAATTAACTTGGCCGTTTAGAAAAAAATCGAAATAATTGAAAACATACTGTATTTAATAAAATATTTTTGAAAAAGTAAACACTAAAAATGAGCAGTGTTTTAAAACAAGTTAAATTAAATTTTTAAGTTTTTAATATATATTTTTTTTAATTATTAAAAAAAAAAAACAAAAAAAAAAAACAACAACAACATTAAACCTATAAGTAGTAACTGTATGAATATAAAACTATGAGATAACCCATTAGCCTAGAAATGATGTTCCCTAACCCCGTGGGCTTTACTAGAATGTGATCAAAGAAGACTGCTAGGCTGGAGTTCTTTCCATGTCTCGAAGTCCCGATCGCCTTCATTCAGCATTGCTGTGAATAGAAGGTTCTGGGAAGAGTTGTTAACCCAGAGAAAATCTAACCCGCTATTGTCCCTTCACTCAGCCGTTTCTGTTCAGAGCCGCTGACAATGGAGGGTCCCGTCATTTATTACAGATCTGTAGTGAAGCAGACACTTTCTTATTTAGATTTTCTGCTGATAAGCATACTTAATATCCAGAAGCTTTCTTTATGTGACAGTGCATATTTCTCTATCAGATTTAGATGTTAGGAGCAGGAAAGTAAAGGATTATGCACAGTGATTCATTGCTTGGTGAGAGCCACGGTTATATGTAGGCATTCAGCACCAGATTTTCCACCCAGATGACTAATAATAAATTATTGATTTATTATTTATTTTTTACAGCTAGTGTTTTTCCATTGATTTTCTCCATAGGAATTTCAGAAAGCTTTGAATATTGTTTGACCAGGAAATGCTTTTAAGTGCATTACATCCACCGACTGAAAATCAACATGATGGCCTTTTTGACTTTACTAATGCACACAGAAATTAGCCAGTGCACCTCAGTGTTACTAGAGCTCTGTGTACTTGTGCTTTTAAAGTCCCTGTGCATAGGGGATTTCTGTTTGATTCACTGAAAAAAATATTGCATTACACTTGATTTTCTCTCTGAAATTGCTAGTAAATTGCACAAAAAAAGCAAAGAGTCAGCACACTGAATTAAACATAAATGTTTTGAAGTAAAGACTAAAGTTGATTTTCTTGTAAAACACTCTCATATTCAGTTTTATTTAGGTCTTTGAAAAACATTTTATAGCATGTAGTGAGGCAATGTTTTTAACTGTTTATTTCATGCTTTTTCAGCATGTGCAATTGATTTTACTTTCAGCTGAAGGTGGGCAGCTTTCTAAACTGACAGCTTAAACATCTCTAGTAAACAAAACAAGCTGTTTTTGTTTTTCCAGTTACGATGCGTTGCATAAATCTTTTAGGGTTTCTTTGTTTTCAGTGTAACTTTGGCTTTATTCTCAAACTTCTGTCTGCTTCTTAATTGAAATTGAACCTCACTTTGGTAAGATTCTAGATAGGGCGCACCGTACAAGTAGTGGTTCTCACATAAAGCATAGATTTGGCTGAAATGATTTGACATTAATCTTCTAAATATAAAAACAGATATCAAACTTAAATACTGTGTGAGATTGTATATGCACGCATAATGCCACCTACAGTACAAAGGTAGCTCACTAGGTTTTGGAGCAAGCTGTTGTTTTAGCAAGAGTGTCTTTCATTATTTGACAGAATTAATCACAAGGTCCAACTGATTACAAGAGCTGTATGTAAGATTATATGTGTGTGTGTGTGTGATGTGGATATGTGTATTCACATGTATTAAAAAAAAAAGGTTTTGATTTTTCAGATTCTGCTCCAGACTGTTTTGTATATTTTTTCTCTTCTTTGTATCTTTTTTTGGTTCTTTGGTTTCTTGCTCCCTCTGTGTTTTCTCTCACTCAGCTTTCTCTCTTCTCAGATATCTTCATTTTATTTCTCCTCCTGCCTTGCACCCACTCCCTTATCCACCCTGTTGTTCCTACTGCTTGCAGAGAGCTCTTACTCTGTTCCCCTACTGTTCACGGATGCTATTCTCTCTACCAGAGCACTGAAAGCAGTAACCTAGCGAGCTTTTGCTGAAGGATGTTATAAATGAAAATTTAGCCAAAGTTCCATCCGCTTTGTCAACAGGACATGATGATGTGTGTTTCGTCTGGTTAGGTGGAAACAAGTGTGACCTGTGAATATACTCAAGATATGTCTCATGAAAAATTGTCCAGGGGCCTGTTCCACCCCCAAAATCAAAATAAAATCATATTAAAAAGGCCAGCTGTTTTTTGTTTTGTTTTGTTTTTTGATTTGGTTGCTGTCTTTCTTTTGATTTTTGGGGTGAAAATTGTTGCTTAATTGGCTGATAAAGAAATACAACCACAAAACACCACAATAAAAAGCATTACTAATATTTAGCCTTTTGATCTGTATTTTCATAACCACTTATATGAAGAGAATTTGTCATCCCTCAAAACGAGGCTCATTTAAGTCTTTTTAAAGCTTTGCTTTTGTTCTCCATTAATACATATTTTATCTCCAACGAGATGATTGATTGACTCTGCACGGGCCATTGCCTGCGAAACTGAAACTGTACTTTAAATTAAACTGATGATTACGATCATTTAGATTTTATACCTCATGGTCTTCTGTAATTATGTTAATTAATCGGGTTTTTTTTTCCTTGAAATGTTTTTTTTTTTCTCATAATGATTCTAAAAATGTGTCATGCTATTATCCCTCGGCACACACAACAAAAGGAACACACATCACTTGTTCGGTTACAAAGAAAGATAAAGGAATCTATAAATTTTACATTTACAAGATCCTGCAACGAAGGCGTTGTAAGTTACTCTTTCTGGGCACCGCAGGTTCATGCAGCACCGACGTAAAGGAAAACCGCAACCTGGACAACGTCTCTTCTAAGGAGGGAGCTGGCCTGGTGGAGCAGCTCCCCAACGGTAGTGGAGGAGGGGGTCGCAAGCGGCCCCTGGAAGAGGGCAACAATGGCCATGCGCACTCCAAATTCAGACCCAAGAAACGTAAGAAAACGCCAGGGCCGGTTCTGCCCAAGAACGCCCTGATGCAGCTGAACGAGATCAAACCGGGTCTGCAGTACAAGCTGCTCTCGCAGACCGGCCCCGTCCATGCTCCGGTGTTCGTCATGACTGTTGAGGTTAACGGTCAGCTGTTCGAAGGCTCAGGGCCTACGAAGAAAAAGGCCAAGCTGAACGCTGCCGAGAAGGCGCTGCGCTCCTTCGTGCAGTTCCCAAACGCGTCCGAGGCGCACCTGGCCATGGGCCGTACGCTCACCGTCAACACGGATTTCACCTCCGACCAGGCTGACTTCCCTGACATGCTCTTTAACGGATTTGAGACGCCCGCACCGTCCGAGGAAACGTTTTTTCTGGGCTCCAACGGCAACGGCTCCTTAAAACCGCTGGGAGAGTATCCCGTGCCCCAGGCGGCAGGTACGAACAGCCTCATGCAGGCTCCGCTTCCACCGCCCTCCTCCTTCTCCTCCTCGACCAGCGGCAAAAACCCTGTCATGATCCTCAACGAGCTGCGGCCGGGCCTCAAATACGAGTTTGTGTCAGAGAGCGGGGAGAGCCACGCTAAGAACTTTGTGATGTCGGTGACCGTGGACTCGCAGACGTTTGAGGGCTCGGGGCGAAATAAGAAACTTGCGAAAGCCCGGGCTGCCCAAGCGGCTCTGTCAGCGCTCTTCAACATGCAGCTGGACCAGACCCCATCCCGCCAACCCATCCCGAGAGAGGGGCTGCAGCTGCACCTGCCGCAGGTAAGAGATCTCGACAGAGTCTTTCATACACTTAATGATTGATGTAGAATTCACCCAGAAATGAAAATATTGTGCTCATTTGCAGTTCATTGAAAGTCCAAGTAACCAAAACTCCCAAATAGTTTAATAAAGGATGTAGGTGAGTTAGTTTTTTTATGGCAACAGAATTTGACAAATGTAGCAACAACATGAGCGCGAGTAAATGATCTGTCATTTAAATGTCAATAGCTAGTTACTACTTACATCTATGCAGCAGTAAATAGCAATACTTCATTTATACTCTTGAGATATGCAGGCAGGCTCAATTGGGAAAGAAATGTTGTAGAAGATTACAGTTATAGTTAATGAAAGTTAGAGGATGTTCACAAACTCAAACTCATTTAAGCCTTTAATAACTTATACTGTGGCTTCCTTTAGTGCACACACACCAGACGGGCTGATAAAGTCTGATTGAATCTGATCTATAACAATCTGATAAATATAAGAAATCGGTTCTTCACATCTCATAGGGTTTAATTGAAGTTTCTGATCCGTTTAAGTTTATCAGAGATCGTCATCTAAGCCTTTATAACGCGATGCTCAAAACCGCCACAAATGGCCATCTTCATTTAGGAACAAAGCCTAATGGAAATGAAGATGAGCCCTGTAAAAATATTGGGATGGACTAAGTGCTATAGCTTAAAAAAGTTTCTTGATATGTTTTTTAGCATTAGATCAAATGTGTCACATATTGCTTTAATTGTGAAATTGTCTTTTCTTTGGTGTTCTTGGGCCTGTTGTGAAATGGCCTTTTTATTCATGCATATTATATATATATAAAACATGTGTGTGTGTGTGTGTGTGTGTGTGTGTGTGTGTGTGTGTGTGTGTGCTTTTATAAAGGTATATGTAAAAAAAATATATATAGATTTTTATTTTATTTTTTTTTATTTATTTTTTTACATTTTATCAATTCTAGATTCGTTACATGTAAATTAGGGCCGGAACTTTAACGCATTAATTTTGATTAATTAATTACACAAAAATAACTTTTAAAAAATTTAATCGCACTTATTTTTGCACCGCAGAACGTTTCTCACTGGATGAGTTTCGGCGGACCGATTATACTGGAGCACCAACTAGCGTTTCTGATGTTCTGAATGAACTTGAAAGTAGGGATGCACCGATCCAGATCAGCCTTTATGTTTGCGTGTTTTGTCAGTAAAAGCCGGTCCTGTAATCAGCGGCAAATGCCATCAGGTGCATGATTTCACATTGAGCCGTATATACTACACACAGCTGTTGTTCACTGACGAGCTACACAAATCCACGCTGATAATGAACATGGTTTTGCGCAGCTCGTCAGTGAACAACAGCTATGTGTAGTATATACGACTTAATGTGAAATTACGCACGGCACAATATTGTTCTGTTGGACTTGGTTGAACAAAAATAAACAATATTTTGTTGCCTAAGCTTATGTATTCAGTCATTATTCAATGGTATACTAAAAATCCATATGAAAAAACTTACTTCTCACTGTTCTCAGGTCAAATATTTATATGCGATTAATTTCGATTAATTAATTACACAGGTACAGTTATTTTTCTCCTTAACCCTGGTAAGGTGCTTCTGGTGTTGTTTCTGGTTCAGAAGTGGCAGAGTAGTCCTTTTCTGAAGGGAAAGCTTCATTCCACTCCTTGTGAAGCTCTCCCAAGTGTTTGAATCTGCTCTGCAGAGTATTCTCAAGCTTGCGATCATCCCTGATACTTGTGCACCTTTTCCTACCCATTTTCTTTCAGCACTCTGTGAACAGCCACCTCTTCCTGTAATGACCTTCTGTCACTTAGTCCTCTAGTCAGCAGTCCTCTGAGATTTCCAGAGTTTTTACTGTGGGGATGGTCATTTCATGAAACTCAAATGTAAACATTTTGAGAAGCTGGATTTTTGACTTTCATGAGCTGTAAGGTCTAATCATCACAATTAAAACAAACAAAAACACTTTTGAAATGTTTTACTTTACATGTAATTATTCTAGAATATTTGAAATACCAACATAACTGAACATCAGTAATTCATCTACGTATATCTTTGCTTTTTAAAACCATCATGCTGAGACTGAAACGTTTTTAATGATTTCAGGAAGTTCTAAATTGACTCACTTAAGTTTCATGTACTTATTTATTAGATGAATAAAACTAACCAGCTCCTTCTTTTTTATGTTTTTTGTACATGCAACTTGTTATCAGGAAATTCGGATGGCCAAATAAAATAGTTAAAATCATAATGGTATTCACTATGTCATGTCACAGGCAAAGCATTGGATACATGTCATGCATATTCAATATATTGCTCACTCCTGCCACTGAAACAGCACAGTGAGTCAAAATGACCAACGACTGGCGTTTGTGTGAGAAGACGTCTATTTACACATTTCTACAATCCTCTGTTAATCCTGTTTTTGAGATAAGGCCAGGCCTGGAAGCGACCCAATCTTAATTAACATCTTCCTCTGAACCGTGTCAAAACAAGAACATTTTGTTTCAGCCTGCCCACTACCTGTCCACTAAAGAGCAGTTCTGTCAGCGGCATGTTTTGTGTCTGATGCTGATGGCTCGTGGGCTGTCTGTCTGCGTGACAGATACAGCGCCATGAATGTAAAACCCCATTATCCATCCCTAATCTGATAGCCACATATTTAACATGCTGTCAATATGAGACCTGAGGTGGAGAGGTGTATTTGTTTTATCCAGATGGCGAGAGGTTAAATAGACTCCCATCACGGTACGACTGATCATTTCAGGCATGTTTTTCCTGCTCTTGTGTGGCCATACAGACTGATCTCACATCCTCAGCGTGTTGAGTACTGTAATTATATATCAAAGTAATGTTTTATAACACAGTTTTTGCTCTTACAAACCTGATGGCAATGCTCACTTTTTTCAAATAAATTCTGTGATATTATAAACAGTTATTATAACAGTTAATATTATAAATATTTTTTCTGTTTCCCATATAGTTTACAGTATGTGTTTCTATGCACTATATATGTATGTGCATATATTAAAAAAATTATAATTGTATTTAAGCATTGGATTATACAAACATTCAGATTGGCTTGTAAAATTTGTATAATAGTAATGTAATAATAATAATAATTCAAAATATCATTATATTATTATTGTTTTTTGTTGATAAAATGTATATTTGTAAATAATGTTCATTTTATTAGCAAAATATTATTGCCATAATAAATAATAATAATAAAAAAAAAAAAAATATATATATATATATATATATATGTGTGTGTGTGTGTGAATAAGTGAGTGAGGGTGGGAGTAAAGGAGTGAATGTGTGTGTGTGTGTGTGTGTGTGTGTTTGTGAGCGAGTGTATGAGTGAGTGAATGAATAAGTGTGTGTGTGTGTTAGTGAATGAGAGAGAGAGGGAGTGAATGAGTGTGTGTGTGTGTGTGTGTGAGTGAGTGAGTGGGGGAGTGAGTAAGGGAGTGAATGTGTGTGTGTGTGTGTGTGTGTGTGTGTGAGTGAGTGTGTGTGTGTGTGTGAGAGAGAGAAAGAGTGAGTGAGTGAATGAGTGAGGGAGTGAATGAGTGTGTGTGTGTGTGTGTGTGTGAGTGAATAAGTGAGTGGGGGAGTGAGTGAATGAATGAGTGTGTGTGGGTGAGTGAGTGAGTGAATGTGTGTGCGTGAGTGAGCGAATGAGTGAGTGAGTGAGTGTGTGTGTGTGTGTGTGTGTGTGTGAGAGAGAGAGAGAAAGAGTGAGTAAGTGTGTGTGAGTGAGTGAGTGTGTGTGTGAATAAGTGAGTGAGGGTGGGAGTAAGGGAGTGAATCTGTGTGTGTGTGTGTGAGTGTATGAGTGAGTGAATGAATAAGTGTTTGTGTGTTAGTGAATGAGTGAGAGAGGGAGTGAATGAGTGTGTGTGTGTGTGTGTGTGTGAATAAGTGAGTGAGGGTGGGAGTAAGGGAGTGAATGTGTGTGTGTGTGTGTGAGTGAGCGAGTGTATGAGTGAGTGAATGAATAAGTGTGTGTGTGTTAGTGAATGAGTGAGTGAGGGTGGGAGTAAAGGAGTGTGTGTGTGTCTGTGTGTGTGAGTGAGCGAGTGTATGAGTGAGTGAATGAATAAGTGTGTGTGTGTTAGTGAATGAGTGAGAGAGGGAGTGAATGAGTGTGTGTGTGTGTGTGTGAGTGAGTGAGTGGGGGAGTGAGTAAGGGAGTGAATGTGTGTATGTGTGTGTGTGTGTGAGTTAGTGAGTGTGTGTGTGTGTGAGAGAGAGAGAGAAAGAGTGAGTGAGTGAATGAGTGTGTGTGTGTGAGTGAATAAGTGAGTGGGGGAGTGAGTGAATGAATGAGTGTGTGTGGG
>JAUMHG010000047.1:18132365-18143323 GCA_032359395.1 Enteromius anoplus
ATAAAATTGCATTATATATATATATATATATATATATATACAATTTTTATAAATAATTTACATGTTATTATATCATTTTTATACCATAATAAATGTGTAATTACTGGACTATACAAATAATATATAATTTCTTGTACTGTTATTAACATAGAATGTATATAATTTTCCTTGAAATGTTTTTCATCTTTTTAGTCTTGCTGCGTTAGCCTCCTTTTTCCATTTTCTTGGTTTTCTATGCTGCTCTCCTGTGAAAAATCTGTCAGCGTCTAGTTGGCCAGTGTATTCCTGTCATCTGTCCCCAGGCGCTAATGGAAAATGAAAGCAAATAAAGATGATGGTAGAAACTAGTGTGTTTTATCATGAAAGTAAAACGCAGCCTTCTGTTCGGTGGGAGATTTCACTGTCTCCAGATAATATATTGAGAGCACGCTCCGCTTAAAACTCCCATTAGCCGTCTCCGACCGAGTGACTCCGAAGTATTTGGGAAGTAATGTTAGACTCGTGTCTCTAATTCTTGCCCATTCGGCCATTGATTTTTTTCCCTGGCATAATCATTTTCCAGCATATTAACAGGGAGTTTAAGGAATGTCAAGTGGAGGGCACTATTAGCAGAAAGGAGTCACTGAGGTGCCTGAAGGGTTTCGATGAAATATTGATATTATATTGCAGCAGCAGAAGGTGAATCTGAGGTCTGCTGTAAATTTGACTTTACAGTCATCCATAGAAGAACAGGTTCTTTGAAATATTCAGTTGTGTTCGTTCAATTAAAAATCAGTGTATTGTGTTTAAACTCTGCATTAAACCTTTACTTGTAAGCTCAGTTTTTAGTTTGTGGAATTGCATATTTGAAGGAAAAACTTGGCGTGATTTTATTCATAAGTAACTGATTGGATTATGAGATGTGAATATTAAATACCGAAAAGGGTTGTTGAAGGGGATATGGGATAAAAAGGTTAGAAGTGAAAACGTTATTTTATTTGATTAATATGCACCCATGTATAGAAGCTCGTTTCTGCCACGGGAGGAAAAAAAACGTGAAAGTAGGGAAAACGTTTATTTCTCTCAGATTATTTTTTTTTATCTCAGAACAGCAATATTATTTTTTATTTAATTTTTTAAAAAGTTTATATCTTATATCTTTTTTGTTTTAATTCATGGCATACAATAAGACCCCTCAGAATTCAGATTTTATTCCCTACTTGAAGTTTACTTGATGCAATTTCGGGTAAATTTTGACTTATTTTTTTGTGAAATGAGTGACTAAAACGTCCCAATTGCCTTTATAATGTTTAATTTGTGACATAACATACTCATTAATAATGAATAACAAGACAAGGACCGTGTTTAGCTGTATTGAATGTATCTGTATTGTTCTGAACATGCCAGGCCTGCCTACAGCAGAATTGTGTATGTACTGGTGTGTGTTCATGTGTTATTGATGCTAGCATCTCAGTCTGTGTGAAATCTGACAACTGTATGCTCTTTACCAGGTCCTTGCAGATGCTGTTTCTCGTCTGGTAGTGGACAAATTCAGCGAGCTCACTGACAACTTCACATCTCCACACGCACGACGGAAAGTTCTGGCTGGTGTTGTCATGACAACAGGTAGAGTTCTGTGTATGATTTTTCATTTAAATATAAAAATATTATCCTGCCCCGTGCTTCTGAGAAACTAAATCAAACAAAAAAACACTTTTGAACTTATGAACGTCTTATTTATTCATTTTTTACTTTAATTTTACTTTTAAAAGAATGTTTTGCTTTTAAAATAACTGAAAGAATCACTAATGAAATCTGTAACACTTTACAATAAGGTTCATTAGTTAACAAAATTAGTAAACATGAACTAAGAATGAACACTACTTCTACAGCATTTATTAATCTTAGTTCATGCTAATTTCAGATTTTACTAATACATTATTAAAACACAAAAGTTGTTTGTTAACATTAAGATTAATGCACAACATGAACTAACAGTGAATGATTTAATACTGTGATGTATTGTTCTTTGTTATTTAATACATTTAATAATGCTAACAAATGCCATCTTATTTTAAAGTGTTATCCTTCTAGACTTCAGTACAGCAGTTTTAGTGTTTGGTGATTTTTGTTGGTATGTTTCCTCAGGCACCGATGTCAAGGACGCTCAGGTCATCTGCGTCTCCACGGGAACCAAGTGTATAAACGGCGAGTATATGAGCGACCGTGGCCTGGCGCTCAACGACTGTCACGCTGAAATCATCGCTCGCCGCTCTCTGATCAGGTATCTCTACATGCAGCTGGAGCACTTCTTAAGGTGAGGCGTTCTGTTTACTGTCCCTTGTGTCTGTGTATCTCTTATATGTCACCATAACATGATGAATGTGTAGCCGAGCAGCAAGGGAAATTAAACTCATAAACAGTATTTAATTTAATATTTTGTGTTATTGTATATTGTTTTAAATAGAGATGCACATTTAATAAAGATGAATCACGACATGGCCTGTTTTCACTAGATTTAAATTGAACCACCAATTGCCATGCTTGAATTTAATTTTGTATGGGAATATATTTGAAATAATAATTTATATAAGGTAATATAAACAACAAAATACAATTAAATATACACACACACAAACAACAATATATGCATGCACTCATTTAAACATGAAATAGTGCTGAGATGTCAAAGGATTAAGCACGTCCAATAATAAGTCTTTGTTTACAGTACATAGCATTTGTGTGTGTGTGTGTGTACTGTGTATATCAATTACATATACTGTAGATAAATACACACACATACAGTACATATTTTACAAATGTTAACATGTATATATTTATATTTTTAGAATTAATATTATGTATAAATATATTTAATATAAAAACACAAAAAAATCTTAAATATATAAATGCATGTGTGTGTATTTTTATATGCATAATAAATGTACACAGTACACGCTCATATGTTATGTAAACGAAAACTATTTTGAATGTGATTAATCGTTTGGCAATACTATATATATATTTATATGTAATTTAATTGTCTGGATTCCAAAAACATTGTACATAAGTTCTGTGTAATATTTATGGTCTTTATTGATGCACAAACTAGATGAATCATTAGCCAGCCTTTTCTTAAAACACTAAATACTGCGATCTATTGAAATATTTTTTTCAAATTTAATTAAAATAAATTATATAATGTATAAAAATACTAATTTAGCATAACTATTGCTGTCAAAAAATACACTAAAAGTTTGTGTTACATACTGTATACAGTGCCCTCCACTAATATTGGCACCCTTAGTAAATCTGAGCAAAGGTGGCTGTGAAAATAGATATAGGCCACATCATCAAAAATACAGTGTTCTTGTATATTTCATTGTACACTCGGGGATACTTTTAATCCCTGTGTTCACTAAACCTGTCTTGAGTGTTTGCTGCTAAAAAGCTCATTTTTAGTTTCGTCTGATCAAAGAAGCCAGTCCCATTTGTAGTTCCAGTCCTGTCTGACAACTGAACATGCTGGAGATTGTTTTTGGATTATAATTTTTCTAGAAACCCTCCTAAACAACATGTGCTGATGTAGGGGCTCTTTGACATTTTTTAAAAAGGTTTTCTGACCCTGAGACTCAACTATTTTCAGCAGTTCTCCAGCGATGGTCCTTGATGAGTCTTTGTCCACTCTCAAACTCACACGTCCTCTTCCAGGCAGTTTCCTAACATTGTATGGAAATTCTTCATTATTTCCCTGGTGGTGGAACTGTGAATGTTCACTGCTCTAGCTCTGTTCTTAAAGCCACTTCACTGAATTGTGAAGCTCAGTTATCTTTTTTTTTGCACATCAGAAATATATTCTTTGATTTTTCTCATTGTGATGGATGATGAAGGGATTTTGGGGACTTTGTTTTCCCTCCTATATGTATTTCTGTGAAACAGGAAGCCAGGGCTGGAGATTTTCATGTTTTTTTTATATGAATGGAAATATACTTCAGAGATATTTTACTCATAAAAAAATTCTAGGGGTGCCAATAATTGTGTCCAACTTGTATCAGAGAAAATTCATCATGAGATTTTCTCCCTTTTCAATTGTTTTACTTCAGTGATAGGTTTTGTGAATTTTTCAAATGAAAGATCAAACAATGCAGATTTGTTTTCACGGCCACCACAGCTCAGATTTACCAAGGGCGCCAATATTAGTGGTAATTATACAGAGTGCCCTCATTTATTATGTAAACACAAACTATGAGTATTATAAATGTTATGTTGTATTACATTTTTATATGCAATTCAAGTGAACTAGGCTTCAAAAATCTGCATATGAAATATTTAATAAATATACAGAGCACACCTTTTAATGGTTGTCTTGTTGAAGTTCAAATTGCAGTCACAATGTGTCAAAATAATTATGATCATATTATGAGTTTTGTATCTGTACATGACTAGAACTGGGAAAACATTTTCTGCTGTTTGTCTCTAAATTTAGTAACAATAAAGAGGAGCACCAGAAGTCCATATTCACGCAGTGTGACAAGCGTGGCTTCCGGCTGAAAGACAACGTCCAGTTTCATCTTTACATCAGCACATCGCCCTGCGGCGACGCCCGCATCTTCTCTCCTCACGAGGCGGGTGTAGAGGGTGAGACTGAGTCTCTTCAGTTCTTTATACAGACGGTGGATGAGGATGTTATTTTACTCAAACACTTGTTTGAAATGAATGATCAAAACGGAATAGTTGTATTTAATTAAGATCTCTTTTGATCAGGTCGCATTTCATTATATTTCACTCGAGTGTCTGACTGCATTTCAAAACCGAATTTCATCAGTGTTTTTAATTAGCTGGCTTTGTCGACTCCCCCTGTGCCGTGATTAATTCCACTCTTGAGTGTTGTATTTAAATCATTTTGCTTGGCTTTATATGTCATACAATGATTAAACAGTTGAAGCAAAAGGAAATCACAATTACTCTTCGTTATGTAAGTGTTATTGGTTGATTCAATCAATAATTGGTTTGTTAGGTATAGTAGATTTTTAAACATTTTCGAAACATTGTCTTTAAGAGCCACCTATTCTATTTAATGTCTAATTCGTCAATTTTTTCTGTTCAGACCAGGGAGACAGACACCCAAACAGGAAGGCAAGGGGCCAGCTGAGGACCAAGATAGAGTCTGGAGAGGGAACTATCCCGGTGCGCTCTAGTAACACCATACAGACGTGGGACGGAGTCTTGCAGGGCGAGCGGCTGCTAACCATGTCATGCAGTGACAAAATCGCAAGGTTATTTTTTTTACTCATTGACTTTTATAGCTGTTACAGTATAGTGAATTATTAAAAAAACAGTGCAATAATACTTCAATATTTTGTTATAAATTTAATATAAATAAAAAATAATATTTATTAATTTAAGTTATGTAATTACTACAATAAAAAACAAATATAAAAATATTCATTTGTATTTATAAAATACTATACATATATATATATTATTGTATGTGTGTGTATGTTATATATTGTGTGTGTGTGTGTGTGTGTGTGTGTGTGTATATTTTTTTTATTATTTTTAAGAACACTTTAATTAAGCATTAAATTTAAAAATATATAATATATGATATTATTTGATAATTTTTTCTTTTGAGTGCTGAGCTGATTTCCATGAGCTTGTTATTTTATTATATAATTTGGTAATACGCATAGAAAAACTTATTTTTAAAATCAAATTTAGATGTGTTGCTATTTAAAGAAATAAAAATGGTATCGCTTTGTTTTAGGGTCTCTTAACTAGTTGTTTATTAGCTAGTAGAATTAGCTTGCTTGTTATTACTAGAATATTAGCCATTTATTATGGTATTATTGCTATTATAGTAGTAATTAAGCACATATTAATGCCTTGTTCTACGTGGCCTTATTCCGCATCCCTAATTCTACCCAACACCAAAACCGACGAACTATTAAGTTATTAAAATTACCAGCAAATTAAGAATTTATGAAAAGTGAATTAGTGTTCCCTGTTCTAAAGTGTTACCTAAAAAAATGTGTTCTATTTCTCTAAGCCGAGCTCATCACACTGCCTTCTGGGGTTGTAATGCTACATTTACTGTTTGGTAATAATGAGCATGTTCTTCCTACCTTCTTACTTCTGTCAGGAGCTATTGTCAGCCCTCTTCATTAGAATAGCAGACAGCTCAGCAAAAGCATTAGTCCAGAACTTTCTGGTTAATCTCTCTGCACTAGGAAGACGCTGTACCTGTCACCACTGGGAAGAGAACAAGGGCTTTGTGAATTTAATTGCCCGTTGGCTCTTTCCGGGCTTCATAATTGACAGGGAAAGAAGTGCATGGTTCAACATAACTATAACCCTAGTTAAATAAAGAAGAGTGTATTAAGAGTATAGGAGGGAGCATTCACTTCTCCTGGGGGGTCAGTGTGGCGCTGTGTCTTCCTCTGCCGCCCAGCAGCTGTGAGCGGATAGATAAGGATGTGTCAAAGACAGCTGTGACCGGAGAGCACAGGTCCTGCCTGTGCTAATGAGAGAAAAGAGAAAGCCTCCTCTGCACACACACTGTCGCTCAATACTACAAATACATCATTCTCTCTCTATTTATTATGTATAGATTTTTTGTGAAGTTGTGTTTATTTATTTGTTTCTTCTAACCTGCCCTCCCTACTCTCGTTAAAAACACATTTTTGTGTTGTTTTGTTTTTTGTGTCATTTTAAAGGAGATGGATGAGAGTAAAGAGAAATGTGGGTTGTGACTGTCGGGGTTTCCATTGTACTGTGTATATATAAAAAAAACACATTTTGTGTGTACTGTCCCTTTAAAGCATACAAATTGTATATGTTAGCATCTATAATGGGAAAAAGACAGAGCGTTTCATGTTTTCAGTGTCTTTTTTATCTCTCAGGTTGAGTTTATTGCTCTGGTTTTCATTGGAAAGCTGTGTTTGGTCAGGGCTGGGCTGGTTTATGTGTTGCTCGGGGACACTCACACACAGCAGAACTGATGTTTACAGCTCACTCTCAAGGAAAAGCAGCCCATCTGCTGAGATGAATGAGCGCGTGTGTTGATAGAACTCTGTCTCATCCGTCAGGACCTGTACCTGCTCTGCTAGTAACCTGACTAGATGTAGGTCTCAAACCAGGACACAGCGGGTGGAGGGTATTCCTGTGAATTTTTCATGGGCGGTGCTGAGCCACTCGTGTCTGAAATAATAATAAGAATAAAAGTAGTTACTGCAAGAAGTGTTATTTTAGTGAAGCTGTGAAATTTGTCTGGGTTTAAAGGGTTTGTTCACCCCAAATTGAAAAATTCTGAATTTAATAGTTTTGTATAATATATATATATATATATAATTTATCTAAAAATTAGTGCTGTCAAAAGATTAATCACGATTAATTGCATTCAAAATAAAAGTTTTTCTTGACATAATATATGTAATAAATAATAAAATAATACATAATACTCTTTTTCTTTCAATTTAAAGAAATGTAATGAAAAATAATGTAATAATGTAAAGAACAAAAAAATCACCATTAAACATGAAGAAATGAAACATAATTATATATAAATATAATTTATTTTATATTTTATTGATGTGCCTATTGTATTGTTTGTTTAGTAATTATCGATGTGAATTGATGTGAGACAAATTATATATATATAACACAGCTAGTGCATTAGAATAATACTTCCTTACTGTTTTTCCAGTAACCCCCAACCGGATTTCTTAATTTTACAGAATAATACACAAATGATTTAGGTAATATAGCCAATTCAATCTAGCCTACTGTAGTACAAGCTGTGATTCAGCTGCCATCCTGCTCTGTATACGCACGCTTCCATTCACGAGATGAAATGCAACGCGGAAAGTGAAGTATACCCGGGCTGACGTGGGCTTTGTGAAACCGGCGTAACAAGCACATCTGGCCGCTGCCTGCGCAAAACTGCATGTGACGTGCTGTGAGTTATGCTCGTCTCCTGTCCTGGAAAATATAATTGGCTGAATCGTATAAATGCTGGATCAAGATCTAGTATGTATCATTAGTCTGAATTGTTAACTGTTCCCCTGGATTCCTGATCTGTAATGTGTGGCTTCCTATTTCCCTCATACTGCACTGCCAGGGTCAAGTGTTCTTGTACAAGGCTAGTGTTAGATGACCACCTGAAGTCCTTTCACTGACTTCATATTACTCTCAAAAACTCACACTTCAGTTCCTATTTGATTTGATTTCCTATTGATTTGCTTCTGTGAAACACAAATTAATGTAATGAATGCTTTCAGGAAATAATAATCACTGTATTTGTACAGTTAATGTCAATAAAAATGTAAAAAGCCATCTAGTTTAGCGAGTAGACTCTATAAACGCCGGCAGTAACTCTGAATGCGCTGCAGAGTGTTCTGGCTACAGTAGGGAAGAGCTTACTGTAGCTAACAAAGTGGTCTTATTAATGGGAGCAGAAGTTTTACTGTGTCTCTTTGGCATCTGAGGCTGTTGATTGGTCAGAACAGAGCGACTCCAATCACTTGAGTCTGGGTTCTTCTCAGCTGCATACAGCAGGTGTTGTTTGAGAAGCGGATCTGGGCTTGATTAGGCCTTTTGATTGTGTTCAGCTGAGGAGGGAGACCCAGTGGGTGAGTCTGGGACCTGTGAAGATGTAAATGAGGTGATTTGGAAGAACTGCACTAATTGAACAATTTTCCGCTGTTGCTTTTTTATATATCATTTGAAAACCATTCACATTTGTGCTTCTGGCCAGATTGCTTTTTTCTTTGGATTCTTGTAGCTCCTGATTGTCTTATGTCCCATTCACCCGTACATCTTTCTTTTTTTCAGTGCTTTACATGGAATTAGATTAGAAGTCCCAAAGGTGTTTCATTAAGTTAAACCACTGGAAATGGTAACAAACGAAAGAAAATTTGTTTTTGATGTCATCTTGTAAAAGCACATCAATGCATTAACGTTGTAGTCAGTGTGTTTAGTGCTGGGGAAGTCTGTTTTGATGGGGCTTGCATAAAAAGTTTAAAATCTGAAAAAGCTGTTGTCATTGCATACAGAAGGGGGAGAACAATGCAAAATTCCCAAACGTTTTAAAATAATTAACATTTTAGATTTATCTATAAATTAGGTAAATGTAGTCATTTCAATATAAATATAAATGAAAATAATAATAATAATTGCTAGAATTATCTGATCTGTCCTGTGCCGTTGCGTTCAGCAGGGGGAAATCAGTGCAGAATAGCAGTAATGAAATTATAAAATAATTATAATAAAATGTTAGCATAATTAAATTAATTATAATAGAAATGGGATGCTCTGTTCTGGTGCCGTTGCGTACATCAGGGGGAAACAATACAAATTCCCAGTAATGAAATTAAAAATAATTACATTATAATTAAATTTGCAAATATAAAATATGAGTCCCAGGTCTGTTTTGATGTGTTGCGTACAGCAGAGGAAAATATGTGCATTAAAAAATTCTGAAATCAATTATAATTAAAAACAATACAAATAATAACCGTGCAAAATAAGTAGGCTTATCAACATGACGTGTCATATCTTTAATTGTAGCGTGTCCAATCCAATTCCACCCTCAATCTTCCATTTTCAACTTTATCTATGCAGTTCTTGGTATTAATGAACGTCAGTGCTATTGTTAGTTGTTTTAACAGTCTGTGTTTGGTTGCTGCTTGATGCCCAGAATAAAATATAGACAAATCTGGTTTGTTCACGCAGGTGGAACGTGGTGGGCATCCAGGGCTCTCTGATGAGCTACTTCACTGAGCCCATCTACTTCTCCAGCATCATCCTGGGCAGCCTGTATCACGCTGATCATCTCTCCCGAGCCATGTACCAGCGGATCGCTGACATCGAAGACCTGCCCCAGCAATTCTCCCTCAACCGCCCCCTGCTCAGCGGTAAGACAACATCACACCGGCTCGCATTTTCACTCCCAAATCATTGAAAATGGCACCCATGTCAAATTGTATTACCATTTACAAGATGGACAGTTTCCCCCACTCGCCTTCAATTTCCTTGTGGTTTGATGAATTACTGGAATTTAGATGGGCCTGCTCTCCACTGCCGGCCTCTTTCAGTAATTCATACCGTGCCTCAAATCCCAGATTCCCCTGCTGATTTCTCTCATACTCTCGCGTGCTTTTTTTTCCCCTTAAAGATGGAAAATAATCTCACACAGCCTATAGCACTATAGCTGGGCTGGCAAATGCTTGTCAAAGCGTAAAGTGGTAAAACAACAGCTGCTTTTTAGGTCAAGTAACCCTTATACTGAACAATACGTATTGTTTTAAATATGAGACAAAGACAAATACTGTGAGGATTCAGTTAAACTCAGTGTTGGGGGAGTGCGTTTAATATTTTCTCAAATGGTCAATGCAACAAAATTCATTAAGTATGTGGTCAAATGGATAACTTTATTGAATATCAGTGTATTTAAACTAGTTTGCGTAACAAAAACTCTTAAAACTAACCAAAAGGTTATCATATTTATACATTATATGATCTAAGTGTTCGTGCTTTAAATGTATCAGATTTTCCCACACTCTCACAACTTTTTTCAGTCATATAAATGTTCAATCAGTCATTCCTACTTGGAAAAACTACACTATTAGTGCTTCTTTAAAGCTAAATTTGTGACATATTTGATGATCAGTTGTTCATCGATGTAAAGCTTCTGTGTTGCATATAAATGTGGCAATGTATGTAAAGATGACTTGACGGCTTTTTCAAAAGAGCTGAACTATTTAATGCTACTAAAATATCTTAATTAAGTTACTTTTCGAAAGCACTAGCATTAAGCTTAAGTGGACACCGGTTCCTTGTTAAAGACTTACTTGAGTTTCAACATGTCTTTAAGGAGACGTTGGCTGTGTATACGATGAACTGAGTCAAGTCAAGTCAAGTCACTTTTATTTATATAGCGCTTTTAACAATACAGATTGTAGCAAAGCACTGGACATTAT
>JAUMHG010000047.1:18161597-18173723 GCA_032359395.1 Enteromius anoplus
AATACGTGAACAAAGAAAATTCCTGGAAATGGCATAAAAATTCATAAAATCTTTTTCTAGACTGGGTCATTGTGTTTGTTTTTTTGTTTTTTTTCACAATTAAAATATTTTTCCTCAGAATTGTGAGAAATAAACTTGCAGTTGCGAGTTATGAAGTCAGAATTGCATGATATTAAACTCACAATTGTGAGAATAAACGTCAGAAATGTTTATATTAGTTTATATTACGCCAGTTTTGACTTTTTTTCACGATTGCGACTTTACATGTCTCACATTTTGGCCAAAACTAGCTTCCAGAAATTTAAAATTTTATTTTTTATTCTTTTTTATTTTTATTTTAACAATTTCTTACTTTTTAGACATTTTTTAAAAATATTTTTTTAAAAGATTAAATCAGCCTTTCTGTGTATTTGCATGAGCAAGATGCTTCACAAATTAAGCACTAAACACATTTAATATTTGTGCATATTTCTTAGGTTTGACTGTGATCCTCCTTGTCCTTTGTCAAGGGCTTACTCGGTGTGTGTGTGTGTGTGTGTGTGTGTGTATTGACAGTGGCTCTAGAGCTGGCAGTCTCATTGGTGAGGTTAGAGGGTGTGCTCATCTGTGGCGTTAATAAGACTGTTCCCACGTCTGTGTGTGACCAGTGTGCGGCTGTCACTCAGAGCCGTAACCAGCCGTACAGCATTAATTCACTCTGTCTGCGGAGAAATGACCATCCTGCTCCGCTCCATTACTCTCTGTGACCCTGGGCCGGAGGAGGATGGCCGCAGGATTAAAGTCTGTCACCTCACCTCCCCTTCATTCAGCACACTCAGCAACTCCTGACTCATAAAGCTGCTTTTTCAAATCCTGTTGAAATTTTTCAACCGCTTCAGGACCACCTCAACAGCAAAACCTCTAGCAGACACACTGCAATGCATTAAAGCATTTGGCAGATGCTGCTTGCAGATCGTGGTGTTTTTAACCCCAAACTCTTCTGTTAAATGTGTTAAAAATGCTCCAAAACCTTTGACGTTTAAACCATCTGTTTAAATAACCTGACCCATCTGTAGTGAATGACTACAGTTAGATTACAGTTTAGTTTAGTTTAGTTTGTTTTGTTTTGCTTTGCTTTGCTTTGCTTTTTTCATTCATTTGCTGTCTTTAACTCCGTAGTTGTAGTGTGTTTCCTAGTTGATTTATGGAAAAAAAGGCAGCTGATATCACAACAATTGCAGTTTTGTGCTTCACTTTTGCAATTTGATTTATGCTTATGCTCATTTAGAGCATTAAATAAAGGGTGATGACATTGGCTTTTGCACACAGTGTGTTCTGCCATCTAGTGTTTACTCTGTGTCACCGCATAATGGAAGATTTTTGCCATCCTCCTTATTGTGACTCTTACGTTAATTCTTATTTTGCTTTGTTGATCTTTTTTTATTATTATCTTTTTTTACAAATCACAGAAAAGTCATGCCTCTTAATCCTTATATGATAGAGGATGGATTTGCCTTGCTTACTAGTTAATGGTCGTCAAGCAACGGATTATTCCTTATGATCTTTTTAGTCAAGTAGACCACTTGCTTTACCCGATGTTGCTTAAAGGTCAAAATAATCCCTCTCCATTCATACCTGTGCACTACTTCTTGCTGTTATAGGAATGCACACAGAAACATTTCTGCAACTAACAGACTTTATTTAAATGTAAATACCGTTTGATGCACAAAGAAAGCTGGATATTGCGTACAAGTTTTGAAAAAGGGTAGCTGTCGTCTATCCATCACAGATCACCATGATCCTCGTGTACAACCTTGAGCAGGATCTTGGCTTTCATCATGTTCTCTGCCACTGCACACAAACAAAGATATAGGAAAGGGACGTGACTAATGACCATAGTAAATCAAACATTAATTTTCAACATTAGCTCACTGACATGCATATGAAGTAGCAGAGGGTGTGAATTAACAAATGAGCAACTCGGTTCTGCTGATGGGAGTCAGAAAGAGCTTGACAGTATAGAGCTGGAGCCTCTCAGCGGAGCTCATTAGACAGAAAGACACTCACAGAAGTCCATGTCGGTCGGCTCGTAGGTGTACATTCGGTTGGCGTATTTTCCAACAATGTCAGCTCGCACAGTCAGTGACGGATCTGGGTGGAAGAGGAGAAAAGAGTGAATCTCACAAAAACCCCAAAACAATTCAAAGATATTTTACATAGAGAATATGAAACAAGGGTTCCAGATTTTAAAGGCAGTGCAACAAATAAGCCTAATAATATGTGATCCTGGAGCACAAAACCAGTCGTAAGTAGTGTGGTTATACTTGTAGCAACAACCAACAATACATTGCAAGGGTCAAAATGTAAAAATTTTTTTGTCAAAAATCATTAGGATATTAAAGATCATGTTGCATGGAGATATTTTGTAAATTTACTACTGTAAATATTTTAATATTTAGTATTTTTTGATTAGTTTGATTACTTTTTATTTTTGCACCCTCAGATTCCATGATTTTCAAATCTCTGCCAAATATTGCAATACAGTATGCAACAAATCAAACATTAATTTAAAGCTTATTTATTCAGCTTTCAGATGGTGTATAAAAAAATTGACACTTAAGACTGGTTTTGTGGTCCAGAGTCACATGATACTTTAAAATATAAACATTACATATAATATAATAGTTACAATGTCAAAAGTTTGGCATAATCAAAATGTGTTTGCACTTAAGCACACAGAGGCTGCATTTATTTGATCAAAAATATGGTAAAAACAATTTGTAAAATAGCCTATTATTGCATTTAAAATGTTACAGTTGTTGTTTACAATATTTTTAAATTGAATGTATCCCAAGGCTGAATCTTTAGTCTTCAGTGTCACATCTTTCATGCTAAATCATTATAAAGATTTTTTTCGATAATGATGTTTTTTTTTTTGTTTTTTTTTCAGGATTCTTTGATGAATATAAACGTATGCATTTATAACAAACAAAATTTGGTAGCACTTTATAGTTAGGTTTCATTTGTTAACTACAATGAAAACTACTTTTAAAGCAGTTATTAATCTTAGACAATGTTGATTCCAACATTTACAAATACATATCTAAATGTATTTAAACATATCTATTTATCAATGATAAAACATAAACTTACACCAACAATGAACAGTTGTATTTCATTAACCAATGTCGACAAAGATGAATAAATACTATGCAACCATGTATTGCCCATTGTTAATGTTAGTTAATCCATTAAATGTGGTTTACGAACAAAACCTTATTATGAAGTGTAACCAAACGTTGTCCAACATTATAAATGTATTTTTTATAAACGTGTCCTATACTTAAATGAAATATTAGTAACTTCTTTCTTTTGACACTAAAGATTGGAGTAAAGGTTTAAAAAAAAAAGTCCCATCTTGGTAAGTCATTACATTGAACTTTTTAATAGGAAATCTGTGAAAACTCACCAACAAACAAGATCCTGGGGACATAGAAGCCATCAGGGGCCAAGTTAGTATCAGTGGTCTCATGCTGAAAATTAGAGATTATTAGAGTATTATTGCTGTTTCGGATGCATTTCTCATCTCAGTGTCTGCTAAATATTTGTCAATAATAATAATAATAATATTTGTACCACTAAATTGAGCATGATGAAATCTAATTTCGCCAGCCTTTGAATAGTTTGATGTTCAGAAAAAACCTTTTTCAGAGCTAAAAGAAAACAAATGGAGTACAAAAAGAGATCAATACATTGACTTGCAGTAGCACTTTATGCAAACACACAATTCAAATCAAACACATACATATGAAAACAAAGAATACCTATTTACATTATTACATGACATTTAATCTTTGTTTATTTGATTGTTCTTTATATAAACAAACAAACAACAACAAAAAATATATATAGGAATCAGAGACATCTAAAAAATTGAATGCACCTGTTCCTTTACTATACGGGTTTGAAACTGTTAATTATGAGTGAACTATTTGTTTAAGCACTCTTACATGGATCAATGACAATATCAATTTCAATAAAAGATGCCGTAGAAGAACCATTTTTGTCTAAATAAATAATGTTTAACATCTGAAGAACCTTCTTTGTGGCAAAACAATGTCCCTTCAGATTATAAAAAGGTAAGGAAGAGATGGTTCTAAGACCCGAGAAAAATGGGTTGGAGCCAAAGTATTAGGATTTTTATAGACTTTTTATTTCCAATTATTTAGACAATCTTTATATATAAAGATGATTTTCAATTATGTTATAATAAAATGATTCAATATACCATTTTTCTTTCTGCAAAATGTGTGCAAAATGGTCATAAACCTGTTTTCTCATTATGTTGAGAATTATTCTATAAACTAAATTTAATTTGCATATTAATGTCTTTTTGGGGCAACATATAGTGAAAAAAGAAGTGTAATAATGGGAGTAAAAACATTTTCCTGAGATGTTGATTTATTGATTAGACATTTTTAAATAATAATTACAAAATAGTGTCCTATATTTAAATAAGAGAGTCACTAAATAAATGTCAGACATTTTTGAATACCAAGGGGAGGGAGTGGAGTGGAGAGGTTAAAGAACCTATCACTGAATGGTTCTTTGTGAAGCCAATAATGATTCTTCCATAGCATCATAAAGCACCTTTATTTTTAAGAGTATATCCATTTTTATTTTATTAAAGATCATGATGCAGAATGCAAAAGATGCAAACCTTTACTGTGCTGACATTCCTCCAAATGATGAATGATCATCAGGGGCTTGTTACTATGACAAAACAGATATTTAAAATCTGATCATACGAAGTGAGAACACATTTAATGTGATTTTCTCTTAGGCTGATGATACACAGGGCAACATTCTGAGCAATTTTGCCGGGCAACTTTTTTTGAACAATGCTGCTTGGGCACTTTCCCATTGAAAATGTGTAACAAATTTCTATCTGGATAATTTAGATCTGTTTAGGGTCCCTGTGTTTCAACTGGTTGCCTATTAACGGCAACATTTCCCAAAGCTGCCCAGCAACATTGCTCAAAAAGTTTATCATCAGCCCTTAAGGTACCTGTCAACCGCTTTAGACAATCCTTCTTCATACGTCTGAACCCAAGTGATGTCATCACCCCAACCTAAAAGAAATCAAGACATTTTACTATGATCAATTTTCCATGGCATAAGATCAAAATAGACTTATGTGGGTCTGTTTATGTGTATGCAATTCACTGGTACCTCTTGATAGAGTTTGGACTGTCTTTTTTTTCCTTTGAGTTGAAACATCACAGAGCACAAGAAACAAAAGTAGTACGGAGATCATCCAGCGCTGCATGATTGCGGTATGTGTTATGTGTCCTAAGGATGAAAAAGGAGGTCAAACGTGACAAACGATCTGTTTTATTCGACAGTTTTTAAGGTTGGGTCCACCTACTGACATTGCACGACATTCTGTTAAATCGATGACAGGAGCTGTTAAACTGGACAAACGTGCTTGTGAAACTTTGTTCTGACAGCAATGAGTGACAATTGTTCAATTGACTGCTACAAACCATTTTAATTTGAGAAACGATCAGTTTTATCATTTAACTTGATGATATTAACGAAAATGGCAATCAGTAATTTGACATGCAAGTTATGTTCACATGCCCTGTCCTGAATACAATGCAGCTACAAAGTGAAAGTAAAGTTTTCACTTGGTATTGTGATGATAACTGCTGATTTGCAAGCTCTAAAACAACATGCTTTTCAGGCTGTCAAGTTTGGAATGAAATGCAAAAGAAACTAAAGCATGCACTGTATAAAAAGTGTGTTAACTAAGATAGTTCTTCTCAGTGCACGGACAAACCAGCCTTTATAAGTTCGGATTCAAATCAATTCTTTAAATAATTCTAAGAAATGAACAAAATAGCAAGTAAAAGAGAGCCTACCTGGAGTGAAACAGGTGAACCAGATTTACTGCCCCTCTCTTCAAGCCGACAGCAACTACAATGTTTTATGACGGGCATTTTTATAGTCATGCTATGTGTAACCTCCCAGACAGGTTTTGCATGCAGGTTGTATAGGATCAGCCAATCACAGGACTTCAATGGACGTCATCTACTGTGGTTTCTTAAGTTATTTCATTAAAGAAAATACTTATGCCACATGCTGTTTTACTCTTCTAGGAGTGAGCTTTAAAATCACATACTTTATGCGCAGAGTTATGGAACAAGCTCAGCAACATGTCAGTTTTAGGTGGAGTAGTCTCTGTATTTTTGTGATTTGAGGATCTTAATACTGGAGGCCCTGTGCTATCGGTTTTAGAAATCTCTTTATCTAAAGCTGAGATGTGTATCTTTTTGATTGTTTGTTTTAATCTGTTTTATTTAGTTATATATCTATTTTAATTTCATTTAGTCATGTTTGCCATGTTTCTTTTCTCTAAACTTTTCCCATAGAACTCTTTTGGCTATCAGTTTAAAACCCCCATACCTTTGTGAGTAAATAATAATTAGCTACAAATCAGAAAGGTGTTTATTTTTTCCCAGTTTGTTTTGAGATTATTATTATTTGTTATATCCCATAATTGCTCCTTTTTAACTGAATAAATGAAATCTTGTTTATTTAAATCTTTTTATAAAAAAAAAATTAATTAATTGTCACAAGGTGTTTTTCATTTATTAATTTAACTTTTTTTGTGCTCAGTTTTAGTTAAAAGGCTTGTTTTTTTTAATAACTAAGCCATAAATAAAATTAGTTATGCATACTTTAGTTTATTAAAATCTGTATTTGTTTTTATATTGTAGTTATTAGTTAGATTGTGTATTTGCGTCTTATTAATTAGTTTAAATAAAAAAAGTAATTAATTTACATTTTTGTTTTATTTATTTATGTGTTAAAGTGTTTATGTTTGTATCATTATTATTACATTTATTTCATTCTGTTTTGTACTTTAATTAAAATGATAACCTTTCTATATATTTAAGATAATGCATACACAAATATTTACTATTTAATTTCATCTGTTTTATATTCTGCAATCTTCTTGTTTATCATCATTATTATTATGATGTAGGCTATTTGTTTCATCCGGTCGGTTTGTGCAGGTAAAAGACATGTTTACTCCAGCTGGTCTGCAACACGAAGAAAGACCTGACATAAATTTAGACCGCTACAGTGTCCTCCTGTTGTTTGTTGTTGTCATGGACACCTGCAGCCTTTGACGAGCGCCTAAGTTCCGCGCAAGCGCAGAAACCGCCCAGCGGAGGATTGTGGGATAGAAAGCTATCGCCAGGGCAACAGCAGAGTTTAGCGAGCGGAAATCTGCAGCTAGCAGAACAGTAACGGCGATTGATTATTAAAGAAACATCTTTTACCCCAAATACCGTTTTAGTTTGTTGCCATGAACGAATCTGTAGCCAAAAAGACCCAGGAGACTCTGGGAAAAGTGATCAAAAAGCCTCCTCTGACAGAAAAGCTGCTCAGCAAACCTCCGTTTCGATACCTGCACGACATCTTCAGTGAGGTGAGTTCCTTAAAACATCAGTCTTAGGACATAATCTATGTTTTATTCCCTTCACCGTCTACATACTTACCTTTATACACGTCAAATACTGTTTATAGATCTCAAATCGCTAGCCTGCTAATGTAGCCTGCGCATAGCATTTTAAATATGAAGTAAGTCTCAACATATGATTGCCTGATGTGTAAATATCTCCTGTTAGCTTTAGTGCTTGAATGGCTAGAGCTTTAGTTTCGGGGTTTATGTTATGTTGGTGTTTTGACGGTGGCGAGTGAGCTTATATATTTACTAATACAATAACTGTTGAAACATTGAAAGCAGAATATCATCTTTCTCCTGTCTGTGTTTAGTTTCGTTCCAGTAAGAGCTCTTGTTGAGCTGTTTACCTGGTTACTAAGCAGAGCTCCACATGGTTATACAAACAAAACTCATGGGTTTGCAACCAAGGTGTACATGTAGACGATCTTGATGCATTCGTGGGATATACGTCCTAATTTAATAGTAGAAAATAGAAAAAAAAAAGTTTGTCAACTTTGTGTGCTGTTGATTCTGTAACTAGGAGTATATTTTCTCAATAAATGGCAACAAGTGCTAACAAACATTGAAGAAATTAAGCTAGAAAATGCAGTGATAATGATTAATAATAATTTATTTAATGTATTTTTGTTTGTTTTCTAATGCCATTTCTATCCCATCAACGCCATTTTATGCAGACATTCTTATACATATATATAAAAAACTTAATTTCTTGCATTTAATCAAATGCCAAGATGTTAAGATCATCAGAAACATCAGTTCTGTCAGGTGTGTGCAAACTTTAGGTCGTGCAGGTGAGTTGGGTATAGACGGTATCAGGTAAAGAAGAGGACAGTTAAGGATGTGTGTGTGTTGCTGTCCAGGGATAGGCCCAAGGTTTGTAAGCTCAGCTAAGATTAGCTAGACAGCTAGAATCACACACCGTCTGTCCACTGTATGCCTGCTCTATGCACCTCTTGAGTTATGCATGTCATGGTGTAATATTGTGTTTTGTTTTTATTATGATGTTCTCCATCATAATATATTATCATTAATGTGAACCGTTTACAAAAGTAGTGATGACTTTATAGTGCTTTGAGTTGCTGCCTATGTAGAGTGTTCCAAATCTATCACTTATGAGCTTTTATTTCACCTTGAATGCGCTTAGAAGAAGGTGAACGAGAAGGCAGTCTTTATATGTTTGGATGAGTAATTTGGCTGTGAAATCTTGTTTTCTCGTTTTTTAGGTGATACGTTCCACAGGCTTTATGAAAGGACTTTATGGAGAAGCAGAGATGAAGTCAGACAATGTGAAAGTAAGTGTCCAGAAATGTTCAGGTACACAGTTATTTTTGGCTGGCTCTAATTCATCCCAGTGGTCATGCGCTTGAAATACACCACTGTTAAAAAGCAAGCAGAAATTTTATTAATCAAGGATACATTTAATTGAACAAAAGTTACTGTCGGTATGTTTGTCATGTCAAAAAGGATTTGTATTTCAAATAAATGCAGTTTGTTGTTGTTGTTTTTTGTTTTGTTTACTTGGAACAATTTATCAAACAAAAACACATAAAAAAACATGTCATGGTTACCAAAAACGTATCATATTTTTTAGACTACTTTTAACATTATTAATAAGGAATAAAGTACATTTTAAAATAAATTAAATTGTAATCATTTCACCGTACTACTGTTTTTACTGTATTTTCATGCAGAGACCTCTTGGATTAAAAAATCTTAAAAGCCTAAGCTGCAGAATCATATTTCATCAAAGTTTGAATCATACTTGTCAAATCTTTAGTTTATATGTATCAGGCTAAACATATTTTAACAAGGGAAATAAAATAACTGAGTGCACCTTTAAGAGGAATTTTAGGCTATATATTTGTACATATGTCAATGTGCAAAGTAGACACTTATTTCTTGCTTGTTAAAGGACTATCTTACAATCATATGACAGTTTTATTTTCCTCGCTAACTTGGCAGTGATACATCATGTTACAGTTGACCTCTCTCTACCTGATCTTCTTCCTCATTAAAGTGTTCTTGGATTATATAGCCACGGTATCTCAGACTTCCACTCTGCTGTGTTTTTTGCTGTTAAGGTGTTGACATTGATCAGATAACTAAGTGTAACTCGACTCCTTATTTAATTAGCGTGCCAAAAGTTCCATGTCGTGAGTCATGAGGTGTGATAAATCTCCCTGTTAAAAGCTTTGTGCCTTTAACTAGCTTTACTAGGATCGGTATCAGTGACCCTGTAAGAGACACAGGTTACTAGCTCACCACAGCACTCTGTGTGCAAAGTGAGGAGTTCATGTCTGATCCTTCTCCAAACGTGGGGCCGTCTGAAAGAGCTCTGGCCTTTGATGTCCCCGCATGCATAATAAATGACCTCTCCACACCTGTGCAAAGCAGGACAGCCTGGCAGTATACCATGACAATATAATGTTTTGATAGCGCCACAGTTTGAATACTTTTCAGGGGAATCTTACTTCGCTGTCTGTACGTCTGTACGTAATAAGTGGGACAGAAGGAAGTATTTTGATGCCAAAAATGACACAGACATATATATATATATATAAATATATACACTACCGTTCAAAAGTTTTAGAACCGTAAGATAGTTAATGTTTTTTAAGTATGTTTCTTCTGCTCATCAAGGCTGCATTTATTAGATAAAAAATCCAGAAAAAACTGTGAAAATATTATTTCAATTTAAAATAACTGTTTTTTGTGTGAATATATTTTAAAATGGAATTTATTCCTGTGATACAAAGCGTCATTACTCCAGTCTTCAGTGTCACATGATCCTTTCAGAAATCATTCTAATATGCTGATTTATTATAGAATTGTCAATGTGGGAAACAGTTGTGCAGACAAATATATTTTTTGGAACCTGTGATTTTTTTTTTTTAATTTTTATTATTATAATTTTTTTTAATTTTTTAATTTTTTTTTTCCTCTGGATTCTTTGATGGATAACAAGTAAATATATAAACAATAGTGTGTGTGTGTGTATATATATATATATATATATATATGTTTGCGGTTTTGTATTGCCTTTCTTTTTTATGCTGATTTAATATAAAAAATAAATGTGAATTATTTTGTTATTAAAGAATTTCACCATTAAGAATAATGGGAATTAAATGCTCAAAATATTTAGTGTCTGAAATTATTATGCTAAAGAAAGTATGGAGAGAAAACTTGCTTCAATGTCAAAATGCATATAATGGTTTAGAAATTTTTCATTTTATGCTAAATCAGTCTGTCAAAATGCATGTGACATGAATATGTTTTTATATAATTTGCATGTTATGATTTCTGAAGAACCGTTAGACACTGGAGTAATGATGCTGAGAATTTAATTTTGCTGTCACAGAGTAAATTATGTTTTCAAATATATTGGACTATATATTAAATTGTAATAATATTTCACAGTGTTATGAATTTTACTGTAAAATTTGCTTAATTGTCTTTTCGTCGTAATGCATGATGTCATGATTATATATATTAGAAAAATTTGTGTTGCAATGTATTTGACATGTTTCCTTTAAAATTTGTATGATTTTAGTGATTGTCTTTATGCAACATTGCTTTCACATAGGCCTGTCACAATAACAACTTTTTTGTTGTGCGATATATTGCCCCATAAATAATTGCGATAAGCGATATTATTGTCATTTTTAAGACCATTCCCTTCCACTGAATGCATAATCATAATACAACAGCACAATAATTCAAGAAGGCCTACACTTTCAACTGACAACATTAATTCTTAAATATTTAGATGATGGAAATTAAGTATCAAAATATTGAATAAAAAAATTAAAACTTAGTAGAAAAAAGAGAAATGCACAAAGAACTTTTATGGAGATTTTTTCATCTATGGATTTTTCTCTTTTTTTTTTCTTTCTCTGAAAAGTAAGGATGCACATTATTGCTGAAAAACCCAATCCCTGCTCAGCAGTCAGATCTCTGTATGTACGAAGGCAAAGATCCCTAAACAAGACAATATCTGCAGACTAAACATTTTCGTAGAAGGATTTAAAAAAATTTGACCTAGCACCTTATGACTACACCATGTTATGAACGAGAAGCTGCAAAAGACAAATGCACAAGTGGAATGCAAAAAAACCTTTTTTTTTCTTTTTTTTTATGTTATTGTGTTTTTTTTATGTAAATATAGTGTTCAATATATTGCATGTACATATAGTGTGTGATAAATCTGTATATTGATCATTGTGACAGGCTTACTTTCACTTGGATATTATGTAGCCAGTAGTTGGATATTAAACACTGCTGAGTGTGTAAAATCATAACGCATCACATCAGCATACAGGTTGTTCTGCCGCTGGGACCTCATTAGGAACCTCATGAAGTATGAAAGCATTAAATGACAATATGGACAGTTGCACTTCATCATAACCAGCAAAGCAGAAATACACAAAAAAAGTATTTAATGGAGTGGATGCATCATCAATCTGCTGGCCATGATGTATGCACTGTTGTCTTCAAAGCATCAGGATCCTTTGTGTAGAGTGCAATTAAGACTAAGCTATATTAACAAAAACAAACAAAACAAAAAAAGGAAGAATATTTATTTTTCAATAAAAAAAAAAGAAGAATAT
>JAUMHG010000047.1:18175790-18188857 GCA_032359395.1 Enteromius anoplus
CACACAATTATACACCACATTCCTTGTTTCACTTTTACAGAGTTTAATATTTTTTTTCAGATCGTTCATTCATTCATATAGTGGGCTTAGGCTAGGCTAGCGTCGCGGGTGAAACTAGATAAATAGATAATTTTATGATGTAAGTTAGGGCGAAAATGAGCTTCCCCTATTTGACAGACCAGTAGCCGCCACTGCTGTCAAAGGATCAGAAACCATTTACTATTCTGTAATTGAAACATTGTCTGGGGAAAAAAGAAGGCTATGTGGGAAATCCACATTTTAGACACAACATTGGCACTTAATTTGCATATTTGTGCTCCACCAACAATAGTGCAATACTGTTAATCCAAACTAAGTCAAACAAAAAAAAATATTCTCAACACAGCTCTTGTTAGATGTATAATAAATCAGATTGATAATTCAAAGATTTAATGCAAATCAATCACAACAACAGTCCCGATTTTAACTAAATGCTTTAAAGATTCATTGCAGTTGTGTTGCCGTCTATGGAGTGTCGGATGGCTCTCTGATTTCATCAAAAATATCTTAATTTGTGTCCTGAAGATGAACGAAGGTCTTACGATTTGAAATGATATGAGGGTGAGTAATTAATGACAGAATATTTGTTTTGGGGGGAACTAACCCTTTAATAATTAGTAGAATTCATTTTCTATAAGGTTTTTGAAAGACATGCTTAAAAACTAA
Source organism: Enteromius anoplus (assembly GCA_032359395.1). Lineage (NCBI taxonomy): Eukaryota > Metazoa > Chordata > Actinopteri > Cypriniformes > Cyprinidae > Enteromius > Enteromius anoplus. The sequence continues at coordinate 18,176,496 of JAUMHG010000047.1, forward strand.
CATACCAAAACCATTAAAAGTTAAGACAAACACAAACACACACACACACACACACACACACACACACACAAAACCAAACGTGTTTACCTAAACCTTCATAACTATTCCAAAAAAACAAGATGGTGTAAGGTAATATATGCCATATTTACCTGATTTAAGAGTTTGACACTCCACCAGGGAGCTTCTGTGGCAGATTTATGCTAAGAGCGAGTTTATTTGCAAACTCTTTATTAGTCCAAAGTAGAGCATCCATATAATTACAAACCTCGTCCATGTCTCATAACGAGGCCTGTCATCGATATTTATTTGGAGAGAAATGGGGTCCTACTTTATATGCTAAACATGGAGTCACAATGAGTTTGCACATTCTCTGAGCTGGAGACACTAATGGCTTGCTGTAGTCTAATGAATGATACATTGAACCATGGCACAACCTCGGAGACAGAGAGAGAGAGACGCGCACAGAGAAATAGGGAAATAATCAGGGGAAGATGAAAAAAATGTCCTCAAACATTCTTTCACTTCTGTAAAGAGAGGGAGAGGACATGACCTTTGAGGAATCTGTAGCAAACAGCATTGTGAAAGAGCTTCTTTCTTTCTCTCTCTCTCTTTGTTTCTTTCTCTCGCGCTCGTTCTCTCATTAGCGTCTTGTAATTAGAATTTGTTTACTGATCAGTCATGCATTATGTGACATCGTAGTTGTGGAATGAAGCTGAAGATTACATGAACAGCACAGAGAGCACGATCACAGCGGCAAACAAACAAGCCTGAATCTCCTTTACAGGCTAATTATTGAGTTAGAGACCACTGTGATCCAAGTCGATAGAGTGTGTGAGGCTGTTGTCATATATTTTACTTCACAGTTTCTGAGAAACATAAAAGAGTCGCTATGATTTTCATCATAAAAAGACACGATCTTAAAGAAAATTGTGGTAAAGCAAGAACTGACATTGGCACAAATGAGAATATGCATGTGCAATTTTGAAATCTAGTATGTTTTTAATTGTACTGTTTACAGCAGTAAACATAATATAAAACAAAATCCCATTTCTACCCTATAAACACATTTATTTTCATACACAAAGCAGATGATGTTTCTCTTACCCTCCCTAAAATGTAATATTCGCCTTGCAACCGTGATCATATTGAATTGATGCTCATAGTTCCACACTCTCCCTCTAATTTAGCCACTATCAGGTTCGGTGTCGTCAGGTTAATGGCTTCATTAGGCCACAAATTGCCACCCTGGGCTGTGCTGGGCCGCCAATTACCATTTTTCCTCATTTGCTAGATAAGCCATTGAAAATATTGCCAAAACATTTCTAGTAAATCGATTATCTTGGGTTCAGAGTTTTTTAACTGATAAAGATCTTGCAACTTGCTGGTGAAGTGAAAGATGCCAAATGCCATCAAGGGAAACAAGCTCAAAGCGTAAGCTCATTCAACTATAAAACAAACTATTATCTGATATGGTGTGTTGAAATACACAAAGACACTGGGCAAAACAGCTGTAAACTAATCTTGCTTATACTTTTTTTTTCAACTTCAATTTTATTACATGCATCACTTCTAAGTAAGATTTCAAGGAGTTCATAGTGCAGTTGGACTGGATTATTTTATATCTGTTAAACAGAAATGTGTTAGAGGGAAGCTGATAGACTGTACTCAATTCTGTGAAGGAAATGCACAATAGAAATAAAGTGAATGTAGCTTTCCCCTGCAAAGTGGTGTTAATGTGTTTGAAGTGGTTTCAGTGTAGTGCAATGAGTTTGTAAAAGCACCCCCTTTAAAAATCTTTATATGACTCACTGGTTTGGATCCCTTTCCTAATGTAAGTCTATACAGTTGTTCTCAATCAGGGGTCCGGGGGCCAGCAAATTTCCAGTGGTCCAGATGACTTTAAATGATTTAAAATAACACAAAACAAGCAATTTATGTGATTTACAGAACTTAAAAAAAGATGTGAAATTAATAAAATTAGGTTCATATCCTAATATATGTAATCCTGTTAATCATAAACAACTGAAAAAACATGGGGCATTTGAGTGTTGTTGACTTGGAGTGAAAAGGCTGAGAGCCACTGGTTTATGGAATTTATCACTCCTTTTATCCGTTAATCTGTCCACAAGATTTGTCCATACAGTGAGGGATAAGAACACGCCAAAGTTTAATAGTTGGGGATAAGCACTTAGCAGAACACATTTTTCCAATGTGAACTGTTTTAGTTACAGAACTTGAAATGAATAATGTATGAATTGCAAACATTAGTGTGGTCACTGAGTCCTCAGAACAACAGAATACAGCACACAAATATACTACATAATGCAAAACGTACATGAGATTCCTATGCCACTGCATTAGAAATGTGAAAACAGAATAGGCATATAAATTGTCAATTAAATCAAAAGGGCACCATTAATGTGGGACATATTTTTGCATATATTCAAAACGTTTTGAAGCCGTACAATAGCTTTGTGTAAAAAACCAGCCAATGAAATAAAATTTATTTAGGATTCAAAGGATCAGTAACCAACAAGAAGCATGCACTGCTTTTATAGCGTAACATTTGTTGTGTGAGCAGCATAATTTCATTTTTGTTCACAATTGAGCATAATTATAAATCTTACAATACAATGGCCACAAATAAAATGCTAAAGCTAAACTTTAGCTATAAACAAACTAAACCATGGTTGCATGAAAAAAAAAAAAAAAAAAATCCTCATTCGAAAGTTTGCATTATAAAGCCTCTGAGCATGATTATAACTCCACGAGGCTGTGAAAGTGGAATAACGAATAGGCTAGATGAGATTACTTGCTCAGCACGATGACCCATTGACTTCAGGACAATGGATCCAGAAAGGCTAACTTGCAAAAATGCATAATCCCTGCAGATTTGATCACCTTATGTACCAAAAGTTTGTTTTGAATTACATAAGGGTGAGGATAAATAACACTTTTATTTTTTGGGAACAAACCTTTTAATAGAATCTTTGGTAATGGTTGATTATGGCAATTAACTGGGTAAAGGAAGTGATTCAGTGTGAAGACTGATAAAATCTGGTAAAGGCTAGGATTTCTTTCTTGAAAATTTACCATTATTGCCAGTACATGTTACTCATACAATCTGAACAGGACACTTGGGAGATTTTCACGGTGACAGAGAGCATTCATACTGAACTGGCACAATATTCATAAGTAATATATAGATGCCCTTCTAAATAACTCTTTTCCAATAATACAAGGCACATTATACAACATTGTGAAAATTCAGATGATAAAAAATCCTTCATAATGCTCACGATCAGTTACTGATGCCGATTCTGTCACTACCAAGATCAGTGGAGAATTCTGGGAAAGCATGCAGAGTTTATTCTAGGCTGCAGGCACAAAGAATCCAGGAGAGCAACTCTAATGACCAAAGCAAACTCTCATAGCTCCAGCTTCCAATGCATTTACTCCAAAATGACTTTAGCGGCATTTGAACGAACTCTTTTATCATTAGAGCCTCAAACTATGAAATATAATATTATTGACTTCATCACCATACGTCTTCATGAGTGAATTTTATTGCCTTTCTGTTCTCTTATTTTAAAGCTGCACTGGGGTGCCAAAACAGCTTGCATTGTGGGTAATGACTGGCATCAATATTACTGTAATGTGATTGGGTGATATGTGGCAATCATTAAGGGGGACGGTCAAAAAGGATTCTTCTTGTGTAGCCTACTTGTGCGAACAGAGATGCCACAGCAACAGACTTCTTCTATGCATGTATCTCACTTTCTCTGTCTATCAGTGTACAATTAGTCACTGATAGTCCCTATAACTGTTTTAGACCCTACTTTGAAGTAGGAGCTATTTTAGTTCCTCCAAATGGAGTTCCTGAAACTAAAACCATTCCTAGTTCCTGCGGTGCAAACATGCCAAAAAGCGGGTAGTTCCGCAATTAGTTTGGGTAGGCCTACTATGAAAAGGTTCCTGTGGTGTGAAAGGCCCTATTGATGAGGACTATCTATGCACACACAAAATCGAGCTGTATGTGAACAGTGTGTGCAGCGGACACTTCTGAGGGTGAAAATTATGCCACTTTGAAATTACTTAACTTTGGAGCTCTTTTCTTGCACAAAGGATGATATCAGAGAGCCAACTGCTCCTCCATAGACAGCAATAAAAACTGAAATGATTCTTATTAGGAGAATTATTTTTTTGCACAAAGAAAACAAAAACAACATCATATACATCACATACCATTTTAGAGATGCATTCTATTAGGCGCACACAGCCACGGATTATGCACATGCGTCTGCTTTTACCCCGATGTAAACAGTATTCTAGTAGCATCGCCTAAGTGAGGTTGAGCCATTGATGTCACATGGACTTGTCTTTACAACGTTTCTGGACCTGGGATCATTTCAGTAGTATTGGCTCTCTGATATCATCAAAAATATCTTAAATTGTGTTCCGAAGATTAATGTTTGTTTCTTTGGTTTGGGGCGACATGAGGGTGAGTAATTAATGACAGATTTTTCATTTTTAGGTGAACCAACCCTTTAATATTCATATTTATATGCATACTTTAATGAGCTGTCATTAGTCCCGTCCAAGCTGCATTTGTATCATTTTTTCTGTTATATTTATCTATGCTTCTAATGTTTATTTCCTATGCTGATTTACTTAAAGTTACAAAATCAGGGTTAGGGTGGTTAATGAAAATACACAATTATTCTTTTGAAGTGGTAAATGTTGTTCTTCCGGAGCACTGTACACAAAGCAGTGCTGCAATCACACAGCTGTTATTATGAAATGGGAATGAATCGACCATCACTGCAGATCAGCGTCAGACAAAGAATGGTTTTGAAAAAATGAATCGTTGAGCGAATTGACACGGCGTCGTTGAGCAAGTAAGGTAAAAATAAATGCTTATTATTAGAAGATTACACTGCTTTTTGCATGCATGCCAGTCTGATGTAGGTGACGACTCCCAAAACATAAACATTTAATTAACGTCACCCATAGGGACATTTAAATCCCAAGAATTGATTAGTCCGTGTTAGCTGTGTTAGTGTTAGTCTTCCTCCCATCCAATAAGTTTTTTTTTATATATATGAAACAAATGTCTCCTATTTCAAATTCTGTTAATTATGAAAATTAACGTTAGTCAAACAATAAAAGCCATTTTGTCGCTGAAGTTGCAGATTGCTGTAGTGCCTCAGTTTAAAAGGAACGTCCTGATTTTGCCAAATACTATGTGTCCCTAGGTCAACATACTTTGTTGTTGTCTTGACCATATCTCTACACCTAAACCTACTCTTTCTCATGAGTAATGCCTAAAATCAGAGGAAATGATAGATGACTGACACTAATGGATAAGCACCAACACACAAAAACTGTAAACTGTTTCTTCAAATCTGATTGGTTAATCACTATGTTATCCCAGGCTTAACAAAGATGTTGAGCCAGGGACATCTTGCACTTGGTAAGCGAGAAGTGCATGCGAACCGATCGCCTCCTCCAGTTAAATACTAGAGTCGAGAAGATTTAAACATCTGGAGGTATGTTAAAAGAAAGAGTACAACTTACTAAAATGTGTATCCTTTCTCGTGTAATGGCTCAATTACTGTTTCAACCGCAGAACTGTAAGTTAGAACTGTAGATACTGTGCATATGGTGCATATATAATGCTCAATATATTAACTATATAACATATTCATTTTAATTTTACTGTTCTTAAAGGCTTAGTTTATGTTTGAAAAATTCTGTTTTACATATGTAAACCGTGAATATAAAAAAAAATGGAGTTGAAATATAACCATAACTTTATTTTTAAGCTTTTGTATAGACTTTGTAGGCAAATCATTTAATTGTAACCTTAATATTAATTATACTGTTATAGTAATGTACACGAGTATGTACACACACACACACACACACACACATACACACACAGAGGCAGTAATCGGTATTGTATGGAATCGCAAGCTTGTGAATCAGAACCAGCTCCTCAAATTTGTATCAACAACCAGTCCTATTAATCACGTAAAGTAATTATTTCATTGAACAATATTTTATGACCAAAAAATAAAAAGAATAGATTCTCACAAACACAGATTATAAGGGCATGTTCAGTTCAGCAAGTATTTAAGTCAAATCTCAGCACTTTATGACCCCTCACCTTCGGATTCTCGTATCCATGGCAACACACCAGTTGAAAAGATGGAACTGGATGCAGATCATTAGGACCCGCGTTTCTGAGCATCCCGTCTCCATAAAAATACGGTAAACAACTTTTAAGGGCTCAGCGGATTCCGTCATGCTGCGGTCCTCTATTTCCTAATGAGCCACCTGTCAATACAACTGCTATCTTATGCACAATTACGCTATCAGTCTTGACACAAACAGCAGGCCAAGCGTGGGGAGAACTGGAAGATGAGAAAACGGGAGTGAGGGTTTGGGTTTGTCACATGTGGGACAGAATGTGAAACATTAAAACCAGAGCTCTTGGAAACCACCTCAGAGTGAATTTCTGTTTCTCTTGCAGCTGTTTGGAAATCAAAAGGTAGGACTCAGTGACTCACTCCAGCATCTCTTCGTCTCTTTCTCTTCACTTCCCCTGCGGAGGAGCCTGAGGCAGGAGAACAGGTGCGCTCCCATTCACCGCAATGCAAATGTGAACTTTACAGCGGCATTGTGGCTCCTCAACTACGCTATGTAAAATATCACCCCATTGGCGTCTCACTGCCTCTAATGAGCTGCTTATCATCCTTGAGAAAAATAATGAGGTTTCTTTAAACACCGCCACCTGTCCATCTCCAGCAGATAAACAGGGCAGAACCTCATGCTGTGGGCTGGTGCAACAAACGACCACTTCTGAATTTTTTAATTGTAAATCGCTCTTTGAACACACAAAGCAAATTTACTGAATAGCAATGGAGAGGTAATTGTATGTAAATAGACCATGTGCATTTTCATTGGATTGTAATGCTATGAGAGGAGTGTGCAGATGCTTAACCAACAGTATTTATGCTGAATGCTGAAATGTTACCAGTTTAGTATTACAGTGGTTTATTTCAGATTTAATCGGATTTGTAAAAACAGTCCTAACCTGTCATCAGAAACATTGGTATTTCAAATAATGTACATTAGTTTGATTGGAGAAATTTAGCGGTACATCGCTTGCTCACCGACAGATTCTCTGGAAGGAATGGGTGCTGTCAGAATGAGAGTTCAGTTTACCCAGAATATTTAAATTAGCATGTGTTTTACTCCCTCTCAAGCCATCCTACAGTAGGTGTATATGACTTTCTTCTTTAGGTGAATCCAATCAGAAATTGTCCTGTAATAAAATGTGCTTTACACTGCATTTTTGTAAGATAAATCTCAATATTTCAAACGTAATAAAGACTTTTCTCTCTCTTCTGACTATAGTAACCTGAAGGCAGTTCTGGTAGATGTCTAAGGATGGATGCGTTGCACAAATAAAACAATGGTTCCTTACTTTACCAAAGGAAAACTAGTCTTTTCTTGGCTTATATTGTGACATTTTTCTTTACACATCCTTGTTTTGTGCTTCTAATTCATGGTTTTGTTGTGTTCTCTCTCTTCACTTTCGTCACTAATCATGCAACACTGACATCCTACGTAATCCCCTGGAATGAGGCCTATATTCACCCCCTGGAACCTTTGTATTACGTTTGCGCAGAAGTATAATGACAATTTTTTAAATATCTCAAATTGATCTATTCCGAAAAAAGAATGGCATATATAACTAGGATGGCCTGAGGGTGAGCAAAATTCATGCTCATTTTCTGTTTTGGGTGAACTAACCATTTAAAACGGCGGATAAAAACACCACAAGTAATTCATTGGTGAGGAAGTGATGTAATACTAAATAAAACAACAAAAACATTTTTAAAATATCGTCTACATTTCTGATTGCTTGAGGGTGAATGTTTTTTTTTTATTGTGGGTGAACGACTCCTTTAATAATAATCTTTTTTCATCAAATATTGACTCAGGCTGTGTGATTATTAGTGATTAATTTGACTAATTAATTTGCACATCATGTAATCAATTTAATTAAAATCTCTAATATATTGACAGGCCTAATTACATTATTTTAAATTTATTCATATTCCACCAAGATGTAAGATCTGGAGGTGTTTATACCTAATTAACTTGGTGACTGGGATCATTTTAACAGTGAAACGATGAAAGGCATATAGAGGGAACTTCACTTCACAATTTTGTAACTTTTCTTTTTGCTGAAGGCAACAATCCGCATGTGTTCACTTCCAATGATGCTGGATCAGATGCGCAAATATCTCATTAACTATCCTCTGTGTTCATGAGAATGTTTTCTTTTATAGAGAGACACAATTTTGGACTATGATGACTGATTTTCTAACTGGCAAGTTCTCTTTGGATGCTGCTTTAAATCAGTCAATTCAAATAAAAGACATTTAACTGAGTTTCAGAGTAATAACTATGATATGCCAAATAAATCTGGCAAGAAAACCATCACTAAATCTGTTCTTTATGACTGACTTTTTAAGTAGATGAGATCATTTTGATTAAGATGACAAGTTAAGAATAATGTTAAAAGATAACAATCAACCACAGTGATTTATTGCCTTAAAAACTGATGACTTCAACCAAACATTTTGGCTTTTGAGAGTATGATTTATTTAAAGAAAGAAACTAAATTCTGCAAATATAGACTACGTTAGTAATTCATTAATAGCTACACTGTGAAATGTGATTTGTTAAGTTTACTTAATTAAATTGTGCAAACCCGTTGAAGAAAGAAGGCACTCGATGGTGCCTTTGTAATAGGTGTACATGATGGGGGCTGGTGCTCTTGCTCTTAGTTTGCAAAGGAAGTATAGACGCTGTTGTGATTTCTTGGCCAGTGAGGTGGTGTTGTTCGTCCAAGAGAGATCTTCAGTGATCACACCTAGGAACTTGGTGCTGCTCTCTCACTCCACAGATGCACCATTGATGGTCAGAGGAGCAGGCTGAGTGTGTGCTCTCCTGAAGTCAACAACAATCTCCTTCGTCTTCTCCACATTCAGAGAGAGATTGTTGTCAACGCACCACGTGGACAGGCGGCTCACCTTGCTTATGTAGTCGGTCTTATCCCTGTTGCTAATGAGACCCACCACAGTTGTGTCCGTAAATGTAAAACTGTGACCATAAATGTATGTTTAAAAGAGTATCCCCAGGTTTCCCAGACAAGGCTTAAGCCTAGTCCTAGACTATAGTGTAAGTCTGACCTGTTTTAACTAAAAGAAACCTGCACTGACTGGTCTTAAAAATACATCAGTGCCTTTGTTTTGTCTCAAGATGCACATCAGAAAAGATGGACATCTATGCCATATGTACATGTACAAACTACTACTACATATACTGTAAAACATTACTTGGTGTAAAGCTGCTTTGCAATGATATGTATCATGAAAAGCGCTATACAAATAAATTTGAATTGAATTGAATTTGTCTAAGGTATGTTAATAAAAAATACTTACATATCCTAATTGAGCAATTGCCTAATCCTGGCTTTGTCTAAACACTGTATGTGAAACTGGGCCTGCAAGTACATACTTTTGTGATATAATAAAATATTCAAACTGTTGTGCAAAGTCATAACAAAAATCGCATTCCTAAAAAAAAAGAAAAAAGAAAAGACGAGCATAGCTATTATTAACTGAATTGAAGGAAAAGCAAAGCATAAATAAAACATTCAAGTTTTTATGTTTTTATATTATTTATTTAAATTTTTGACATAACCGACTGTGTTTATGTGAATACTAAGCAGGATTCATATTTTACATATCTGTGTTTTTTTGAACATTAAAATGCCGTGAAACAGAACGCATTTTTAACATATCAATAAAGTATTCCCACTCTTAAATCACCATTTATACATGCTTCATTGCTCTAATTCAAAACACTGAAGGCTGCGTGGATATATATTTACCAGGCGCAACATAGACAGCATAAAAAAATGCATACTGACACTTTATATTCGACAAAACATGTGCATTAATGCATTAACTTTGACTTTAACATCAAGCAAACAAGTCCCTTAACATTAAACTCAAACTTATATGTATAAATACTCACCAGTTGTATTGTTTATCAGCCGAGTTTATCTTCCAAAAAACAAGATGACAGTTGATCAGAAAGTTCTCAATCCAAACGCGCAGTTCTTAAACAAATAATGTGCCGCTTACTGGGGTTATTTGAGTAACTACTACTTTTTAGCACAAATAGTAAGATTTAAAAGAATTACATCAGTAAGGTAAGCTAACAAGAGCAACAAAAAGAATTAAGTTTGCATGTTCGTTCGGTTTTACAGTGCACAGCACTCAAACAAACCATGTAAGGTTTACTAGGGATATTTCAGTAACTAGGACTTTCAGCACAAATAGTAAGATTTATTAGATCTACATCAGTAAGGTAAGCAAACAATAACTCCTTAAGTACAGTTAATAAAAAGCATTATGTTTGCACATTTCTCATATTTTATTCTTATGCATTTATTTCAGCTTGTGTACTATAGAAACAACATAACATACTGTACCAACAAACCTTGAGAGGCATAACCAGAGTATTTATTCAGGGATGGTGATAGATTGTACCACAGTTAGAGGTGCTTTTGAAGGTCTTGTCATGAGTGTTGACAAATGGACCCCATCCATAACCTGCTGTGGACTGACTGTACATGGGAATCAAAATCCAGCATGTGAGCATAATGTAAAGTGATACACAGAGATGGAGGAAACACCCATCCTAACAGACGGAAACATAAAACACCAAGCCATGGGGTGGAGGCGGCCATCCTGCCCTCTCATTGATCAGATGATGACATGAGACTGATGGAGATAAAAATAGGGTGTAAAGAAGGGGAAGCAGAGAAGAGAGTTATTTCCTCTCAGTAAACTGTCTTTTGTAAAGATCTGAAAAAGCTGCTTTTTCAGAACATTGCAGAATATTGCTAGGCTGCTATTAATCTTTTATGGGTCTGATCAATCCTCCAAGCTAGAATCAACTAGAAAATTATATGAACACTAAACAAAAAATTGGCTGTATATGACAAAACATAAATGAAATCAGCTGTTTTGTTTTTGTGTGTGTGTGTGTTGTGTGCCAAGTCTCGACTACATTATGGGAATCGTAAATTCACCTACATTTGAGATTATAGCCAACAATTTCCATCAGAAAAACTGCTTAATAAAAAAACACCACATAATGTTTTCCAAGCTAACTAAATTCTGGTCTGGAGCGGACTTGAAAATTGCACACACTGGAGCAGACTCAGGGCTTTTGCTCTCTGGAGCTGATTCCGGGATTGCGCTCTCAGGAGCGGACTCAAAGATTCAGTTCCCTGGAGCAGATTCAGGGATTGTGATCTGGAGTGGACTCGTGGGTTGCGGTCTCTGGAGCGGATTTGGTGATTTTTGTTTCTGGAACTGATTCAGAGATTGTGATCCGGAGCACACTTGGACTTCAAATACAGCATTGAGTACTTGTCAGAAAGTTTCTGATTGCATCAAAATCTCTTCTGCACTGTCACCTGCTCTGCTACATGTATCACTGAGACCATCAAACTGGCAGTTGTGCTTAGTTGTATCACAAGGACTTTGTGTATTTTACACTTTCAGTTTTGTTAACTGTATACATTCATTTATTTAAATCTTTCTGCAGGCTTACTGCCTGTTATCCAAGTCAAGACCAAAAAGTTATTTGCTGTTTTAATGTTTTACTGTTTCTCATGGTCACGGTTTCTTACGACAAAAGGAAAAATAAAATAAAAGCATGACATCAAATAACAGGTGCATGTATTAGTTACACTATGAACAGTGTTAGTTTGGTACAGGCAGCTAAATGCATATCAATGTATGATATTGAAACATTTGTTGAAATAGAAAAGACTGCTTAAAATACAAGTCCTTTTGTCTTGTACGAAATGCCATAGATGCTTTAACATTTCCCTGAATATATATTACCTTCTTATAAAACATCATGCATTTATTTACTCAATATTACACCTTCCTAAACATTTTGTCCCTATATGGAAATGTGGATGATGTATCCACATATTTCTTCATCTTTCTTCTTTGTGGGTCATAATAGAGTGGCCTCTGTCTATTAACAGATTTTGTTGGGATTATCTATGTATTTAAACAAATGGAAATCCTCCACCATTTCAGCAAATGTGCAGATTTTTAGATTACAAGCCCTTGGAAAACATGACAAGTCATCTTCCAGAGCTTGTATGAACAGGTATGTTACCCTTTCAGTCGAATCACTTCGACGTTACATATGGGATCTCGCATGAGAGACCGTTCGTCTTCGAGTCTTTG
>JAUMHG010000047.1:18210793-18222059 GCA_032359395.1 Enteromius anoplus
AAGCTACATACCTTCTATGTACATATCAGAGAACAATTTAAAATATTCTCTCAATGCATTCTATGGCACCTTTAAGACAACGAAAGTGTTTTTTGACCTTGCATGCAACCAACCTATTAATGGTGACTCCCAAAACCAAAATATGAACCTTACATTTCCCAGGGGCACTTTACTTATTTAAAACTTTTAGCTGCAAGTAAATATTCTCATGGATTTTTCAAGAGTGTGCTATGATAACACTGATTGCCCTGGAACACACACAGGTTCAATGCTAATGTTGATATTGACCACCGGTTGGATCAGGGGTCTATGGTCGGGATGCGCACTTTGACAACTCTGGCAGCCTGTCCGCTGTTCATCAGCGCCACTTATCATCACCTCCCCTGTTTCCGGGTGCTCCTGAATGCCGGTGCCAACCCCAACTACAACTACAATGGCCCCGTGAGCAGGGAAGCGCTGGTCAGGGGCCGGGCCTGCTGTATGCTGGATGCAGTTCTGAAACTCGGATGTGAACCAGCCTTTGTTAGCTTACTGCTGGACCACGGCGCTGACCCGTATCTAGTCCCCTGGGATGAGCTCGATCATGAAACCATGGTTCGCTTAAAAGTCAACGCTGAAGCCCTTCGCATGCCAAGAATGCCAAAAGTAAGTTGTATTCTTGATGTTGTCATCCTATTATTGTGTCCATATGCAGTTTATCTTTTCCTTTTAAGTGTAAGTTTTTTATACAGTGAGGTTCAAGAATATGGATTTTTGGAAATATGGAAATAAATGGAAAAAACAAAAACATAAAAATAATTTTTCAGAATCACAGGTAAGGGAACATTTAAAATGTTCATTAGATTTTAGTCATTTGCCATGCACTTTTAATGTGTAAAGAAAAATATTTAAGATATTTCTGTGTATATATATATGTATTTTTTATTTATTTATTTATTTATTTATTTTTAAACAATGTTGATGTTAAGAAAAACTTTTAAAATAGTTTTTGGTAATTGAAATAAAGCTACAATAAAATAGAATAAATAAAAATATATATATATATATTTATAAACTTAAATAGAAATGTATGTAACTATAAAAACTAACAAAATGGCCAAAGCACAATGTTTAAATTATTGTAGATTGAGTTTTTCCATGTGTCGTCAGCCTCATTTTTCATCCTTTAGTCTACTGTAAAATCTTTTTAACTAACAACAGTGACTTCCTTAATGACAACATCTCTATGGAAGTGACATCAGTTTGGAGGGAAAACAAGAGTTTAAACAGTTTTAGCAATTAATTCGGCACTTTATGGTATAAACAAGATGTGAGCATTTTGTTGAAGGGATGGTTTTAACTAGAAAATATTCTGAAAAACATTGAACTTGAAAAAGGCAGTGCAGGAAATGCAGAAGACTCAAAATTGCTTGATTTGTTTTATTTAAGGGTATAACTTCAAATATGATTCTTTCCATGATTGTCAAATTACAGTTCGATTTCTAAAGGTCTTTGAGGCCTGACCTGTACTTGCTAATATTGCTTTCCAACACAGAAACCCCGAGGAGATTGATGAACCTGTGCCGCATCACTATCCGGGAGATCATAGGCAAGAAGCGTCTATCATGTATCTCTTCCCTTCCACTGCCTGAAACCATCATAAAACTTATGTGTCATGAGGACTGACCATGTAGACGGTTGATTAATTTAAGGGTGCAAGTGACCTCTCGCTCTCCAACACTACTTAAATGGAAACCTGTGACTTCTACAAGACTGGCAGCTATGATGGTAAGGTAATGGCATTTTTCAGTGTTGATTTTCGGGGAAAATCTGCGGAGTAGAAATTTGTCAAATGGAGCTGAGAGTCTCTTATTGTGAGTTGAATGCATAACCAAATTGGCAAAAATGTATAATATGTGCACTTCTGCTGCCATTTAACTAGCGATTTCTTCTTTGCACTGTACCAAAGAATACAATTGCGTGTTGTAAAATCACTGTAATTCATAAGAGAAAATCATATTGAGATTCGTCTTATTTTAGTCTGCGCCAACTCTTACAGCACTTTAGTAATGAATAGTGAAAATGATTAGAATTATGATATTGGTGATATGTTCTCATATCACCTACATTAGATTATATTGCTAAAAGTTGCCTTACATTTTATCTGAATTTTTTCAATACTGGTAATGTGAAGAATGTGTACTCCTGTACTTTATTGAAGTACCTTCTACGTCCCTTGAATATTTCAGCTTGTTTACCTCAATGCTTTCTGATTGTCTTATTATTCAATATCCTGAAAGAATTTTTGTTTCATTACTTTTGTCATTATTTAAAAGAGCAGAGCGGAAAAATATAAAATAGGAAATATTTTGAAAGATTACGAACATTATTATCAACAACATACACTTTTAATATGGACATTTAAGGTGACATAATTCAAATACATGTAAGTTGATATTTAGAACTATAAAATTTTATCATTTTAAAATAAAATTAAAATGAAACCAGAAAATGTATTTCCATTTTAAAATGTTTTATGAAATGACATTTGTTTATAAATATATTTTGCTCATTTTCAATACCTTGATGAGTGGGAAAAACATCAGTTTTAATTTCTGGAAATAAATTATTTCAAGATTTTAAATGGTAGTGTAGATATTATATAATGTCATTTTTTCAACTCATCATTTCTTTTTCATTTAATTGTGTTCAATTATTATTATTTTGTCTCATTAATTAAAAGTCATGCATTAAAATATAAACAAGTAATTTATTGATGCAGTATCTTTTATTTCTAACACTGATATGCACACAGCTCTATGCTCCCATTGGCTTTTTTGATTGTTTGTATTTAGCTGTGTATTTTGTTCTTTACCCTAAGGGGCTATTCTTTCCTTTACTCTCAGCATTTAAATTACTGCTGAATCTCTTGATTAAAAAAGTAATTATCATTCAGCGCAGGAAGTGATTTAAGACTGAGCCTGTCTTCACAGAGGCCCTGCCCACAAGTTTCTCAGGGATCTTAGTAGATATCATGTTAAGCTATCGCATCTCACCATCATATAATAGCCCCTGATGTGCACTGATTCCACTGAGGTTTTCAACCATATCGGAGATTTCCCAGGCTTCATCCATCAGGATCACTCTCTGGGTACAACTGCCTTTTTTTCCTTGTCAGACCATAACTTTAGTGTGCTGTGACATTAAAACCACATCTTGTTGAAAACCACAAACTGTGGAAAAAGCAAAGCCTGGGAAAGGCCGCACTCTGCCAACGAATCACCAGTGGGCTCATAGAGAACTGCAGTCCCTGGTTCTGCATCTGGGGGAAAGGTGGGTTCACACACTACTGAGTGCACTCTTGTTCATGGGTATAATCTCCCCTCGGTGCATTTTTGCTGTTACGCTGCCATCGAAATCTTGAGCGAAGCTCTCGATGTTTAATGTCAATATGTCAGCAGCAGATCTTGAGTGACTGTTATCTTTTTTCTGATTGTTTTCAACGGCTGATATGGAAGGAGACCACTTAGCAACCCCACAACTCCAAGAGTAGGATGCATGTCCAGATGGGAGGGCACTAAATGCTTCAAATCTAATTGGCCAGTCCAGGTGTCATCTCAAAATTCTAACCTGTGATTGGCCAACTCCCAAGGCAGAGGTGGAATGCTCTTCAAAACCCAATGTGACCTCCTTGGTTTGAACCGGAGCGTGAAACCATGTTAAAATATGACAGACTCATTTGGATATTTTCCATCCAAAATAAATATGTAAGTACACTTTATGAAATAGCCTACAAAAAAATTGCAATAAAAATAGCCTAAACAGTTGTCTTTGTCCCTAGTGCAGATTGTTTTCACCAAGCACCCAACACTCTTAAAAATAAAGACCCCGAATAGGGGTTTGCAATGATGCACAAATGATGAAGAACCACTTTTTTATTCAGTTTCTTGGAATATGGAATTGTTGAAAATATACTCTCAGACCATCCAAGATGCATGAGTTTGTTTCCTCGGGGAAAGATTCGAAGAAATTGAGCGTTACATCACCTGCTCACCTATTAATTCATCTGCAGTGAATGAGTGCCGTCTGAGTCCAAACAGCTAATAAAAACTTCTCAATAATCCACATGACTCTATCCATCAATTAACATAAACTTGAGTGGTTTGGATTATTGTGATGTTTTCATCAGCTGTTAGGACTCCTGTCCTGACGGCACTTCTTCACTTTAAAGGAGTGACGTAAATCCTAATATTCTCAGAATCTGAGGGTTTGTCACCAAAATCCAACTCTAAGCTCTGTAAACTGAATGTTATTTTTCTAAGTTAAGAAAGCAGAGAAGGTCTGGCTGGAACCTTTATTTTGCACATTTCAAGTTGAGATTTAGTAGAAAACACATGAATGAAGTTAGCAAAACTAGCGAAACAGTTCTTTAATAGCTTACAACACCTTCAATTCTCTGTACAAACATTTCCATGACATCCTAGTCATTTACGACCGGGCTGCATCCCAGCAAACACCGGCCTTCATAAATAGACACACATACCAGAGCTGTCGTGTGGTATCTAGATGATAATAATTTGCTGCATGCTACAGCGTTGTCTTTTGATAGCCTGGCATTGGCATGTTCTGCATTAGTTTAACCCCTCCATCTTCACAAAATTCAGTTCTGACCAAACGGCAACTAAAAACAACTATCTATCTATTTTTTTTTTTTTTAAATGAATGTATTATGTATTATTTTAAATCAAGACTTTTTACTCCTTTTTTTAACATTAAACTGCAATGTAGATGAGACGATGTAGACTTGATCTCTGCTCTGTTTTGTTGCACTGTAGTTTGAGTTTAATGGGTTTATATTGATTCAGTGTTTTCTGAAGGATGGCTCTAGATGGCACTATCTTCATGTGAAGCCTCACCATCTCATGACTTCTTTCTCTCCACAGAGACCTAAAGGATTTAACACTTACTCTTGGGCATTGACTGTATTTATTTATTTGCTGACATATTTACTTATTTATTTATCCACATATTTGATCATTTTAACGGTCTATTTCTGAGCTCAGATTCACAGTGATTCTAATGCAGTCGGATATATTGATGAAAGTGTGGTTTCATTTATTTTTCTTGTTATTTTTAAATGTTTTTCTCTGAACCGATCAGCTGTAGACATACTTTTGCTGTTGTTTTATGATGCCACTAATTGCATTCTTGTCTCATAAATGTAAACATCTCAAGTTTCCAAACAAACGGACAATTTCCTCATGCATTTCTTTTTGGGTTTTAACGGAAACGCAATTAACTGCATCTTAGGATTTTATACGAGCTTATAAAAGTGCATGTGTGCTTGTGTGGGGGTATAAAATTACTTTTTTCCTTTTTGTTAAAATTGAGTATAACAGCTGCATGTTGTTTAGTTCATTTTAATCTCACATCTCCCCTTCTATCAGACTAATTTGCACTTGAGCTTATTTTATTTTCCCTCTTTAATTACATACCTTTGACTAGCTCTTTTTGTTGTGTGGTGTTTTTTTTCTCTCTCTCTCTCTCATACTGCAGGGGATTTCACATAAAGAAAAGGGAGAAAAAACAAATTTTTTCTTTTCTGATTTGTATATCACATGTGATTTAGATCAGGTATTATTTAAGCTGCGTCGTTCCTGCCAGAAAAACACGCTAGACTTCAAAAATTAAACGCTATTGATACACAGTCCAAGTAAAACAGTATTTTTGCTTTTTTTTTTTTTTTTTTTGTCAGGTCAATATAACAGGAAGGGTAGCGATTAAATAAATATGGGTGATTTTTCATTTCTGTGTCATACACATGCAAAATCAATTACAAAAGTATTTCCGGCGCAGTTCTCCTCTCAAACGTCCATTAGCGTGTCTGATCTCAGCGCATGACTTTGCTGGTAACAGTAAAGGAAGGCGACGCTTAAATCCGTGGCCTGGTTTAAGACAGGAAAGATTGAATGGAGAAAATTTACCAATAAATCTGTTTTAATTAGGAAACCAAAATTGCTTAATACCACGTAATTTGACTTTTTTTCCAACAGCAACTGTGAATTGCGAATCGCAAATGAATGTTCCAGACTCTCAGATCCTGCCCTGTGAAGTGTTCAGATCTGAAACGAATCAAAAAGCAAACTAAACAAACATGGTTTGCCATCTCGTATTGCAGGTCCACAGCCTTGTAGCCTTGGATTGGTGCTCATTAACCTTAGTCGATTTAGAGATCATGTAGATTAGCTGTAGATTGCTGTTTATTAATCTCGAGCAACACAAAACTGCTAAAAATAATCTGGATATGAATTTTTTATGTATGTTTTTTTCTTCCTCCTTTGGAATACCACACACTCCCAGAATTTTTCCAGCTCTGTAAGTACAGAGGCTTTGTAATTGATAGTATTCATTAAGCCAAACTACCCATGGTTAATTGCTTCTGTGAAGCTTTGGCTTTGGGGAGCAGCTCCACAGCTGAGTCGAATGGTTTGCTCTTGGCCAAGGAACAAAGCTATCAGCAGACATCTTTGAGGGCATTCGGGCTTCCTCTTGAAATTAAGCAGGAATTGTCACTCGGCTGACAAACCGCCATCAGACAACAGCATCAGCAGGAACCGTGGAAAAAAAGAGGAAAATAACAATTCCACGACCACTTTGGGAATGCAGTAAAATGTGTTTTCCTGCAGCCTGGAATCCCACAGTTTAACCTGCAGGCGCAGAATCAAGTGGAAAGCGGCCTTCCCGGAGGCCTGTGAAGGCTGCGCGTACGGGTCGAGTCACAGGATTGCCTCATCATGTGTCACGAAACCCCCCTGACACCAAGTCCACCGCATGCCTTAAGATTTCTGAATAACGCTATTACGTAACTCTGAGCACATTCGCATACTCCAAAAGGGGTGTCGCTTTCTGCTATTCTGATCGAATGACTTCGAAGTGAAAGCAGGATATGGGGTGTCTCATTTGGACGGGGGCCTTGAAGCCGTTCCCTTGGCTCTTCCTCCTAGTATGACCCTTCTGACAGAGGGTGGGAAAGGATCCAAGCCCACGGCCCGACGCCACATCAAATCAACCATTTCCTCCCATCATAGGACGGCTCAGACGAGCTTCCCAGATCTCCAATAAGGAAGAAAAGAGATGTTTAGAGGATCAATCCTGGTGGAGGACGATTTTGGCCATGGTTGTTCCTTCCCACTAAAACCTCTCGTGTTTCTTCTAAAGCATCGAGAGACGTTTTCCTCAAAGGCTGAATAAAGGCATACTGACAGAAAAGCCTCAGCCATCTTCATTTCTAACAATGGGTTTTGACTATTAAGGAAATATTTGTCCAGGTTTAATATGTTAGCAAATTTGATTTGATGCATTTAGGTTATTATAATGTCCACTATGTCATTGATTAAAATGATTCATTCATTCACCTTTGGTGGCACTGCATGTTTTTGATTCAATAAAAAGAACTGACTCTTGCTAAAAGGTTCAGTTTGCAAGAGCGTAATTGTAAGTTGAGTTTACCTGTTCAGTGTGATGGCATGTCTCTAATAACCTCTGCAGTCCAATATAGCAGCTTACAAGCAAGAAAAGAAAAATTCACAATACTGATGTACAGTAAAATGTTAAAAATAGGTTCAGTTTGTTTAAACCACAGACCTTATTTCAGCCATTAAACCAAAATCCAGACTCAAAGGGCGATGGAAACCCGTGCTATAATCCTAATCTGTTTTCAGCCTACAGTACATAAATGTGTCATTCCCGCGGAATTCTGCACGTACTGGAAAATTAAAATTTACTTCACGGGCAAATGCTGAAGATTTAACACAGTAGCTTTCAAAGCAAATCATGTAGTTTGTTATTAAAAGCAGTTTGTTGTCACTGGTTTCATGAACACTGTTTCCAGCTTCTTTTGATGCAAAGTAGCTAAAGCCTTATTGAAAAAAAAGTTGCTAAATGTCTCTAGTGTTATTAGCATATTCTTGACAATTCAAGATTCTTTATTTATCATGTGTAGTTATAGCTGGTACAACATACAGTAAAATGTTTTTTTCAGGCTGAAAAGTACTCCCCAACTGTGCTAAAACATACTAATAAGAGATAAGAAATAAGTACTAACAGAGTATAAGTATACAAGAGCAAGAATCATACCGTAAGTGAAAAAAGGAAAAAATCTATGTATAAAAAAAGAAACAGCCATATATATATGTGCATATATTCTAACCGGGGTATTGCACTGTAAGGGTATATGTAAAAACTAAATTGTAAACATATTTACACATAAATATAGATGCATTTGGAAAAAGTAACTATGGTAATAAATACTGTGTGCCATAAGGTGCAGATGTGCCATTGGTAGAGATATTCTTTATTTCCAGAAGGAAATAACATTATATTAATTTAAATATAAATAGAATGTATATTAAATTACATTTGTTTCCCTTTCTGTGCTAACATACTGTAATTTTAATGCAGCCAAATTCTCAATAAAAGTGTTTCATTCATATATTTTTCTGTTTCTGTTGTCAGACTGAAACATGGCATAACCATCTTTTCTTTCCAAGACGTTAATCTGCACAAATATCCTGAGCTGCCGTCTGATTAAATCAGATTCACATAGGACAAGGATAATGAAAGCAACAGAATATCTATTATAATATAATGTGCTGCTGATTTGTCGCTATATACACTTTTATATACAAGTCATGAAGTTGGCTACACTGTCCACGAAGAACCTTTAACATTGATGGAATCTTTCCATTCCACAAAAGGTTCTTTTATAATGAAAGAATGTTCTTTTAAGAAAGCAGTTTATTAAAATGTTCTTCACACTAAGAAAAGAGACTGAAAGTTTTTCAGTGACATCACTGTGGAACCTTTAATTTCAAGAGTCTATTTCTTGTTTGTTTTTTTAAAGTGATAGTTTACCCACATTACTGTCAAACTTGGAAGACCAGTTTTACGACCAATTCGAGGTGGCAAATTCGTACAACCTCACTTGTACAATTGTCTAAACCCCAGTGACAGGTAGGTTTAGGGGTAGGTCATGTGTATGATTTGGCAAACATTTGATGAATTTGTATGAGTGAGGTCATATGAATGTTTAGGAATTAGCCCCCTTGTAAAATATGTATGAATTGCTGTGAGATCGGGCTTAAAATATCTGCATTGTGTTCCACAGTGTTCCACAGTCTTGCGAGTGAGTAATTAATGATATCATTTACATTTTTGGGTGAACTTTCCCTTTAGGCAGATGCACTCATGGTTTGCAAAGACATAACTGGGTGACCAGGAAACCCAGATGGATCAGATCGATGGCCGTGACGAGGCTCTAAATGTGAAGAGTCAGCACATGAAAAGAAAGGTACACACAAGTCGATTTAGCTGACCCATGT
Source organism: Enteromius anoplus (assembly GCA_032359395.1). Taxonomy (NCBI): domain Eukaryota; kingdom Metazoa; phylum Chordata; class Actinopteri; order Cypriniformes; family Cyprinidae; genus Enteromius; species Enteromius anoplus. The sequence continues at coordinate 18,220,153 of JAUMHG010000047.1, forward strand.
GGCAGAACCTGATATTCCCCAAGCAGAGCGGAGGCCCGGTTCAGGCATACTCATTTACCTCAGCTCCATCTCTAAAGGCCTCTGACTGCCCCTACCTCTTTAGCTTCCTGTCAGGATCACGTATTTCCTGTCTGCTTGGTGTTTTTTCTCTGACATTAAGTAGGAGAGACAGGTGTGTGCCTGATGCCCCATTACCTGACACCCAAATATTATTACAAGGCTCTTTTTTGGGGGGGCTAACAGCGTCCAGTTTAATCAAGAGATACCTGACAGTCCTGTTTTGAAACAGTGCAGGGCATATTTATCACGGGCGGCTGTGCTTAAATACAAAGCGCAGAGCCCGTGCCGGTTGAATGTAGTAGTTGCGTGAATTTCCACGGAATGTTTATTTGGGGCAATGATTGCTAGGTGTGTTGAGAAAGCTCTCAATCTCTCGCTGGATCTCGTCAGCGTTGCGTGACAGCGGAGTGAAGATCTGGTCCTTGGTGAATTCCATCATGAAGTATATAGCTCTTGTGGTTTCAGGCGGTTTCTGAAGTCATGGCGAGGCTTGTTGATTTATAATCTCAGATGTCATCCTTCACAATGACTCTCCGCTGAGACAGACCCTGCGTTCCAAGCCCATTCGACATGAATGCTTCCTGTAGAAATGGGCGCATCGAGTTTTCAACCAAAGCTTTGGGTTGGCTTCAGCGAGGCACGTGCTGTAAATGTACTCTTCTAATCAGAGCAGAATTTGATTTTAATTCAGTGTCATCTCGTGTTGTATCTGGCATCATGCTTGGGCCAAAGTGCCGAGGGAAACTCCGTAGTGTATGATTAATGACTCACCCTGATTGGTTGTGGATGAGTATCTCACCGTATGCCCAAGGCGATTGCACATGGAGACACAAACAACCACTTTTTTATGACTCGGTTGCTCCAAACCTCCAGTGTTTCATCCCTGATATGCGCCTCCCTCTCGTCAAAAACTCATACGCTCATTACTATCCACATCCTCTGTAATTTACTCATCAAGAGGACAGCATCCCCAGTTTACTGAGCTGGTTTTGCTTGTCATCTTCTGGGTCGTATTTTATTGGCAATGTGCATAAACTCCCTGAACCTTCAGAAAAAGAAGCTGTCAGGTGTCTGGATGGCCTGGAGATGACCTTATCGAAGACCAAGACTATAAACTCCTTCTCATATGGATTCATACTTATTCATACTATTCAACAATTTCTGATCTTTGATAATTACCCTATTTGAATGATTATTGTCAGTTCAGTCATTTGCTTGAAACTCTAAATTAATCATCTGCAGGCTACCCTGAACATTAAAACCTTTTTCCCTTTGAAGTTTAAAATGTATTACCAAAACATGCACAAAAGTTAAATCAGTATTCAGTATATGCTTTATACTGCTTCAAATAAATTTTAATTATGAAATTATGAATTGTTTGTTTATTTATTAGTTTGGTTTGCATAGTGTATATATATATATATATATATATATTGTGCTGAATGATATATAAAATATTTGTATATATTTTTTATAATTGATTTATTGTTATTAGAAAGGTAAAGAATACAATGAATAAAGTATTTTATTAAGCATTTTGTCCTGTTAATAATCAATTAAATATAAATTATGAAGTTATGTTTACCTGCATTAATTCAAAAGTTCTCATCAAAACTTGCTGTTAAAATAAATTAAATTAAAATAAATTGAAATAAATGCATATTTTCTCATTTGCATGAATTTATTTATTTTTTATTCATTTATTTAATTGTTTAAAATTGTTTATTGATTTTGTTTCCATATAGTATGCGCACACACGTTAACCATATATATATATGTATGTATAATATATGTATTTGTATGTGTATAAATAACCTATTTATAACTATAAAAATGAAAAGACATTT
>JAUMHG010000047.1:18232442-18248449 GCA_032359395.1 Enteromius anoplus
ATATATACACACACATGTATGTATATTTTATCAGTCTAGCGTGGCGATCAGTTGCACCCCGGCCCACCACATTGCCTCCTGCAGCAAAGTGAAAATGCTGCATGGCCCTCTTCCCCCAACTCCTAATTCAAAGCACATTTCACCAAGTGCGGCTTTGAGAGGGGATGTGGCTAAAACAAATAAAAGAATCATAAGGAGGGATCAAAGCAGGCCTGCAAATCCATTCCTTCTGGGTAAAGAGCCTTTCATAAAAAAAAAGGGGGAAAAAATGAAAAGAAATCCCACATCCCGACTACATATCTCATGGAACGGATCAATGGCAAACGCGTGCCTGTGCCGGATTGATGGAGCGGACGCTGTTGGCAGGTCTGCGCTCTTTCCTACGGAGTGAACACGCATGGGGCCGTTTTCATAACTCGCTGTTATCAAGCCTTCGGGGAAATATGTATGTGTGTGTTTATGCATGTATAGACGGGGGTCTCGAAGACAGATGTTGGCACGGACGTATAAACGATTATAAAGCGCAGGCCACCAGGAAGTCGGTAATGCTCTCAAGGCGTCGCAGCCTGGGCAGGAACATTTGGTGACCATTGCGAAGCTATCCTCCAACACAGCTGCGAGGGGACTGACATAACCTGCTTCATTTAGCCTCGCAGCTGAGCAGACAGGCATTATCCTACTGAAGGGTGAGGTCTTCTCCATCACATAGACATCCGCCACGCGTCGTCAGAGGATTCTGGGTAAATCTGGACCAGAGCTCCACTTTGCACGCGGCACATACTTGCGGAGTGATGCATCTGTGCTCGTAATTCGCAAACGCTGTAGTTTTACACTCGATTGACAGAGTTTCACAACAGATCGTCTTCGTAAACGAAGAAAAAGTCAAAATCCAACAGATTAAGCGTAGCTAGTTTAAGATTTATTTTACACTGGATCAAAGGTATCAGGGTTTTTATTTGGTTTTTCTCGCGCAAACCGCACAATGACTAACTTTCCCCAAAGTTATCATGAATCTTCGAACCCTCCGTTCAACAAAAACACATTAACGTAATGGGCAATACATATTCCAGAGTTGTCGTATTGTAAACTCGACTGATTGTTTGACTTCGTAAGAGCTGAGAATTGACACAAGTTTGTTTCCCAAGCTCTCGATTCCTGTCTAAACACAAAAGAGGCACTGTGTGACAGTTTCCACACACAAAGTCTTTGTAATTACCACAAAAGACATACCCGTGGGGTAGGTCGATAACTCATCCGGCAAACAAACTCTGATGTCGGTAAATGATCCAAAGACTTATGATTTGGTGCACAAAATAAAACTGGCGTTTGGTTTGTGGTTTGTCCCTGAGCACAACAGCGCCGTATACTGATTCTCTGACCTGTTGTGACAGTTTATGCTGAAAGAGGCCTTGTGCATCAAAGCGGATGAGAAAAGTCAGGCGTTTTATTATAGGAATAGGCTGGTAATGAAGATGGTCTGGTTTCATATTGGCGTGGTTGATGCTGATATGTTTTGATCACTTCTTCCACAATGTGATGATAGATCCTGCTTAGATCCTTCACTGACTCAACAGACAGAAAGCAGGGGTTCAGAAAAAGGCTTCCTATTACAGCTACATCTTTACACTATTTACTGAAGACTCTGCACTGATTACCATAGTTTTGAAATGGGTAAAATAAAACAATAGGCATTTATAATAGTTTGACATATGCTATTGTCACATGATCTCACTATGACCTTATCATATTGTATGAAAAAAGAAATTAAAGAAATTAAAAAAGAAACATTCTCTTTTGCTCGCCAGTGATGCATTTATTTGATCAAAAATAGAAAAACTGAAACATTTATTACAATTTAAAATAACTATTTTCTGAAAGATTCACTGAGGACTAGAGCAATGATTCTGAAATTTCAGCTTTTCATCGCAAAAAAAATAAAAATAAATTTTATAATATATTCAGTTAGTAAACAATTATTTTAAATTGGAAGTGATTTTGTGTTAAGGGTTACAAAAAATTGCAGTCTGTCTGGAATGACATGAAGAAACAGAACAAACTGAGACAGACTCAATCCAGAAGAGCTGTGGTGACGTCTTCAAGATGAAGAAAAAACTACCTGGAAAGCTAACCTAAAAAACCATGGGCAAGTGTACCTCAGAACAGAAGCTGTTTTACAGCTTTTAGTAAAATCAAAAATTTATTTGATTTAGTTAATAGAAGTTAATATATGAATTAAATCTATTAGTTTTTAAAGCATCCTCATTGTACAGCATTTTTACACAACTGTCTTAAACTTTGAACAGTACTTTATCCTTGCAGGTAGGGTTTTTTTTTTTGAGCATCTTGGAGACGTTGGCACAGTTCTTCTGGATCGTCTCAGTTTGTTCTGTTACTTCATGTGATTCCAGACAGACTGGATGATGATCAGATCAGATCTCTGTGTGGAGCACTGGCTGTTGTCAGACAATAATCTCACTGCATTATTACAATAGAAGAAGAGAAAAGGCTGCTCCTGCTTAGCCGTGGCAGTGGCATAAAGCATCAACCAGCTTTCCTGCTGAGTGGTGTCATTACATAATAAAAGATACAGTGACCCCTGCAAACTTTGCCGTGCATGGGCCCCCTTTGCGGCTGTATGGAGTTAACATCCCAGCCTTGAAAAGAAATAGTTCTCAGCTATTAAAATACCTCTGAAAATGGGATGCTTATCAAATAATACGAACCAGATTGGCCCGTTTTCCTTCTAGCCTGGCAAGGACTGCAGTTGAGAAGATATCTACACCTTTCATGTCGCTTTTGAAGTCTGTGACATTATACGGGCTTTGAGCGTCTGGGAATGTTGTGTGGTTTATGCAGGCTCTGAGAAAGAGGCGACAAGCTGGTTCCTAGGGTCAGGGTGGTTTCGGACCAAACCTCGTACGTGGTCAGAAAAGATCACTGCGTTCTTCCACGAGTGGAAGGACAATCTGCTATCCCATTTCCCAATAGCTTGCCAAAGTCATGCTCTGGTGACACACCGCTGTCCTTCCAGGCAGCACGGATGAGTCTTTGAGAAAATGTTGCAGAATATCTTTCCGTAATTTTTCCAGCATTAAAGGGTCTATCTGATTTAACTGCAGCAAACTCTACCAGGCGTTCGAATCTGCTCTGTCAAAGCCAGTTACCATCACAGACAGGTCTGCTACTTCACAGACGTATTTCCATACAAGATCATTTAGGTTAGAAATATGGCCCTCCAAGCAGCCCAGGACATGAGAGAGAGAGCAGCGTTTGTTGAATGTTTAGAGGAAGGGAGGGCAGGTGGAGGTCAATGCTTTTAATATTCTTCTGTACGTGGGTAAGGGCAGCCGAGCTCCCAGAAGACTCTCAAATGACAATTTCAGGTGGAGTGTGTATGTGTGTGTTTGTCTTAAATGTGTGCCTTCTTTTCCCTGGACTGGCTGATTGCAGCAAAGCCTATGGTTCACATCAAAAACTCTTGACAAGATACAAAGACTTTGATCCGACTCTGACTTAATAACAACAGATGACATGATTGTAATATAATGCTCCAGCACCGAGATGGAGAACCCGAGTGCAGCGGTCTTATATGACAAAACAATTGCTGAACACTAGGATAATCTAGCATAACCCAGCAATGTAAACCGAGATACTATTACCAAAGACATTAAAGTTAACTGTTACCGTTTACATATAAGGCCAGGCAAAGAATAAAAGCATATGTGGAAGAGTTTGGATGACTTGTTTTCACCTTGGAAGTCAGCCTTTTTATCTCACAAATCAGACAGAATTACAAGACAAAAGCGAAATTTGTGTCCATGTCTTCCAATTATTCGTCCTATTTTGGGTGGACTAAACCTGTAAGATCAGTCAGTCCTCTCTTGCCTTCCTCTATAATGAATAAAACAAAAAATAACATTTATATAATTGACCTATTCTCTCTCTTTTGGGCTGCAAGGAAAGTCAAAGGTTAAATATACCATGTATTTACACGTATTTTGATTTTTTTTTTTTTTCTTCAGCATTTCAGGCCGACAGACATTGAGATGCACCGACTCTATGTGCAGGCTGGTAAAGTGGAATTCTTCATATGCTAATCAAGGTTGAGTAAACATTTCATGGCGTGCATGTGCAGTATTGCCGTCTGTCTTTGACATTTAAGTCTGGTGGTCACAGTCATGCGCGCATTCTTTCGGCATGGCTCATACTCTTCGTGTCCAGTCCAAGAAGTCTTCCCTCGTGCTGCTTTTTCAGGAGGAAATTATTTTTCATTGCCCCCGAAAGAGCAGTGCCTTGCCAAGCGATGTTGCTCTACGTTCTGCCGGTGTGATGCCAAGTCCCCTCTCCTCCGCCGCTCCCTCAGGCACGCCGAAGGCTTCCTTTAACCCTGTCGAGATGCAATAGAAGTGAGTAGTTCTGCTCTTCAACGAGAATTACATTTACATTCCTGCACCCACCATAACAAATACACTTTCAGTATATGCAATCTCAGCACATTTTGTTATGTCCAGACTAGAACTAGTTTTAAAGCTTTAAGCAATATATATGACATGTCAATTGTGTGTGTGATATTTATGCAACAATTCAGTTAACAGGGAGTTAATGTAACTTACATTTCACATTCTAATTCTTATTGTTTCTTTTTCGCTCCGTCAAATCAAATAGTTCCAGCAGAATGGCTGAATTAATGTATCAAATAATGACTCATTTGAAAGACATTTCATGAGTCATTCCAGTATGAATCAGTGATTCGCTCATAAAAACAGCACTTGTCACCACCTACTGGCGTATAGGCCAGGGGTCCGTTTTTCATACGTCGCTAACTACATCCAAGATCAAATGACATCCAAGAGCTGGTTTAAAACGCAACATGTATCGATAGTAGAAACACTCGATGACGAAATGGCAAAAGCAGGGTATGGGACGGAACGGAACAGAACGGAACGGAACGAAAAGGAAAAGGAAAAGGAAAGGAAACCGTACCGTACCTTGTTGCCTTAGTGATTTTTCTTTAAAAGGGTTATTTTGAATGCAGTGCAAAAAGCAAAACAAATAGTAAACCATTTTTTGTTTCAAAGTGCAATATTATCCTTTTGTATCCTTTCTTTCTATTGTACATGTAACTGTCACATCTGACGTAATGTGACTGCAAATAATCCTAAAGTTTCATCTCGGCAGCATACTTTGCTCCTGCGATTTCTTTTGAAGAGTTTGTTTTCCTTCCATTTTCTTGAAACTGAATTATTAAAGACTTCACATAAATGTCACCATTAAAGTAGGTTACCCGCATACATTCCCCTTTGACCAGTCAGCAGAGCATGTCAGGAGGTGGAAAAAAAGCACGGTTGCCATGATCCCGATGAGTCTACGGCCAGCGCAGGATTAGCATTTTATTACAATAGCTCATCACACATCGACACACAAGCTCACCTTCACTTACTGCACGCTCTTCCCTGAAATTCATGCAGGTTTTTGGCAAGACGTAAACTCTTAGGCCCGCTGCCATGTAAAATCACCCACAGATGTACAGAAAGTACTTCACGGTTGAGTTTAACCTGTGCCCTGCGGGCAAATGGAAATGGGTTGAAGGTGGCGGTCGGCTTTATGTTTTCTAACTAACTAATCGGAAACTAACACTGCTATGAATTATTTGAAGAGTTTCATATAGATCTGTTGTTGTGCTCTTGTTTTTTACTGCCTCTAAACAAAACTCAAAAAACAACTGTGGTTGATTGCTTTCGATGTCAATCAAACTAATCTTTTCCTATTCAAGTAGGAATGTCCAACCCAATCTAACGGCAACTCGTACATATTTTACAAGGTGGTTAATTCATACAAATTCATATTATTTTTGCCAAATGGTATTCATTGTATGAATTACCTACACTTAACCCCACCCCTAAACCTACCCGTCACTGGGGTTTAGACAAATCGTGCAAAATCATACGAATTTGTACGAATTGGCACAAATTTTCCACCATGTACGAATACGTATAAAATGGTCGTGAGACTGTGTTGGCATTTCTGGGACAGTATAAACTACAATGTGGACCAGGCTTTATGCCATATATCAAAAAAATGTCTGTCCAAGACTTGTGTGTGTTCAGCTGGCTCACACTCTGTGCATCATGTGAAATGACTCATTCTTTTTGATTCATGCTTACCTTTTGCGATCTACTTCTTATAATCTATTTACTTTTTAGCAGTGGGATTAAAAGCCTGACAGTGTTGGCAACAACTGAAACAAAGGAAAAGAAACACCTTCTGAACAGATTGTGAGTCTCAGAGCAGAAGAGCTGATCATGTGTGAAGGTCTGTGTAGTACATGAACAGAAGACCTCAAACCCTGTAGCCTAATAAGTTTATGATGTTTCCACCACTGACAGACTGCTGTTGATTTAAATGTAAAAAAAAAAAAAAAGCCTTATGTCATCTAACGGTGGGTGTAGGTTTTTTTTAAATATATAACTTTTATGATGTTACTTGTTCATGACTTCGGTGAGATACTGAGTAAAAGTCAGATTTATATCATATCATACATGATATAAAGCTTTCATGACTGACAGCATTGACTTGGCTTTCTGACGTCCTTCGTTTGACACACAAAATTGAAATATAACAGGACAAACTGAAAAAAAGCATTGTGCTAATGTTGGAAATATTCTGAGAGTCTGGAGTCTGTCATGACTGAATGAGAGAGGTGAATGAGAGAGAATTTGCTCTGAAGAAAAAGAAAACGTGAGGTGTATTTGATCAAAACCATGAAATTTATGGTAAAAAGTAGAAGCTGTGGTTCCTAGAACTTTACAACCTTATAAAAACTTTGTTTAAAATGTAGTAGCTTTTAGGTTTTAAGTTTAAAATTAAATATACAGTCAAATGTTTAACTGAAATAATGTTTTTAGAAGGTTATCGTCATGGTCATTACAATAGTGCACAAACTTTAATTTGCATCCACATATTTTTTGTTTAATTTTTTATATACAGTATGTTTCTATTATTATTCAAGGAAACTATTTATTTCATTGAATAGCCATCAAATGTGAGCCGTTACAGTAAATTCTAAGTATCAATTTATGGAATTTACTGTAAAAGATGTTTTGTTCTTTTTTATTTCCAAAAATAAAACATTTTACTGTAATTTCACGGTACAATTGTATAAAAAGTCCCATTGGATCTATCAGAATTTTAAGGGAACTTACGGTCAATCAACATTTTTACTGCAAAATTACAATAATATTTTTGTGTACAATGGCAATTTTATTGAGCTAGTATCAACATTTTAATATTGTCTTTCTTTTCCACTCAATAATTTTAATAAAGACATGTCAATAATTGATGTGCTTGTTGAGCAGTGTTGGGGAAAGTTTCTTTTAAAAGTAATGCATTACAAGATTGTGTTACTTCCTTAAAAAGTAACTAATTACGTTAATTTTGCGTTACTTTTTAAATATGGGCCGAGCTTGAGTGTTTGCTTTTAATATAAGGAGTTCTATATATAGCAAATGTGGAAGCACACCAAAAGGTGTGAAGAAAAAGTAACTTTACATCTGTAAAGTAGAATACAGAAGAAAGTTGAATACTCTCCAGCAATAAAAAAACAAAAAAACAAAAAAAAACAAAGCACAAGTGTTCGTTTTTGAAGTCATTTTTGCTTGTGAAGCAAAGGTCAGCAGCAAATATATTGCCTAATAAAATAAAATACATTTGTGTAATTTAATTACTGCAGGTTTGTGTCACATTCTGAGTTTATTTTAATTTTGATGAATACTAAATCTGTTTTTGAGACTGAGATGAATTAATGCACATTCACATTTAGTCTAGAACTACACTGTATTCACACACCGCACACAATCCCTCTGTGTTTCTGATTTCTCCCAACATGTCATTCAAGAGATTGTCAGTCAATAAATACGAAAACAAAGTAACTGGCATTACTTTGACTCAGTTATTTTACTTTACAAAGTAATGCGTTTGCTAGTTACTTGGAAAAAGTAATATTGTTAGTACTGTCGCTATATACCTGGCTTTAATTGGCTTTCTTCTGTATAATGACTTGATCGTCCAGTCTTGATTTTGCCCGCAGTGATCTAATTCTGCTCATAACAGCAGCTCATTTTGTCATGCTTGTAGTTTGTTTCTTGTACAACTCCATTTCACCAAGTTAAATTAAAGTTTTACCACAATAGACGTGACCTTTTCCCAGATCTTGAGGGTTGTGGCTATGAGCAATTATCGTCGTTTGGCTTCTGTTAAGGGCGCTTCTTTGAGTTGGTCTCGCAGAAACAGTCTGTGGAGACTGCAGCATATTTGAAGCAAAATGACTTGTCCTAACAACAATACCAATTATATGAGCATGCAAACTTAGTCTATTTTAACACTAAGGGCCGCAGGGGTATTCGAAAAGAGCATATGATGAAGATTAATATTATTTTATAATTTTCATGTGTAAGGGAGTGTGGAGAAAGTTGTACCAGTGCACAGAAATCTGATTAATAATAATAATGTCATTGCCTGCAGAAGTAATAGGAATTGATGAAGAATGGGGAAAAGATTGATTGATTTAATAAATATAAATATTTTAAATTATTTGAAATATAAATATTTTTGGACATTGGATCTTTATTTTTATTACTCTTTAAGAGTCATTTTCTCTCGCTTCAAACAAAACCATCCTATATTTTCATCTCTTAATTGAACAATGTATAAATCTCTTAATTGTGTTTTAATACATTATACATGGGCTAGACAATTATATAAACATACAGTATAGCTAAATCTAACTCCAGAGTCACATAAAACTTCCTCTATATTAAAACACTAAAGCACTATTGATGTAACAGTAAAGCTGCTTTAAAATGATGCAAATTGTGAAAATAACCAAATAACTTAACTATACCTTACCTATCTCCTATTTCTCTTTATCTTGTTTTTTTTTTTTTTTAAGTGCCACAGTATATCCCACTAGCCATGTGCTGTTTGATTTGATGTTATGGTGCAGTGCTGCAGAAACACTGTTAGATTTACGCAATGTTTGGCTTTTTTTCCCCGCTTTACTGCATCTGTGCCTTTCATGCAAATGCCTCACTATATCTTAGGCATGCAAGTGCAAACAAGCTGGCACAGTGCCCCGGAGCTCCAGACCCCACTCTGAGACCTGCCACTTACTTCCGCTAACTTATCCTTTCCACTCCTTTCCATGCAGACCTCCAAATTGCTGTCAGATGTAAGCCTGGTGTATATAAAAAAGTGTGCTTTTTCCTCCGGGATGAATTATTCATTGACAATCATTAAAATAATCTTCTTCAATATAGATTTAGTATATTCATTGTTGCATTTTTATTTATTAAACATTACAGGTAGTCCTGTTCATTTTTCATTAAATTTTGTTTACAGCTGCAGTTCATTTTTGATTGCATGTGTAGGCTACATATTACATTTCATAAATATGCATTTGACAATGGATTGTTATAATTTAGTCCAGGGATTTCAACAAGAAACCAAACATAATAATTAATAATATATAATAGTATATCATATTATAAATGTATAAACTGCTGTGAAATAATTTGACTTTACCTGGCTGCACAAATTAAGCTTGTATGAGACTGACATTTTTAAATGACAGGGCTAAAACTTCTTTGTATAGCAAACTAACTGAAACAATATTTAGCCTTTCACAATGCAATACTTAGCATCCTGGTATTGGAAAGCATTATAAAGGGAAGCCATAAAGAGCAGTCATTAATCTTTTAGACTCTTTCTGCTTTATTATGCTCCTCCAAAACCACAGATTACTTTTGAAAAAAAGAAGTGCATAACTTTTCTTAATTGCCAGCTGATGGACACATTATTCTAAAGTTTGTGTACCTCTGGAGTTTTAAACTCATTCTATTTATATTCCTTAAAACCACCATATTTTTACAATTGTACCCCTTAATGCACAAATAAAATTAACCAAATAAATTATAGAAATCAAGCGCTGTCTAAATAAATGCCCTGTATTTTACAATCTACTCTTCATGCAGTTTTGTTTCGAAACAGCCTCGTCCATTATAAAGCAAAACTGTCTCATAATGAGCCAATAATGCATTTCTTATGTTAGTTGTGTTTGGAAGCTTCACCTGAAACAGATGAGCAATACCAATAATAGCCTTCTCCGATCTATGATTTACCAAACGTAGTCGCACTGACTCATGAGAGCTCTACTCATTCAGCGGGATTATTCACGAGAAAGATATTTTAAACACTGACATGAGTCATTTAATCAATGTTTTTGGGGTGAAATAAGCTGTTCTTCATTGGCTGAGTCATTTTATTAATGTTTCTGTTATAGTGACCCAGTCTCTAAGGCTCCAGGATCATGGCACATTTGTTTTGTTCTCATCATCTGTGGTTTTCACTGACCTACCAAATGTCATTTATCCCTCTATAGAGGTTTCTAAAGGGCTTTTATGTTATCCTGCTCAATATTTTTTCTTTGTCTTTTAACATCTTAAAGTTTGTTTGTTTTATTTATTTTTACAATATTGTTCATTTGCCTTCAGTGTATTTTTATTGGCCAAGTTAATAATACAGTAAAATATTTTTATGATGTTTATTGAATTGTAATGATTGGTTAGTGTATTCATGTAATTAATGTGAATTACATACATTTGAATAAATATTTAATATTAACAGAAAACAGAATAATAAATGTTTTCTAAATAGTTTTCTTAGAGGCAGTTTTTTGAGAAATTTAAGCATTCCATATAAATGTTTTTTGGTTTTTATTTTATATTATAATGTTTTATTAATAAACTGTATTATTGTTTAAATAATATTATATTATTTAAAAAAAAAAAAAAGAAAAAAAGGTTTATACAAAATGTTTAGGATGCTGAGTTTTTTTTTCAGCTCTCTTTATTTTGTCTAGGGAACCAAGCGAGTCTAGACTACACAAAGAATAAGTGTCTGCTGATGACGCCCTTTCTGAGCTGGTTCCTTGTGTAGCTTGTTTCCAGATTGTCCTTGTCTTCCAGGAAAGACGATAATGACCGAATGGGCCATCTTCTCAAAATGCAGAACAACACGATGCAGTGATTAGTGCTTACATGTTCCTCGTTTTCTTAATCAGGTGACCCCTGCGGCCTCGGGACTTCTCAAACTACAACCGGTGTATTGGCCGCACCTGTGCAGCGGACAAGAGCCCTTTGGACTTTATCCTATTGGGTAATGATAAAAGAGGGATCTAACCATTCACAGACAATCTGTCAACATGCTGAAGAGCTCCTCTGCCTTTTAGCACGGGCCGAAAGAGTTGGGTATCTGGTCCGTCTCTTTCTTCAGCCACACATACTCAAGAGCCAGAGAGCTTTGACCCCTAGACATTCAGCAGCTCAGTTGCAAGAGTTTGGGATCTGCTGGAACAATTAACACCCCCTTCCATAAACTCACTCTGAAAGGGGGAGAGAGATGAAGAGATTTGTCTTTTAACAGGGAGTGAAGATCTGGAACAGTGGATGGGATCCAAAAGCTGTCTATTGCATGCTTCTAAGTCAACATTATAATAACTATCTCTTAAGCCACTGATTTGCTGTATTTGCACAGGAAGGAATCTAAGTTGTATAAATATTGCTCATCACAGCCATAGAAAAACAATGAAAATTCATAAAAACTTAACAGTCATGAAAATGACTAAAAGATTTTTCCTCTGTAGTAATGCTCTGCTTTTAATGATCTAATCAGTACAATTGTATTCGGTGTATATTTTACAAGTCTTTCTCATCAATGAATCAGTTTAGCAGATTGGTCTGAAGGATTCTTCAGCAAACTAATCTGAAATAAAAATATTTTTTCTTAAGCCTAAGAATCATTCAAACTAAAAACTAAAACTTGATCAAAATCGTTTCATCACATGAAATATATAGTATATAGTATAGTATATCAATTAATATTGATCTGCAAAACAATGGCCTTTGGCGTATAAATGACACGCACGTGTATGGCGTGCATATAATACCAGTTTCGAGAGCAGATGATATTAAGTTTGTTGGCGTGCATATGATACGCAGTTTCCGTGTACCCCACAACTCCTACCCATGTACAAGCCAACGTTGATTTTTCCGCGTGACCAACTTGAAACCGTAATCACGTTCCTGTTGAAATGGCTGGATTTTACCTGCGAAAATTCCCCGAACAACTGTAAATGTGACCGCACCGTATTTACCCTCACTACAGGTTTTGGTACAGAGCCAGAGGTTGTCAGAATAAACCTATATGTTGATTCTAAAGGCGGCGGCTGACGCTTTGCCGTCTCTCTGGTGGTGTCCCTGCCCAGCTCACGGGAGTACTGTTTATGCAAGAAGATTTTATGAACCTGATGCCTTTTCCAGACAGGACTGAGTGATGGAAAGGGCCGGAAAAGAGGGGAAAGTGTCCCATAGTTTTAATGAGAGGAAGAGTCTGTGGTGGAGTATCGCAGGCTTCCTCCCAGAGGAACATTAGCTGCTGTAGGTTTGAGGGTAACGCGTTAGTTGTTTATTACGAAAATTCATTAAAATAACTCTTCTAGTTAAATGTATCTTAAAATTTTAATTGCATACCTGAATTATCAACTCTGTATTGATTTAATCAGTGTTTCAGGATTATTTAAAAATCATTCTGATATACTGAAGTCAAAAACAGTTGTGCTGAAACTATGACAATTTTGTTGTTTCTTTAATGAATACAAAACGTTCAAAGGACCTGCATTTTATTCAAAACTGAAATCTTTTGCAACGTTATAAATGTCTTTCCTGTCTCTTTAATGTAACCAATTTAATATATCCATGCCAAATAGAATAATTTTCTTTCTAAAATAAAATTTAAATACCGACCCCAGATTTAAAAGAACTAACTAGGTCCTATCTACAAACACTGGGATTTGTCACTTCTATTTTAAATGCACTTCCAAATAGCTGCAGTTGAGGTAATAGTATATTATAATATTATTATTAAAACAAATAACTTACTTTGATAAGAACATTCCCAAACACTGCAAATGCAATCTCAATAGTTTTGCACTCACTTATGGGTTGTCAAATTGCAAGATTAAACTGTATGTTTAGTTGCTTAATAAAAGTGAAATTTTCTAATGTAACAACCTGTCACTTACTGACAACTGAAATGAAACCTATGAGCATTTCACATGCTAAACCAAATCTAAAATCATGCCTTGGATATCAAGGTTCTCCAGACTGTAATACAAGGATGTTGTTTCTTTTCTCCCTCTCTGAACCCAATTACTAACTGAAATGTGCACCTGGAATGTGAGGAGGCGCACTGATTGTTTAGACATTTTGTTTATTTGGGCAGATCAAGGCGCTGATCCAACAGGCCAAACAACCATATGCGGCACAAACAAATGACTTGGACAATCAGCTAGTTTGCATTGCTAATGTGATGAGACAGAATTAATTCCAACAAGTGCAACACAAAGACCAAACAGTGCTAACGGAAAACAGTGCGAGTCAAAAGTTTGGACACACTTCGATGTATTTGTTAGTCATGATCTTAAAACCCTGTTGATGGAAATTTTTTTAGCTTAAATTCTAATTAGTTTTGTAGACAAATAGAAATTGTGCTGCTTCTTTTTTCTTTTCTATACAGAACTTTTTTCATTCTGTAGTGGATGAGTTGGAGCGGATAGTCAAGGAAAAGCAGCCAAAGTGCGCAGCATCTTAGAATGCACAAATCTTTGACCTCTACAACGGGAATCAAGATGTTTGTTATAACATATGAAGCTGATCAAAATGAGAGTTTAAAGCAAAAACGCACATAAGGAATAGTACACCCCAAAATAAAAATGAGCTTAAAATGTACTCACTCTCAGACCAGATGAGTTTGTTTTTCCATCAGAACGGATCAGAACATCCACTTTTCCACTTCATAAGTCATCAAATGATGTGATGTTCTTATCAGCTGTTTGCACTCTCATTCACTGCAGAGGATCTATTGGTGAGGCTAAACTTCAGATCTGCTCAGATGAGTTATCTTGGAAGGCCTGAAGGGTTGTTTTTGGGTCAACAATTTCTTTAATCAGCACAGTTAGCTTTTGTCTAGCTTCTTGGCTGTTCATACTGTAAGATTCAGTAATGTCCTGGAGCAGTCATGTTAAATCTATAGCACTACCTAGCACTTCTTAACACTGACGTCATTCTGCAGTTCGTTTTGGCTGGACACAGTGATCATGATACAGAAAGCAATGATCATGATACATAAATCATACCTGATTGAACAGCATCATTTGCATTTGATGCTCAAGCCCAATCTCTAAGTGTTCACCAGACCCGAGATTTGTGTTGACACATTTAGTTGTTCTGGTCTGTGTGCTGGCATAACCAAACAGCATGGCTTATTAGCAGGGGCACTGCAACCTTTACAAGGCAACGCAATGGGAAACAAAAACAGTGAGAGTACAAACAAGTGGAGTAAACAAATCTAAGTTGACTGTGACCCCAGTCACTCTTAGAGGAGAGTTCAAAGTATATAATCACCCTGTGCTGATCGAACTGATTGTGGTCCAAGTGTGTAGAAGTAAACGGCGCAGAACAATCACCGTCTCAACACAGCAGAGCATGTCTGACATATGACTGCACTGACCACAGATAAGAGCTCTAATAGCTTCAGTGGAACAAACACCATTATTTCAGCACAGAAAGTTGTTTTTGATACTCTACTTATCTGGAAAGATTACCTCAACTTTGCAATAGCCAAACAGAGAGAGAGAATGACAACATTCTTAATCTTAATGTCTCCTGTGCACACTGTCTCAACAGGAAATAATGTATTATCATGCTGCCAAGGCGTCTGCTGCATGTCCAAGAGCTCTGCTGTCCATACACATTAAGCATCTCTGTGGACACTTTTTACATTTCCGGGCCTTCAGAAGCAGAAGCCAGCATCTTTTGGTCCGTGCGGCCAAGAGCTTTCAGTTGAAAGTAGCTAAAAGTCACTAGATGACATCACAATGGCAAATTCACTGATCTAGATGAAGATGAACATAGATCAGTGGGCAGATGAGAAGTCTTCAAAAGGGGCGGGGAAAATTCTTGGTAGAAAATTGTTAAATTACCAACACTGATTTTGGTTCACTTCCATCCACGTGATTAGTCGCTGTAAAGTAAAGGTTAAAACTGTTTGCTCTACAAACGTCTATTCAAACGATCGATTAAAATGATTTATTTTTTAACATTACCGAGGATAGATATTTTGTGCAACTGAAAATCACTGGAAGGTAATGTCACCGGAAGCCTGGCATATTCAATTCACAACTTTAGTTCTTACAATAATTAATGAGGTGGTGGTGAGGACCAGTGATGTGAGGGTCAATGTATAAACAACCCAAACCCGACCTACGTTTTCAACTGACCCGCCCGCAACTCGGACCGCAAAAAAAAAAAAGAAAATATTGTCCCCGACCCGCTTCCTGACCCGCATTTTTTTTCAAATGGTGCGCTCGCTGACGTGGCGCGCTCAGAGGTACGGTGGCGAGAGCAGGCGGTTCTTGAGGCGACCCATCATATTGTCCATTTCAGCTGTCTAGATGCATATTACTGATGAATGCGATGTTTATGTTTTGACCCTGCTTGAAGGATTCATCAGCAGGTCAACTGAGAGAAAGCCCTCTTTTGGAAAAGTGTGAAAGCCCTTAGGAGCGCAAACTGTTCGTTTTCTGGATGTTGATATGTACTAAAGGCTTGATTTAGGCCTATTCATTTAATTTGTTTCATTTTCTTAATTGAGATGCTGCATGTCTAATCGAAGTGTGCGTCTCTCCCCCGTCTTTCCCAACAAAAATCCCACCCTCTCAGAAAATACATAAAACTGACATTAGCTACTGAGCTATATGCGTTTAATGGAACCGTATGTAGAATTGACGTCTTGTGGTTGAACTAGGTATTGCAGTCAAAATTCAAAATATTGGAGAGGGGTTTTTCACCCGGCCCCTCCTTTTCAGACTTGGCACACTCAGGTTGCCATGATTG
>JAUMHG010000047.1:18258327-18268721 GCA_032359395.1 Enteromius anoplus
TATATATATGTGTGTGTGTGTGTGTGTAAATGCTATTATAAACAAATCAATAAAAAAAAAAAAAGTATAACTGTAAAATTGCAATACTAATATCTATGGCTATGTTTATTTATTAATTTAAAAATGTTAAACAACCAAACTTTGCTTTTGACAGAAATAAACTCTGAAACATGCAGTGGATATACTTATTGAATTAAATCATATATTTTATGATTTAATAATCACTCTAAGCCTTAATGCAATTTCAGTTGTATTTTTATGAGTCATGCAGCTGCATAAAATTGCTATAGAAGTAGCTCGTATGACTATATTTCTAAAGAGAAAAAAAACAAAATATTCCATCTGATCAAAATTTAAAACTTTATATGGTCAGACACAAAACTGCATGGATTTTTTTTTTTTTTTTTTTTTACTTTTCAGATGTGTTGCATAAACTTTTGTATTTTTCTATACATTTTTACATGAAATAAAAGAGCTTGTGGGTTTCTCTAAACATGATTGTCATAAGTGAGTAAATAATGAAAGATTTTTATTTTATCCGTCATTCTATTCCTTTAAATGTGCTGGAGGAAAAGACTGTCCACCTTTAAAATGCCCAAACAGTATTTAGTACCAGAACATTGCGAAATAAGCTCCATTATTCTGTGAAACACTCACAGTGCTAAAACATTGTGTGTTGCTCATCCGTCTCTCATGTTTACAGGATTAGTGCTATAATTCAGCAATGTAATAAAATGGAGAAAAAAAATCAATGAAGCCCAATAAACACTTGTATCCTGACAGCTTCATGATGTTCTGCCTTGTTTCTCTTAGCTGCGGGGTTTGTTTATTGTCTGGCCGTTCGACCTAAGCTGATCGTCACACTTGTGTCAGGAAGACTGGTGTCCTCTGGGCAGGTGTGTTTATTGTGCATTCCACTTCTCTAAACATGATTGTGACATCACTTCCTTTGAAAGCAGACTTGCAATAGGATATCAACCACCAACGATTATGCTATTCAAGGAACATACACGCTCACATCAAATCAGCTGCCACGTAAAGCCTCTCTAATCAAAATAATAGATGTCTAAACAAGGATAAAATACTGAGGGCAGTTGTAACCAGCTCTCAAACATTCGAAAACATCAGCGTTCCTTCACGAATTGGAACTGTCGTTTACGAAACAAACGCGGTTGATTGAATTATTTACACAGACACCCTGGAAATGTTTTGGAAAGCCATCAAACATTTAGTCAAGGTCTGTTAATGCAATAGCAGAGGGGATGTTCATTCACGCCGTTATTAAAATGATACTACAGTGCTTTCGGGTAATTGATCTCCACGTGCATGTGCCCCGCCACGCTCGATCTGCAGATCTGAGATAGCTGTGAAACACATTTTAAATGATCCACCTGCTTTGCTCATTACCCCGGGCCACTCAAGGCCTACACACACACATATGCTGAGATAGTGACTGCCATTTAGTAAGTGGGGAGATATGCATTTTTCCTTAAAATACATTTTGGGAATGTCAAGGTTTCATTGCCACAGGAGCCATTTAAAAAAATACCCTCAGGGTTTTCAGCCTTTCTCACTCAATCGATTTCACAGCATGCTTTATATTCGGAGAGCTTTAAAAAAAAAAAAATGAAGGGAAAGGATTCAGCATGTTTATATCATTACAGAACTGATTAGAATGCATTTGTATATTAAAAATATTGATATCGCCTATCTGCGTAGCTGGGGTCTAAAATCTGAACCAACATTGAAAATCTGGATGAAATATACTGAAATGTACTCACCCTCAGGCCATCCAAGATTTTTGAATTTGTTTCTTCATTGGAACAGATTTGGAGACATGTAGAATTACAGCAGTTGCTGGATCCTAAAACAAATCCCTCATTAAAGCATTTATACCTTAAACCATTGCTTCTGGCCATAATCAATAAGGAAAAAGTCAAACTCCTGTTGTTCTCTAGCTAACAAAATTCACCAAAATAATTGTACAGAACTGTTTTTGGACTGATTTCACTTGCAAATGGTGCTTGATCTGTCTTGATTCAAATGAAACCACTTATCACTGGAAAAAGCAGTATGTATAGACGACCCGTATTTTAGCCGGAAGCAGAGGTTTTAAGTTAAATGTTGTAATTATGCAACTTTTTGGCCATCAAGATTTTAACTGATGGACTGGAGTCATGTGTATTACTGTGATGTTTTTTTTATCAGTTGTTTGGACTCTCCTTCTGACGGCAACGATTCACTGCAGACGATCCAATGGCGAGCAACTGCTGTAATGCTATACATCTCCAAATCTGATCTGATAAAGAAACTCATCTACATCTTGGATGGCCTGAGCGTGTGTACATCTTCAGCAAATTCATTTTTGGGAGAACTATTCCTTTAAACCTGGAAAGTTTTAGCAAAAGCAAGATAAGCTGTTTTTCAATGACAGAAATATTTCATTTTCTGTAGTATTTCTTTGTTAGCTAATCAAATCGACATCGAATAAGCGTCTTTTCTTGCTTCTATTGAAAGATCATGTCGTGTCTCATGCTGCTGTCAATTAAACAAAAGGGAGACAAACCAAATATTGAGTCATTCTAAAATCCATGTCATTTTGTTATGCTGATAGCAATTATAGCAAACACATGGTGAAAATGTGTGTCATAAGATCTATTGTAGAGAAACTTGGCTTTCTGGACTGCTTGCATTAGCATTAGCAAACATCACAGCTGACATCTGTAAATGGATCACATTTTTTTGTAATCCACATCATCAGTCGGCTTCACAAAACCGTAATTAACTTCTACATGCAGAAAAACACATCTTACAGGAAGACCAAATAAACCGATTTTTGTTGATCTCGCCCAAAAACAGATTTCTTTTATTTTATATTTTCCATGTATCACCACCATGTGTTATTTTAGCAAATATGCACATTTCAATTAAGATGTATTTGTGAATATAAGCTATGTTAACCATTTAGCATAGGGACCAATTTAACTTATTAACTAGTTGCTTATTAGCATGCTCATTGTTAACATATTGGCTGTTTATTAGTACTTATAAGCACATATTTTGCATGACCATACTCTACATCATTACCTAAACTTAACAACTACCTTATTAATTATTGATAAAGAGCAAATTAAAGGTTTATAAAGGCAAAAATCATAGTTAATTGTTTTCTGAATAGCAAGAATTGGGCTTTAAAATAAAGCATAAATAAATAAATAAATAAATAAATAAATACATATATATATATATATATATATAACAGATAAATATATATACTTTTTAAAATTTTATAAATGTAATAACTCTATAAATAAAATGTAAATATCATACATACAATAAAATATGATTTAAGTATATTTATTATACAAAATGTATTATTAGATTTGTGCCTGATTATGTCATTTTATTAAACTACAACAACTCAAACTAGAAAATATACCCACTTTAAAAGACACCCACTTGTTTTTTGTTAAACCAAGTTATTTGTTCTCTAACACTACTTTAACCTGACAGTTTACTGTAAATGTACTTATTGCGTTTACATCAATCATGACTCAGACTTTCCTCTAGGCCAGTCCAGGCCAATCAGCAGGGCAAACAGGCCATGTTTGCCCAAGTTCAGAGCACTTAGACGGGGCCACCTGTGCCCACACTGCCCTGTGAACCTGAAGCTAACCTTAGCACCAACATCACAACTGTCTCTCTCATTAGCCTGCAGTGTTTGTGCAAGAGCTTGTGCGGGGGCTGGAGCACTTCTCAATCCCCACAATAACTTCTGAGCACTGCAACTGTGAAGTCATGACAATGGGTTCGAACATGGAATAAATTACAACGTGAATAAGCTATTTTATGGTTCAAAGAACACACGTCCTCTGCGATGACTAAGAAACATCTTCTGTTCAAACAAACTGCGATACAGATCAATTCCTAAAAGATGGATCAAAGATGTTTTTCTGGAGAGATACACAGGGCTGTGTACTTTCGAAATCTGCATTTTGTTATGAAAAACATATGACATTTACACGCATCTCAAAATATTCTCCGCAAATGTCAAGCTATTTCAAGAACAGCTACTAAAACATAACAGCGCTTGCCATTGCATATAATGGACCTACTTTGCACCATTTGCTTTCCTTCAGTTGTAAGCGCTTTTGGGCACCAGACACCCCGGACCAAGAGCAGGTAACATTAGCACCCGTCCTGAAAGCAGGAGGAGAGGGTTAAACAATCTGCATCATATTAAACAAACCTAAATGCTTCAAGCTGCAACATACTCCCTAATGAAACATTTATGAAGGACCTCTAATGCAATTTTAGAAACACCTTGTCACTGGGGTTGCTTGAAAACACAGTCATATGGATGAATGAGAGGCCAAACTGCCTTAGAGTGTAAGTTAACGCCGCAGGGGGGCAAAGCTCATTCCACTGTAGGAAAGCATTTACATTTTACAAGGACAGTTTAAACATTGGGCTTTCAGCATTTATTTATTTTAATGACCTCACCAAATGGTGCCACCCCTGAAACAATTAAATTAATAATAATTTAAAACACAGTCAGATTAATAAAAAGGCAGTAACCCCCCAAAGTACTAATTTGCTTAGGTTAAAAATTTGCATTAAAAACTAAATTACTTTTCTTAATTTTATTGGATGTTCTACACAAGTTCATCACTTTAACGATTAACATCATCCATTAATGTTTAATCCACAAAGTGCACAGCATTTTGACATTTTTATTTTTAGAACTATATCTATTGTTTAGCACATTTTCACAGTCTCACAACCAATTCGTACCAAATATTCGTGCTTATCCGTACAAATTCATTCGACCTCACTCGTACAATTTTGCACGATTTGTCTTAAACCCTGTGATAGGTAGGTTTACAGAAGGTCATTCTTACAAATTCATATGTACCATTTAGCAAAAATCTTTTGAATGAATTCGTACGAATGAGGTCATGCTAAATTTTACGAATTAGCCACATCGTAAAATATATACGAATTGCAGTTAGATCGGGTTGATCTTTCTTTAAATTAAATGGCATTTTGTTTTATAGACTGTATCTAATGTACTAACATTCATGGATTTGTAATATTTTTTTTAATTATAATTAAAATTTAAAATAACACTTTTCTATTTTTAATATGTTTTAAAACCGAATTTTTAAAATATTGCAGCATTTAAACAGCATTTATTAAAAAAACAGAAATCTTTTGTAACATTTTTATTGTCACTTTTGTTTGTTTAATATATATATATACCCACACACAAATAGAAAACTGCTTTTTTGAACTGTAATAATAATATTTCAAAACAATATTGCTTTTACCACATTTTTTAAATGCAGCCTTCGTGAGCATAAGAGATTTTGAAACATTAACTACTGCATTCCAGTCTTTAGACTCATAATGCAAGCATGATATACAATTTGGGGCCGCTGTATGTGTTATTAAGGATACCTGCATGAAGTTCATGACTCTGCTTGCGCAAGCGATTATCCATGCAAACATCAATGTTTGTAGGAACACGTTTGCACTGTCGGTTCACCAAGGCATGCCATCTTCACACCACATCCACAGAGTGAGGAACAAGGCATCTGTTGATCCACAGCTACTTGCTGAAAAGATAAAGGGAACCGACATAGAAAAGCACATTTAGGGGATTACACTTTATGCAAGCGTTGTGTCATTCATTTCCAGTAGCAGCAGCAGTCATATCAAGACTCACTGCACTTTCAGGAAAAGACGTTGCACTGATATCGATGAAAAACAGCTGTGTGTAAGAGCATCTTTGGTTCATCTTGGCACTGGAAAAACATCTCGGCTCACAGAGACAGATATATGTGCGTTGATACATGTGTGCCCTTTCAAAACACAGTCGCATATCAGTTTCATCTGTACGGCTCAGACTGGATTCTAACACCTTCATTGGGACTATAATATTCATCACATCTCTCCAATAGCCCACAATTCTTCCCAGAACATCTATGACCAATTAACATGACGCATGTCACACTCTGTGAGGTTTCAATTATCACTAAAACTGTAAGACCACCAGATTGCCTTCCGCGTGCCTTTTCTATTTGTTTCTGAATCTAAAATCAGCCTGCAAACATCTGCAAGTTAATGTGACAGGCTGCTGCAGAAAGGATTTCAGCTTATTAAAGAGTTCCAGGCCATGTGGAGCTGATTTGGAAGTGTCGAAGAGATATAAACACGTCATCTTAGCAGAGTGAAATATGGCACAGCATATCTTTGATCTGATGCGGGTCATCTCCAGAACCTGCCGGCTGGGTCAGATGGTACCCGACCTGCCCCTGCTGGGACCTTCGAAGAAATCTATATGCTATTGAGGCGTATATATATACCTGTAAGTCACGAGATTTTGGTCCGGAGAGGCTGTGCTGTGCCGCTGGGCCATATGGAGTCTATCTGAAGCAGCGGTGTTGATGGAGCGGGTCAGGCCAGGGGGAAACAGGCTTCAAAGTTGGGCACATGTCAAGGTCTCTCTTATCCTTTCACTATGAATTACAGGACAGAAGATATTCATTCTTCCCAATCGCCCAATCCTTCATTCTGTTGGAAGATCCAAAAGGTGTTTATCAAAGGCAGGTACTTCACCCATGGTTCACCCAAAAATAAAAATCTGGTCATATTTACTCACCTTCATGTTGTTCCAAACCTATGCCATTTCAGAGGAGAAATTACTGTATGTACGCTTAAAAACAAAACAAAAAGGTGTCAAATGGGCAAAATCTTTTGCAGTGATGAATCATTTTTGGTTCTCCGAAGAATCTTTCAGTGAACGGAGCTTAAAAGTCCCATTTTTCAATGTTTTCCCTGAATAAGAACCTTCGGAGCAATGCTAAGGTTCCATGGATGATTTTTCATGGAACCATCGATGCCAATACAGAATGTTTCTATTTGTATACATTAAGTGTGTTAATTTCACCTAGATATATAGATATAGTTTGACATCACCAGTTATCATTTATTTTCATTATATGTTCATCCGTTATGAATTGGCATTGGTTCCATGTAGAACTTTTAAAACCAATGGAAGATTTCCATCGCTCAAAAGGTACTTTATAGTGCTTATTTGGGTTATTGAAATGTTCTTCGTATTAAGAAATATGGCTCTTTTATGGACCGACGACTGATAAATTATTTGAGAATCCAAAAATGGTTCTACTGTGGCATAGCTGTGAAAACCACAGTTTGGAAACTTTACTTCAAGAGCGTACAGACGTAAAAAGGCACACAGTTTTGATTGTGATGGTGAGTAAATTCTGAAATTTCAATTTTGGATTAACCACTCGTCTAAATGAGTTCAGTCTGTCAGAGGAGATGAAGCAGAAAATTCCATTTGGAATATGAGATTCAATTTACATTAGCACTGAGTAATATGATTGTGGCAGATGTTTTTAAATTGATTGTTAGTAGAACATATGTAAAAGCCAGTTGACATATTCAACTATTCTCTTTCCTCTATATTATATATTTCGTAGCATGTAAAACTATAATTGCTTCAAGCTCTTTGATTAAAAAGCATTCATGTTGCATTATCTTGAAGCTCTGAAACCATAAACATCACTCACCGAAAATCCTTTCAGAACGTCCAGGTTTTAACCAGAATGGACATGGAGATCGTCTGAGCATCCTAAAGGCTATTCTCGCTGGCTTCGGCCCAAGTGTCAATCATCCGCTCACATGTGGATTACATACAGAAATCAAAGGGAAACAAATCTTTTTTCTGAAATGAGGCATAATTTACAATAGAAAACCTTACAAATGTGACCAAACTGCTGCCTTATACAAAACATCCCAAAGCCTCTTTTGAACACTGGACACTGGTAAAAGAAATCTGACATGCATTATTATTGTCTTGTTCAAAGAGACAGTCCAGGCCCAGCATTCAAATGGCCGTGCAAGAGAAAAAGCTTGTGAGGCTTTGCCAGTTCTTCACAACAGGCTCACTCCTACATGTGTTTAGGGTATTGTGAAACCTTGGACTTATTCTGGAAAACAATAGGAAGAGGTCTTTCATCTGACTTGAAAGGATGGCGTGAAGAAATGCCTCGAACGAAATTCATCTACTGTGTGCTACAGTACATCTCAAAGAGGTGAGAGACCTCTCGTAGCATCTTAATAACCATTAAAAAAAAAAAAGATGACCTTAAACATTAACGGTGGACTTTCGGCATGAGGTGAATATAAAAATTCAGTACATAATGCATAGCTTGAAAATGAAAAGTGTTTTAATGTTACACGTTTTTTCTGAATTCTCAAAATGAAACATTTCTATTTCAGAAGGTTTTTATAGACTGCATATACTAAAGCTTATAACAATTCAATATTTTAAGAATTAGGGTGTAGTATGTTGCCTTTTTAATGTTATAAGGTGTTTTGTGTTTGTTTTGCCATTTGCATTTTGGTAAAGTCTATAAAATAGGTTGGTTAAAGGCAGGTTAAATTGTGACAACTTACGCTATTTTTTTTCTAGAGAACAACAGTGGAAATACTCAACTTTTTTTTTTTTCAACAACTTCAAAACTGTTGAACAATATTCACTGAAGTAAAAGTGTGACAACTAACCCCAATCTGTCTTATAAAACAATTCGAAAAGGAATTGTAAGAAATTATAAGGTAATTCCTACCTTTTGAAAAAAACTAATTTTAACCATAAAACAAACATTTTTTGATTTGTTTTCATGATTTGTCTTTGTTGAATAATATAGATTGCAGCGTTTCAGTTTTTTCTCCTAAAACATTATTTTATCTTCAATTTGATGCATTTTTTTAAATAGAAATATTATTTTTTAAGTCAAGAAATATTCCCTTAAGTAAATATTTTTTTTATAACTAGCCCTAACTGCTCTTAGAAAATAATTAAAAGGGCATCAAATATCAAATAATTTAATAATCAAACAAACCAGATAACAGCAAAAAATAAATAGCCTACCTATCTAAATGCAAGAAAGGAATCTGCTTTCCTCATAAGCGATAATCTACAAACATTTTAGAAGTAGCCAACAACTTAATTTCTTATAATTTCGTATATTTATTATAAGGACTTCTTGTCCGTTTGTTTTTTCCATTTAAATGTTTTTATTTTTTACAATGTGAGAATGACATACCATCTAAAACTCAGAGTATCGATCTAAAGTGGTACAATTTGAGTGGCAGTCGGTGGAGAGGTGCTGTGTAACTTGTGTAACTTTAGACTGGTTAAACCTCCTCGTTTATTAGTACACCAATCAGAGAGCAGCGCTTCCTCCCCCTCCATTCACACTACTATTTAGCATCAGAGAGTAGGATAAATTCCCCCAAAAAATTAGGAAAAAAACTTTCTGCGGGAGGAAAACTGTGCCAAGCTCTGCTTCTGGAAGTGGAGGCGCAGTCTCGGGACTTCGGGAGGACAAACAAACCCCAGAGAAGCGCACGGATATAACGGCAAAACCACGGATTCGAAGGTGGAGAGCGCGTTTTCTCCTCGACCTTATCATTTCTTTAAAAAAGAAATGGAAGAGAGTTCAAGCTCTCCCGTCTCCCCAGTGGACAGCCTGGTTACCAGCGAGGAGGAGTTGGACCGACAGCAGAAAAGGTTCGGGAGAAAGAGGAGACTCAGTAAAAAGTCGAGCGAGGACGGCAGCAGCCCGAGATCCGTAAATAAACGGGGCAAAAAGCCGAGCCCGAGCAGCACTCAGTCGTTCGAGGAGCTGCAGAACCAGCGCGTTCAGGCGAACGTCAGGGAGAGGCAACGGACTCAGTCGCTGAACGAAGCCTTCGCGTCTTTGCGCAAAATCATCCCCACGCTCCCCTCGGATAAACTCAGCAAGATACAGACGCTCAAGCTCGCCTCCAGGTACATTGATTTCCTCTGTCAGGTGCTACAGAGCGACGAGATGGACAACAAGATGTCGAGCTGCAGCTACGTCGCGCACGAGAGACTCAGTTACGCCTTCTCGGTGTGGAGGATGGAGGGCGCGTGGTCGATGTCTGCGTCCCACTAGCAGAGACACTCGTCCGTACAATGCCGAAAGGGTGGGTAGAAAGATGCTAAATACGTCTTCACATTGTCGGGATAGCTCTTTCTTTACTTTTACTATACGTTACTGCAGTAAAACCAGGCTTTTAAAGAAACTCCAGCTGTTCTGAACAACTGACACTGACAGTTCAATGCGCGAATGTGGCACAATATCCACTTCACACCCTACAAATTCTCATTTAGATCTGTTTAGATAGCTAAAGTTGTATAGCTATTGAAAAAATATATTTGAACATTGTTTATTATCTGATTCGTGCTGTAGCAATAACCTAAACCGATTCCACTTAAGGAATGTTTACATCCTCCCGAGGCCAAGCTCAAAAAAGCATATTGATTATTTTGCCAT
>JAUMHG010000047.1:18268941-18279430 GCA_032359395.1 Enteromius anoplus
CATTGGGATATTCAATTCAAACTCCTGTCACAGAATTTTTTTTTTTAAAGACTTTAAGAGATAAACCAGTGGCTTCTCAGCGATTCTAACAGAAATGCTAGAAGTCATAGCATGCCACTTTGACTAAATGAACATGGGAGAACATGCACAGAGATGGCTGATAATTATGCTTTAAAAACAAACATACAATCCCTCAAAAGAATAAACAAGCGCGCGCATTTAAAGTAAGAAATAAAAGTTCATCACTACTTTGAGAACGGGCTAATTGCACATTCCTTGACTGCTAAAGCCTCTATAAAGACAAATATTTCTAATAAAATCACAAGAGAGAAATCACAGACATCATGCCAATAATCTGGCCTATATTTTCTACAAATTGCTAACAAAGAAAACAAAAGCTGGATTCTGATTTTGCTCGGTTAAGTTCATATCGCACCAGGTCAAAGCGTTCCCGACTTTTGTCCAGGAATAATAAACACATTCACATTAAATCGTCGATCTTATGAAACGAATAACAACCCAACCGTGAGAAGCTGCTCACGGATCATTTAAATTTAGTGGAACATTTTCCCATTAGTGAATAAAACTCACATTTCACCTGAGTTTTAAAACCTGGTTACGAAGCGCGTTAATAAACGTTAGCTACAACACTGTGACAGAGATAATAGCCAAATTATCACGACTGGGAAGAATACATTCGAATGTTTTTATATCCGAACGAAGAAAATAAGGTTCTCTGAAACCACGGAAGAAAAAAAAAACATCTTGGTGTACACTCCTAAAAATAAACGTTCAATCTGGGAGATTAAAAAAAGCTTGATAACCGGCTGCGTTCTTCACATCAGTGTTTGGCGTTCTTTAAAGCACCTGTATAACTACTGTAAGGACAGTTGATCTGAAAGATTCTGCTATATGACATCAGGAAGTGACGTTCTTTTTAGTTCAACATGAACCTTGATTTTTAAGTGAGGAGGTGCGCTGCTATCTAAAACCATGTGTATCCTTGTAAAACAACTGCACCTTAACCACTGAAACCAACGAAAGACATCTTTAAGGCAAGGTTTAAGTCTTTCAGGCTAAAATGTGGTATAATATAAACAATCACTAGAATTTAGGCTACATGCATTTTATTTACTTCGCTAGGCTTGTGATATTCTGTGGTATTATTTGTTATATGAACCTGCATGTTTATATTTTTAAATACAGTCCTATTTTAAATCACCAGCGGGCTATTAGAAATGTGAAATGATGGTAAATTATAATGATTAATGCTTTTTAATCATCCCAAGTGAGTCTTGCTGGATATAGCTGGAGGTTTTGTTATGCGCTGGATCAGGCCTTCATCAATCAAGACAACAGACAACTGTCAAAAAATGTTCAACTCAATTCTTGTGATGCCATTACTTTGCATTATAACTGATTCTTATCAATTTATTTGCATTAAGCAATATGTGCTACTGGGAAGTCAGAAGTAAGGCAGGTGTACAGCTTCGCATTTCAAACCATATGACCTTCTAAAAGAGTTATTTTCCAGTGACGTAATTCCACTTGGGATTTGTGTAACATGTTTGAACCAAGCCTTTTCCTGTGTAAGCATGTGCTCCCACTCGGAAATTAAATAACGGGATCAATTAATAGCTTCCCATTTCTCTATATTTTAACCCAAAGCTGTGCGTTCAATCACAGGCAGGCCTCGAAGCTTTAGGCCTTCACAGAAAAATCCCACATAATAGTTTCAGGCCTATTCGAACCTTTCTTAGTAATGCTTTTCTTTCCTTCCGCAGACTGTTTACTTCCACTGATTTTGAAGACACCAAAGGATTTATTGATGAACCTCTAAACCTCAATGACCTGGCCAAAGGACGTTCAGTGGATACACCTACGGACTTGAGCATCCTCATGAAGCACACAGCGAAAGGAGCTTTTTATATACTTAGAGGAAACGTAGATGGCGTCTCCTGTGTCATCAAATACATTTAATCTTTTTCACAAGTTATTCTTAAATGTCGCCATGGTGATAGTACAGGAAGGCCATCTGTTATCTGTATGGAAACTATATTGCGTGTTTGTCTCTGAACAGAAGAGTTTATATATATATATATATATACATATATGAACAAAAAGTATTGTACATAGGCTACCTGTGAGTATTGTCAGCTTTTTTTTTAAGGGACCAATGCAATTTAGAGCAATACTTTCTTGAAGTACGCTGCATGGATGAATGCATACGTTTGATTTTTTCTATGCAACATTTTTCGATTTCTGTCCATTGTACATTTTGCTTATTTATTAAAACATATTTTTGAACAGGTTAGGCTTAACACTCTGATTTGTTCGCATCACCACCCTAGATATGCCAGTTTTCACTCACTACAGTAAAGAACATTCAGATTTTCCCCTTATTTTGGTACAAAAAGAAACGGTTATAAAACAGTGCAGGTTCATTAGCCGAAGAGAAAGTCCAGCCAGTTTTAGCCCTAAGCTTATAAAAAAAAAAGGCTGTCCGCTTTAATAAGAAGAAATCACTGAATCCAGACGGCTGGAGGCAAATGCTTTAACAACCGCAGATAACCACCGCATTTAAATACCGGACCCCTACCAGACCTTTTCATTTCTCCTTTAAATCTACACCAACGCTCGCAAAGCATTTAATTGTTTACATCTCATTTTCCCAGGCTTAGCTTGATAGAAATCTAAAAGAAATGACTCCACTGTTGAGGCATTAATGGTTAATAAAGGCTCTGTTGTTCTGAGGGCCTGCATGCTCAAGAATAATTTAACTCTGCTTTTGAACTCATCTGATGCCGTTAAATCACGTTATACCAACTAAGAAAATGTTTGTTCACACTTTTATGGCACTTAATGATCTAAAAGATTGTGTTTATTATTTTATTTGCTTTTATCAGTTTATGTGATTGGTATCAACTATTAAACATTGTCAAGAATCTTTGCACAAGATAGGCTGTATGTCATATGGATCAACGACGTGATGCCCTTAAAAGTGTTTAAAATCAAAAGGTTTTATTAGGTAAAAAGAGTTACTTTAAAACAGCATTTATGTAGGTTTTGTACATTTCTGAATATAATTTTCAATAAAAAAGGGGATTTTTAGGAGTAATGATGTGGTAGTGTGACCAAGTAGAATACAAAAGGTTTCCCTGTTATGGTTTTCTTGTCACATGACTTCCTACTTCCTTGATTTCACAAAAGTAGCTATTTTTAAAGTCAATGTTTTAAAACGTAATTGCGTCAGTGCTTATGTTGAAAGGAATGACTACAAATAAGTCAATTCTTAAAATCTCAGGTTAACCACTACAAAATATAAAAATTAATTTTACTTCAAAAATTGAAAATAGAAAAGTTGACATTTTACTAACAGACAAAATTGGCTACGCGTCATCGACCCAAATACGCTATGTAGATACGCTTACGAGAAAACAGCTGCAGTTAAAAAAATATATATAATAATAATTCTTAAATATTCACTTTGGTGGTGACGGGGAAACCCAAAGAGGAAAAAAAAAAATCTCTGGTGAAAACTATATTAGGTGAAGAGGGAGAACCAGCCCGTTAGATACAGAGCTCTCCTTTACTCTTTATTCTGTGCACCTGCGCAAATCTCTGCAGCCGCAGCAGAAACGAGCTGAACGCAGGAGTCTCGAGAGTGCTTGACGTCAGCAACAAATAATAATCTATAGGGAACACAAGAACATTTTTGGTTTCGATGAA
This sequence comes from Enteromius anoplus, assembly GCA_032359395.1. Classification (NCBI taxonomy): domain Eukaryota; kingdom Metazoa; phylum Chordata; class Actinopteri; order Cypriniformes; family Cyprinidae; genus Enteromius; species Enteromius anoplus. The sequence continues at coordinate 18,272,671 of JAUMHG010000047.1, forward strand.
GTGAAATGGGTTTAGTGAGTCTGTCAGTTTCCCATGTCTCAACAGAAAGTTGCTCATACCAGCTCGTCTGGATCAAAACACAACGATTTAACATATGACTGCAAATCTGAGAAATCGTAGGCTGTATTCAGGTTCACTGAATCAGGTATATGAAACTAATAAATAAGCATATTTTGGATTGGTATATTAATAACATTTTATCAGGGGGAAAAATAGCAACCTGTGGCTACAAAAGACTTCATAAGTAAGTTTTAGAGCAAATTAATATGCAAAGACGTGATTTAATAGACCTAATGTTAAGACTTAAAAGAATCAATGAATCTTTTGATTTTAAAGAACCGATTCCTGAAAAAAAGATTCGGATGCCCCATCATTATAAGACAACATAAATTATGTGACAGGCACATCATTTAAAAAAAGTAGGCTAATAATAAAAAATCTGGTGTGTTGAGAGAGAGTGTGTAACAATCAGCAGCGTGTTTGATAATGTCTCATTATTCCCGCCTTCCTTCTGAGCCAGAATGCTTCGGGCCACAGTTATGGAGTGGTGCGAGCCCCAGATGTTTCCCGTAAAATCAGACGGAAAAAGCAACAAAATTTTAATTTGCAGTAAAACGGATAAAGTAAAGGTTTACGCTGCATGCGCCGCAGAGAGCATTTCATGTTCAAGTTAATGCCAAGGTTACATTACACTGTGGGGGTGGGCCCTGGCTGGACACACATTTCCTTCTGCTAAACCTAGAATCAGATTTGTAGGCTACCACCCTAGTGCCTTACTCTTACCTTCTGTGTTGATAGTAAACTATAAGTTACAGAGGAAACGTAAGCAACTAAATGATAGGTTTTGAAAAAGAAAATCAGTTCGCTCTCTAGCCCGACTTCAGTCGAACTTCTGATTTGGTGTGTGCTAATAAATGCAACACACCTGTGGCCTCACATTGATATTAATGTGCTAAGCTACACCATAAAGACTCTACAATGGGCCTCATGAATTATATTAGCATTCTTAGTGGATGATTGTTATTTATACTATACACTTAAAACTAAAGGGGAAAAAAAAAGTGTATTTATATTTTATAGTTTGATTCTTTCTTTTGTGTGATGTTTTTGATCCACAAGATGAAATTCAATGGGGCACAGTGTTTGTAAGATGGTTTTAAATGACTTGTGGCTTTAATGTTTCATGACACTACTGTATGTGCAGTGAACAAAAGTTCAACAAAAGTAGTATATAGAAAATTATACTCTTGTGAGGGAACCCAAATGCAGATGACAATATTCAGAATCGAGATGAGTGATCAAATAACACTCATCTGAGGCCGATCCTGGCCTTCGTGCCCTAAAACAGCTCCACGTGTACAATATAAGAACCCGCAGGACAGCATCCGTGCTCTAGTGTAGATGACGTGGCAATCCAGCACATGTTTGGCCTTAGATCGCATACAAACGTCTGCGCTGAATCAACTACCAGCAGATCAAATCAGGACATGGTCGAAGGACAGTAGATTTAGACAGTGTTACAAACATGCTACCTGGGCATAACGTGTCTATAGAGCAGGTGTCTCAGCACAGGTGTGTTATACACAGAGAGCATTTCATCTGGGAGCAACAGGTGGCGATATTTACATTTAGTATAAACAATCCAAAAAGCTAGGAAGGGATTATGGTGGGAAAGAACAGTTCTGAAATGCTCTAGACTGTCAAATACATAGGAAATAGAGAGAGAGAAAAAAGGAGGAAGAAAAAAATAGTAGTGGGAGGTAAGATCAGGACATCCAGGGACCCGTCAAAATTTGAAAAGAGCCCAAATGGATGAATCTTAACTATTGAAAATTTCTAAAACCATAATGAAAGATACCAACTCAATAACAAACAACTATTGACCTTTTTGAAAATCCTATTGGATGATTCTTAACTCATAACTAACTATTGAAAATTTTGAAAAACCCTAAATGATTCATCACTAAATAAAAAAATTCTTAACTAACAATTGGAATCTGAAATTTTCAAAGACCTCAACAGGTACTAATCATTTAAAATTTGAAACTTTCAAAGATCCTATTTTATAATTCCTAACTAAGTAACTAATATCTTTAAAGACCCATGATAATCTCCAACAACCTAAGTGGCTATTTACATTATCAAAGACTTTAATAGAGGATTCTTTCTGCTGATATTGTCAAAGGCTTTAATAGATGATTCCACATTAACTATCTAACTAACATTTTCAAAGCTTATGATGGATGATACTGAAATTTTAAAAGACCCTAAACAATGATTCCTAACAAACCAGCTAGCAACCACCCTAGCAACTGCTTAACAACACGTCACCAACAGCAAAAATTCATTAAGCATAAAAAATAACCCTCAAACAGATTGTACGCCATTTCAAATGATCAGCAAAGGGATGTCCAGCTAAGTGTAAAAAAACACTTTTTTTAGTAGTTTTCATTCATGTTCATATCTGAATAAATGTGCCTGTAATTTCACTGGGACACAACCTTGAGCTTTGAAAAAAAAAAAAACACTACAAATTATGCTTATTATTATTATCATTCATTACCTGTGAGAGGGAACAGACTTTCAGTCTTCCACTGCCAGCAAAACCACCTCTCCCTTCACCCTGGGAAGCACCAAAAGCACTTCTCAGCCACAATCACTCCCCCCGTCCTCTCTCAAATTCCTCCAGTCTTTCCACCGCTGGGGAGATTTCCGCTGCTCTTGGAGGCAGAATCAAACTGGACAAGAAAATGGCCTAAAGTGGCTGTAAAAGCTGGTATGCTGTACACATGCAGACCAGGCTATGGAAATTACCTCCGGACTGATGTGGCTCTTACTCAGCGCTCATCGGTGGTTTTGCATAATTCTGGATTATGATTCACCAGCATCTCTACTCTCTGTTTGACAAGAGTAGCTGTGGGTTCATACCACGGCACACTCGCACACCAGACCACTTTCCTCTTCATTAGAAGAAAGGGCACACCAGGTTACGTAGGTGAGGAGCTGTTATTCTCTCACCATGACACAAACCACCGATACACCATGTCCTATAGCCAAGCACTGTGCTAGTTGAAAATTCTGATGCAATCACAACCAATCAGAACATATTGAACATATATCTAAGGTTTTGAATGTGGGTGGAGCTTTTTTTTAGCATGATACCATATCAAATCACTATCAAATCTCATAGCATTGTGCAGTATGTTCACTAAGCGTGGATGACAAATTACTTCAAATCGAGTCAACCCACAAAATGTTGTGCCATTTTTTTGGTTTTCCCACTCATGCCTGGTTAAGACAAAAAAGTAAGATTTAACACAGATTCTCTCTCTCTCTTACACACACACACACACATAAATATATATGAGGGTTGATAGAAAGACAGATGTATATGCAAACTGAAAGACTGAGATATACAGTAGATTTGTGTTTATGCAGCCCAGCCATCTCATGAATTAAAGCCCTGCTCTCTGGTAACTATGGCATATAAAATTATATCTAAAACAAGAGAAGTTCCTGTTTGCAATTCAGCATTGTAGTACAGTATCTTACATGAGAGGATTCAAATTGTATATTTGTCATCCGAGTAGCAATATTAACATCTTGCCTTAAAAAACAAAGCAACAGAAGGAGTCAAAATGCAAAGCAATGTTTTTTAAGAGCTCTACTAGATAAACATATTTAATACAAACTAGATAAAAGAAGACATCGCTTCATACGGTTTGGCTGCAAGCTGTGGATTACAGGTCATAATCTAACTAAATCATGTTTAGTTTCATGCACAGACCACATGTTTTGCTTCACAAGACCTCAATGTATCCGTCATTAAGCATGGGTATTCATTTTGTGTTTTCTGATGTGCCTTTTTTTCATTTCAAAGTTACGGTAGCCGCTGACTTAAATCTACTGTAACTTCACAGAATAACCGTGGACCAAGGTTTTCCACTAAAAATCTTCTTTACTGTTCTACTGAGGAATAAATCGATGGCAGATGCATGTATGTGCTTGGAGCAACTGAATGGGGAATCTACCCATTATACCCATAGGTATACATATGTAGATACCTCATTGGCCACTGTTTCTATGGGCCGCTATACGTAAGCCGTCTACCATATTGTAGACTTGACGTCATTCAAATTAGTAATCACTGAATAATCAAAAGATGCCCCAATCCTGAAGAGAACGGCTCTGTGTGAACTTACAGCATAATCAATGATGTCAAGTTCACTGTTCCAAGATGGCGGCAGCATCTAACCTATGTGCCTGGAGCAGTCCAATGGGGCGTCTATATATGTCTATGAACCAACGAATACAGATCAATGGGTAAATCAATGAGCATGATGTTCTTGTTTACACAGAATGTGGGCATCGATTTCAAAAGCTAGTTTTGGTCCCTTTGCACTGAAACGCAACCCCCGAGTTTCCAAACTTAAGCGGGGTCTGCAGCATTTTTAAAAGTCTCCGTAGTAGTGTAAAGGATACGTGTAACCTAGCAAAAGTTAGGCGTTTTAAAATTAAAACACACTAGTGTAAACGGTTGCCTAAGCATGTCCTGGACGAGTTACGTGCCAAAGTTAAAGATTTAGTTTCCTCAAGTGTACGCAACAGTAATAGTGATACTTATCCAACAAACAGCACTAATTATCTATTTGAGATAACTGCATAATTCTCTGTTTTTGTTTTTGTGTTGTTTGTGGATGAAACTCGGGTTGAGGGAGATCAGAGAGCAGAGATGCACGGAGATGTTAATGACTTCCTCATGTGAAGGCAGCGGGATAAAACATACAGTCCCTTTACACGGTTAGCACAGCCGCGGGGAATTGCGGTGTGAACGATTTGAAGGGGGGCTGAAAATAAACTTGCTCCGAGGGGGTAGATTCCCTCCAGTCCCGTTTCATTTTTTGATCTCATACAGCCGGAAGGGGATAGGTCACCTGTGTAATTTGGACTAACACAACAGGCATAAATTGATGTGGGTTGTGTTTGTGTGCGCTCTTAAAAGTTGTGTGAGCCCTAATGAGAAAAATATGGCATGGCCCTCGAGAGCCACCTTTCCTTGCTCTCTTTTCTGTGATGGTAAACATTTATGACAGTCTTGTCTTCACATGCAAAGCAGAATCAAACACTGAGGTGCTTTGTGTCAATATTGAAAATGATCAAGTAGGAAATAGGAATAGTGTAAACTCACAACTTCGGGCCTGCGTTTGTTTCCTCTTGGGACAGTATCACCTGCAGTGCAGTGCGGGGCATGCAGTGACGGGTCAGTACACAGATATGTCTTCCCTGTAGGCTTTCGGGATGGGCACTGGTTTTAGACTAAACACGGCAAAGACAAGCAAACAGCACACAGCTCTCAAAACACAGCACATGCGAGACAGAAGATGCCAGTCCACTAGGAGGACGAGCGTGCAGTGTCTGGAAATATTTGAGCATAAAACAAACTCGGCACATTACAAGTGCCATCAACATCCTCGTCTGCAGACAAAATATTATCAAATGGCTGGACAGATGATCAAATAAAACAATAAGCCACGAGAGGCTGTGTGTTACAGAGCACTTCACTAAGAGGACAGCCTAAAAAAACCCATTGCAGCGCATGTCCTCAAATGGCTTATTGCTCAAACATTTAACAAAAATCGTACAAGTTCATACAAGTGAGGTCGTACGAATTTGTATGAATTAGCTACCGCGTAAAATATGTACGAATTGCCGTGAGACAGGGCTGGGGAAACTATGTCAGAATCTAAATTTAGTTTATTTCACTGACTGATCGTTTTTCTTTATAAGACCTCAGTGTATCGTCATGAATCATGGATATTCAGTTTCTGATTGGAATAAAAATGATTTATATAGTAATAGCATCATTGCTTTGAAAATGTTCTTTATAGAATTTTTATTTGCTGTTTGAAACATGGTTAACACATTAGTATAGGAATTATTTCTATAAACTATTAACTAGTTTCTTATTAGCATGCCTATTAATAACATATTGATTGTTTATTAGTACTTATAAAGCGCATATTCTGCATGACCATTTTCCACACTAGACAGTAAGGTACTGTTAGTTGTACAGTACCTTAATAACGATTAATGTGCAGTTACAGTTAGTAGTTTATTAAGGCAAAAGTTGTAGTTAAAGCCAGTAGGTCACATGTCATTTTACTTATGTTTCTGAGTAAATTGGTATTTGAGGGGATAAAAAGTAGGGGAGGGTTTGGTTTTATCCATCGAGGACTGATAAGAAAGTTTGAAAAGGGGATTTGTGATTTCAATGAAAGACACACCAGCACTGAAAATACTACTTTTTAGGTTTTCTGTCAAATTTACAGTTTGACATCTGTTTTGTAGGATTGAAATAGACCGATAAGCACAGAATGCAGGTGGTGATGAGAAAGTCACATGATGAACCAAAGCCCATACATGGAATAGTGATGGGTCGTTCTTGAACGATTCGTTCATTTTGACCTAATCTTTCATGTGACTTGGGAAGAACGAGTCGTCTCGTGGGAGTGATTCGTTCAGTCGTGCATCCTATAGTTTGTGTCTTGGAATTATTGATTCACCCGTTTCGGGTACTGAGCCGGTAAGTGCCAAGTGGTCACGTGACAAAAGAACAAATGACTCGAACCCGAAGACTCGAGAGACGAACTAATCAATTCTGTTTCCGGCTCAGGCTGCATAGGTTAAAGGTGCCATAGAATGGAAAACTGAATTTACCTTGGCATGGTTGAATAATAACAGTTCAGTACATGTACATAAC
>JAUMHG010000047.1:18279530-18290521 GCA_032359395.1 Enteromius anoplus
GTAAATGGACCTGTAAAACCGTTTCTGGGCATTTTTCCCCTCACCTAAGCTACATACCTTCTATGTACATATCAGAGAACAATTTAAAATATTCTCTGAATGCATTCTATGGCACCTTTAAGTTTATGGGGCTGTCACATGATGAACGAACGACTCGAAAAACCCGAAGACTCGAGAGATGAACTAATCAATTCTGTTTCCGGCTCAGGCTGCATAGGTTAACATTACGGGGCTGTCACATGATGAACGAACGACTCGAACCCAAAAACTTGGCGAGTTGAGCGAATCATAGATTAAAGACCCAGGTAAACAATGAATTAATCTTTTCTGTTTCTTATAGCATTATCGCTTTGTCTTGTTTGTAGTGTGATCAATGTTTGTGTAAGCAGTAAATGTGTTAGGGAGGTAACATTCTAATTACATTTTGCTAAAATGAACGAAATGACTTGAAAAAAGATTCGTTCAAAGGTTCGAGTCAGTAAAATGATCCGAACTAATCACTAATATGGAACCAATATATGGAAGGTGTTCAGTGTCATTCACACAAACACCACTAAACTAAAATATACAATAAACATAATTTTAACAACATTACAAGTCTCACACAACCCTAATAAACATAACTGATAAGAAAAACTAAGAAGAAACATCAAATTCAAACAAAATTGAAATGAAATGGAGGGAATTCTGGGAATGTCAGTTTATGTTTTTTCCCCTGTAAATTTGACAGGAACTTATTTAACAGAACCCTTTAACTATTTAAATATACATAATACACACACACACACACACGCACACACACACACACACACAATATAATATGCAAAGGAAAACTATTTTATATATATATATATATATTTAACATTAACTAAGTATTAGTAAATAAAAAGATTACATGAAGGAAAATAATAACATTTATAATACCTAATCCTACATACATATATCTTCTATTATTTTATTTAAATAAACTCTAAACATCTATTAAGAAAGGAAGTAGCTTAATTTCATGTTTCAGTCTGACTTTATTTTCAGGTCTAGTTCTGCTAACAAACCTTTAACATTGAAAGTACAGGTGCACGCTTATGGGCTATTATACAGAAGCTTTGAATGTGGCTCCTCCAGTAAGAATTTAAAATATGAATACGATTTACAGTCTTAATTTGAGGAGGAACACTCGTCCACACCCACAGGGTGAAGCACAGGTCTTGTATCATATCTCTCCGGCTCCGTAAGGCTGATCTGTAATTTGGCTCTGCGATGCAGCTGCCTTCATCCACCACCTCAGAGCCACAATTAAAAACTGCAGAGAAGTGGCAAGCGACGGTCTGAAGGAGGCCCTTCTCTAATATAGCAGACCGTAATGACAGACTGAGCCACCTCAAATGAGGATGAGCAGAGGGATGAGGGAAAATATGAGAAAGATAGCTTGAGAGAGAACAACGTCGAATTGTGTGACCGCAGACCAAATTGTCAGAGGTTTTTCGTCTGATGCGTCAGGCTTGTGTCCTCCGAGACGGGTTTATTGTGGGAATGGGTGGCGTGTAGAAAACCAATTGGGAAAGAGTTCAGAGTCTTAAATCAAACGCACAGACCACACTGGGTTTACCTGACCCCGAGCCGGAGGGCAAAGGTCACGGGGGTTCAGCGACCTGGTCAACATTTCTACTGAGGGTCTCTAAACGTTTCACTGACACTCGACTCAAGCTGACTCCTGTGGAGACGAATATGTGAACGCATTCCTGGGGATCACGTCACCTTATGTCGATCCGCGAGACGGTAAATATTGTCTCTCGCGTCTCCTTTTACACCAGCACTAGTTTATTAGCTTAACCATGCCACACTTCCCAGGGTGCTAGATTTATGAATATTCAAAGATGCTGTTTTGTGACATAAGCGACATTGTTGGCGTATTTTCAGCTTGTTGACCTACAGAGTCAATTCAGGAGTGCTGGATTTTTTTATGCCATTTTTATGGTTGTTTATTTGATTGCTTCTTAACAAACAGTGATGTTTTGGTCAATTCCCTGCATTTTACTATTTTTACCCCCTGTTCGAATACTCTAAAAATTGAGAACTACAGCAGTTTTTGACTTTAAAACAATAGTTCCACTACATACACTATCATTCATAAATTTATGGTTGGTAGTATTATTTCTTCTGCTCACCGAGGCTACTTTTTTTTTTTAATGTATTTTTTAAAATTATAATAAAAAATGCAGTAAAATATATTAAATTGTGAAATAGTATTACTATTAAAGGAACTGTTTTGTTTTATAATATTTGAAAAATGAAATGTATTCCTGAGGTGAAAAAGCTGAATTTCCATTGGTCTTCAGTGCCAGAGATTCTAATTCTATTCTAATGTGCCGATTATCCTTATAATCAATGCTGAAATTACTGTGTTGCTTAATATTTTTGAGGAAACTGTGATCTCCTCTCTTTTTTGAGTATTCTTTGACAGACCTGTGAGACAGTAAATATTGTCTCTCACATCTTGCTTTACACTTGCGCTCGATTTATTAGCCACACTTCCCAGGGTGCCAGATTTATAAATATTCAAACATGCCTCTTGTGACCTAAATGACACTGTTTGCATGTTTTCTGCTTGATGACCTAGAATCCATCATACAGTACGTTTCTGGCCAGATCTGTCAATCTTGAACTACACACTTACAAACTTTCACACTTGCACTCGGTTCATTATCTCTTCCCAAGGTGCCAGATTTATAAATATTCAAACATGCTGCTCTGTGACATAAGTTACATTGTTTGCATATTTTCTGCGTTATGACTAAATAGTCAATCTAGCAGCGCTGGACTTGAATTATCTGCTCTAACAGCTGTTTATTTGACTGCTGATTAGCGATCAGGGAGATGTTTTTGTTTGCGCTGGTCAATCCGCTGGATTTATCTGGCTCTAACGTGCCCCTGTATATTTGGACAGACATCTGACCCTTGTCTCTTGTAAATGAGCTGCTAATCCCTGTCGTGACTACTGTAAGCTGCTTTCCTCCCTGTTGCCCTCGCCTGGACAGAGGGGGCAGTGCTCAACACACAAGCATGGCTTCATCAGGCCTTCACCGCAAAAATGCCATACAATTACATACTAGAGAATTAAATAATACTAGACACATGTGCCATGGTACATTTTATGAATGATTTTAAAATATATTTAACATCATTATTTTATTCAATACTTATTCAAAACAAAGGATAAAAAATGTACTTTAAATAATACAGTAAACCAATTTAATATATATATATATATATACACACACACACACACACACACACACACACATTACTCCAGTCTTTAGTGTCACCTGATCCTTCAGAAATGTATTTCTTTCTGACTGAATTTTGAATGGCAATATCCTTCTATGTATCCTTCTATAAGACAAAAAGGTCTTTATTTTGCATCTTATAATTTTGAACACAATAATAAAACAGTGTGAAAAGAAAGGAACATGAATTTCAATTTCAATGATAAAAAGATCTGCCTGTACACAACTCACATGATCAGTGTTATTCCTTTACTTTTTTGAAATTATAATATTTATTAATATAAATGAATTTAAAAATATATTTCATAATGTCTTTAGAAATTTCTATATTAAAAAAATACAGTAAGTCTATATAAGAAATCCCAACTTTCCAGGAAAATCTGAAAAGATCCCTATTATCTTGTAGCTTTAGGGCAGGAATATTCAGCACAAAGATGTACATTTAAAATATATTCTCAGAGTCTGACGCTAAAGACCTGTGCTCCAGGCACACTGACGGGAACTGATGCTTGTGACAATAAACCACAGGCTTTAAACACACTGTGGGCCATCTGAGCATCCCAGCCCTGCTCTCCCCACAAACAATTCATCTCCACCATCTTTTCATATAACAGTACATGTGGTGTACTGCTGTTTGCTATGTAATAGATTTACAAAAAGTCCCTGTCGCCCAAGAGCACACCGCAGAATTACAGTGTGAAACGATGAGAAAAGCTCAGCATTTACCACCACAAAGACCATTAGCCCCTTCACAATGTGACAGGAACTCCTACAGCGGTCACATTACACGGACCCTGACTTCCTACTGAAATGAATGAGGTTTGGGGAACGAGGATAACCATCAGGATCATTCTGTACCCAAAACGTTAAACGCATCAGTATACATTTGCCTGTACATGTGCTGTGCAGGTTGTGAGTGGAAATCTAGTAATGCTTTAATTAACCATAAAGAAAAATAAAAGTAGCCAAATATTTAGAGGAACACTATGGGTTATGTAAGGTTCATAGGTTATCGAATTGGAGCTCTTCGAATCATTTTGTGACGCAATGGTTTAACTGACTCTGAGTTTGAAAAAGCTTTTCAGTCATATAAAAACTTGATTGATTACATGACACTTACTTGCATAAAAAGATGGATTTATCAGAGAAGAAAGTTTTCAAAAGTATTCACCCCCCTGCTTTTTTTTTTTTTTTTACCATAAATAAATAAGAGGATATATATGTAAAGTTGTAGTATAGCTTGAGAGCAAATAAATAAGCAAGCCCTGTTCCCTCCAAATCCCTTCAACTTTTTCTGGTTTTCATTTGAAAGAACACAAGCACTACAGGTTATGTACAATAAATCTAAAATGGGGATCAAAGAATATAAAAGTATGATGTCATCATACGAGAGCAGAAACATGACCTCACCTATGTAAGTGATCTTAATAGAAAATATGGCATTAAATCACTAAAATGATTTTACTGTTATTATTGGAGCCCGGTTTCCTGATTGCATTATGTAAATCCATTCAGTGGAAGAATGCACTCGGAAATAAAAACAAGACATTGTGGTATTCAAAAACAAGGAACTTTATAGTTGATGTCAACGACAAACGTTAGAGCAAAGGTCCCAAGAAAAGTTCTATTGTAACAATGGAAAAACAAAGTGACAAAAATAATATGCATTTCTTACATTTTGTAAACCTAGAACTGTTCTCGAGCCACAGTGGTCACAGGTATGATACGTGTTTTTTTTTTTCTTCTTCTTTTGGACAAACTGAAGATATATCTGACAAGCATCTGGAAAAAGCCCTTTGATGATTCCAGATGTTTCTAAAGGAACGACCCTAATCTTTTCCTAGTCTTCCTCCAGGCCCAAAAATACGTCTTGAGGAAGAGTAGAAAAAACAGAAAAGAAACGAAAGCAAAAGAGGTTTAAAGACAGTCTAACGTGTGGCATAATGTGTAGTTCACCTAAAACAATGCTCTATATAAATACAATAAAGTCTATAGTCTGTATGTCACAAGTGCTAGATAACTTTCTTCTTCTTGTTGTTGTAAAATATTCAAAAGTCATTTTTCTGTCATTCCATTTTTAAACAAATAAAAAGCACATCCATCGGACACCAAGAGCATCAATCCGTCTGTGTACTACTGACCAGAAACAGAGGAGGAAAGAAGAGCTTCCATCCCATGCGTTCTCCAAAGCCTCAACCCTCCTTGTGTTCCTCCTTTGTGCAAATATGTTACAGGACAGACAGGCATGCTGACGCACAAACCATGCAGAAATCTACAGCTGTGAAGGAAAGAGAATGAAAGAAACTTCACCCTGGCCTGCAAATAAACAACAGCTCAGGCCAGACCTCATGGCAAATTAGCAGGAATGACAAGAAGGGTTAAAAAAAAAAAAAAAAAGTTGGAAAAACAAATGGAATGCAGTTTTTTTTTTTTTTTTTTTTTACAAAACAATAGCAATGAAAATGACTATCCGGACGTCCCGGATAGTAGTGTCCCTTTGACAAGACTGTATTGATAGACTGCCGTTAGTATTATTGCAGAGTGGTTTGTAGTGATGGTCCATTTGAGTATTCCTACAGTATTATGAGACTCTTTGGGAATGACGCATTATGTTTTCGGGACACTTTCAAAATCAGTGTCAGCCTTCGCACTTCATTCTTGAAAGTAATTCAGATGAGATTTAATGGAATTGGTCTGGATATGATACTGCAAAAATGCCCAAAATAGATCATGCTTAATAAGAGTAACAAGATTTTACAAAACAGTAAAAAAAAAAAAAAAAAAACCCAGAACGATCGCTGATATCGTTACCACAAAATGAAACACTAATAATCTTACAAAATCATGTCCAGGTTGCATTTCACCCCCCAAAAACAAAAGGTGGTAAATAAGAAAGTATATTTTGTATAAATAAACTGAAGTTTGGGGATGGCTTTCATCATGAAAATTAAGCATATTTTCACCCACTATAATTTGATTAGACGTTTTACTGTAAAGTTTTTTGTCAATTCTCATAAAAACAACATTTTAAAGTTTAAATCATTTTATTATTTGATATTTAAAGCATGTTCTTTCATTAAATTTTGTATAAAATTAGTTTTTTACTTCTGAGTGTTGTTTCTACACGAATGTCTATAATTTCTGCACCGCCAAATAATATACTATTTCCAAACACTTCTATGTCTGCTATTGGTCGAAACAGACAGACAGCCACACCCTCAAACTCACATGATTGGTTGAGCATTTATTTTATTTTTTTTAACCAAAAAGCAATATCTTATGTCCTTTTACCTGGATGAGATACGACCTGGACATGTTGTTGACAGGCTAAAGTAATTCATACCTATTTCAAAACACGCTAAAATAACTAAAATCCATCTTGGATGTCTATCCAAATGGACTTATACTAATGGAAATGTACAGTGTCAGTCCATAATATTTTGTTTTAGAGTTTAACTGAAGCTTGGAACCATTTAAGAGTTTATACGGTGCCAGAGTAATGCTACTGCGAATGCATGAAACCAATAAACAGTGCCTTCAGTGGAACCAGCGACGGCCGAAGCCAGACCACGTACTGAAATATATCACTTTGCAATACTAGTTCTCTAATTCGAGTCTGCAATCTTTATAATATTTAATATATCTATAGATCTTTGTAATATAAATCTATGAACAGAACGTAGCAAATACACAATTGTCGGAATCATTATACAAAGTAAAAGCATCTCCCACCCACCGCATACAAAAAAAATCAAAGATAAAACAAATGAAAAAAAGGCTTGTTACTCTCTAAAACAAGAAACTATGCATGTAAAACACATTGTCAACTACGTTAAGACTGACAAATGAACAAGTAAATAATTCAAAAAGTACAAAACGGGACAAACGCGGAAGTAAAACGAACGAACGAACAAAGAAAATAACAGGTACGAACCCAAAGTGGAGTAGTCATACGTGACAGGTGTATATAAAAATGAAGTCGAGTGAGTCAAATCTCCCGCCTTAATGCGTATCATATTGAACATGTCACACAGAAAAAGAATGCCAAAGGTAGTTGCCGAAAGGCTAAACACGAGTCAGGGGCTGTCAAACAAATAATCGACTCTTCATCAGTCCAAAATCGAAAAGTTAAATGTACAATCAAAGTCAAGCCAAATGATCTACTGTCAGCATGCATAATTGCGTATATATACACTTCTATGTGCCGCTTCGAAGCACCGCGGCGGCTCCGAAACTACGTCAATGTCCCATGCAGATTGTCTGAGTATCACAGTCGTCTCAGAGGCGCTTTACGATTGTTTTCTGAGTGGAAGCTGGTGGTCCCGCTACTTCCTGGATTGTGTCATGTGACGGGCACATGTTCGGTAGCACCCTCCCCTAGCGAAAGGCCCGTAACCCTCCTCGCTCAGGCTAGGTTGGCAGGAAAACCAGCGCTAAATCTCACCAGGTGGCACGTCTGAAGGCTCAGTGGTACATTTAAAATCGGTTACCAGCCCTTTTCCGCTTGTTTCGAAGGTGTCAATAAAACTGACCGTCTGCTGAGTAGAATAATAGTAGTGATACGCTAGTGCCCTTTGATGAACTGTAAAGTAACCAGAATACTAGACATTCATAGCTATATAAAAGTACAACGTGTCGAGAGAAGGAAAAATAGAAAGTTTGTCTCGAACTACAAATCGTATGACTCGAGGTCATCGCAGCCCTATCCTATATGCTCGCAGCAAAAAATCATGCGTGTTGGCGCTGTTAAACTACGATGGCAGATGGAAAGCTGCATGCTGGTCAACTTTTCAGAGGAGGAGGAGTAGTTGCGTATTTGGTCATTAAACGAGTTGAAAAGAGTCGCTACATTGGCTTGCCGTCTAAAGCGCGAGAGAATCCGATTGAACGTTTTTTTTGCCCTTGGATAGCTGGCAACTACCTTAAAAGTTTGTTTGTCAGTGACACTTAAAGTCATGTAACGTCCAACACAAGCACAGTAAAAAATGAAGGAACAGAAAATATGTTTGTGAAACATGAAGATATCTGCAGGGAGCTCCTGGTAAACATGCTGAGGGTTTCTCAATTCTTCAGGCCAGCCTTGTTAAGAAATACCGAGACGGCAAAATGTCTTCCCTCTTGTAACTAGTTTAAGGCAATGTTCTTCTGGATCCATCTTTTGAAAAAGGCACAAACTCGCATTGTCGACTCTCCGTCGGGCTTCCCAGAATCCTTTGATCGCTCTCCCGATCACATCGTCCACCCTCGTGAAGCAGTAACTTGAATTGCGAATGGAAAGAGTCCGTTTTTTGTTTTTTTTCTCCAAGGATAAAAGAAAGACAGACAAACGAAGAGAGAGAGAGAGAGACGACAAATAAAAACGTGGGCCGTGACGGCCGAAATCAGTCGTATAGTGGCTCTGGAAAACAATGAAAAAGTTCATGTCGAAAGCACCAGCTCTCACATCTAACAATGAAACGTGAGTCTATGTCCTGCTCAAAAGTAGTTAAGCGTCCCTGCGGACAGACCAGGTTAACACAGTCCTGACGTTCTGCCACAGACAGAGACATACTAACACGGCCAAGACGTTTGTCGCGCTCTGGATGTCACGGAGATTTCTTCAGGCCGTTTCTGATCCCGTGCTCAAAGCGCGCACATCGTGGGACAAAAAAAGAAACGGATGGAGAGAGTAGAGCGACGTCAGAGGCCTTGAAGAGGCTCTGAACCGAGAGGGTCACCAAGGCAGTCGATCGGACCTTCTACAATGGAGGTTCCTCTTCCATAGGCTCCTCCTCTGTCCTGTGGGGCGACAAGCACAAGCACAGATGAGCAAAGCACATCAAACATGTCCACATCTTTGAGTCCATGATATTTTAATCAAATAAATGTTAATATTTTAAGTTCTGAAGCACATTTGTTATTTTTGTATCATTGTCTTATTTTGAATGACAAACTAGTATATATATATATATATATATATATATATATAAGTTTTTATATTTTTTTTATATTTAAATAACATAAATACATTTAAATACATAAATTTTTTTAATTGTATTTTATTTTATTTTTTTATGAACTATAATAGCATTGACATTTATATATAAAAATGTATATTCACTATATAATGTTTATTAATTTAAGATTGGACTTATTTTAAAAAAATTTATATCTGGAAATGTCAATTAAAAAAAATTCCAAAATATTTCCAGGTTTCTTTGCCTGTGGGAACACACATGTTCATGTATTCTAGTATTATTTATTTTCTATTTAAGCAATTTTGTTATGCGTATTGTCTTTTTTATTAATAATATATGGTACTAATACATAATATTTTTCAATATGTACAAAGTTTAGGGCCACTGTACATGTTCACTTCAGAATTAATGCATTACTTCTTGTTTAGTGTCAAATTGCAGGCTTTCTGGAGAAAGGTGTAAAACATTAAAATCTGAATATGACCTAAAATAGTTATGTATACTGTAAGTAAAAATCTATTTTTTATCTATATATATAGATATATGCAAACTCATGATAAAAGAAAGAAATGGTGCATGGCGGAGTTAAAATGCTTATTTGAAACTTTTGGAGGAAATCAGAACCATCAGAATAACGCAATTCAGGATCAAGGGAGAGACAAAAATGATTTTGTTTAAAAGTTTATAAGCTAAAATGTTTTCTAGTGGTCTTCAACTGACTCTGAAACTGGCACAAAGACCCTCCATAACCAGTGTGCCAAGCGTCCAGCCAGAAAACACAGAATATTAAACTAGGAAAACCAATGCTTATAATAGGTGTCAACACACTTTTTGCACTTGGCCCCTTTATAGGAATAACAGGAAACAATGTGAGTGTGAACCTGTGCTGGGCACATGAATACACATGTGTGTAAGAGTGTGAGTGTGTGAGGAAGGTCCAGAAACCTCAAGCATCTGTGCTCAATGCTGCCTAAGTGTGTTTTCAATTAGGACTCTGGCAGACTGTGTCTCTCAGAAGCCTGACGCTGCTGGACGTCTGCCCTGCACATTTACAGAGTCCTGTCTACTTATCAGCACTCATACACACACCTGTCCTGCACCTCTAGTTCACCGCTGTCCAATCACACAACCAGAAATACTCATGGGGTCACAGAAACACACACTCAGGAGGCACGCTATGAGCAAATATATGCAATTTTCCAGGAATAAGGTACAAAATACAGTCTGAAACTTATTTTTGAGCTAATTGTGAATGAAAGTTGCTGCTCAACCTTAAAATGTTGGAAGTCAAGCTAAATATTATATTAATTGTTTTTATTTATTTTCATGAATTTTCTGATGCAGTTTTGTTATTTGTTTTGTAATTTGTTTTTATTCTAATTTGTGTGTAAAATTATTAAAGATTATGATGATGATGATTATTATTACTTTTATTTTTGGATTTAACTAAAACCTAAAAATTAAAACCATAACAAAAACTTTATTACTTGAAATAAAAAACTTATTTCAGTTAGATGACAAGGCAACATTTCACCTTTTTCCCTCAGTTTAACTTACTAACTAAAATAACTAAAACCAAATCAGTAATAAAAAAAACAACAACTATGTAGACCTATATAAGAGAAAAAAAAAATCTACCTTTACCCCAAATACTAATTATCTTAGTAAGTATTTGTATTTTTTATTATTTGCCACTATCCTAGGTTTGTCAGTAAGATTTGTGTACTCATTTAACACACAGTAAAATGTA
>JAUMHG010000047.1:18316011-18326504 GCA_032359395.1 Enteromius anoplus
GAGGAGCAGACGCGGGTTCCCTGTCCCGTCGTTTGCGCTGCCTTGTTGAGTGTAGCACTGAAAACATTATATTTTACGCAAATCTAATTTCTTTTTTTCTGAATCGTTAGGTTCGTATGCGCACCGAACCGAAAGCCTCGTACCGAACGGTTCGATACGATACGACGTATCGTTACACCCCTATTATATACGGTTTGCAAATTATAAATGACAAGTTTAAATATTTATGCACTAGTTTAAATTAACAAATATAATAATGGCATTCATTCTCACATAAATTTAGTGGTGTTTATATACTTACTGCTACTTTTGTGTTGTAACATTAGGCCTGAACACTGTCCCAGAAGACACTGTGCTTTTGTTTCATGGCACTTTCACATAAGAGATTTTGCCATCTAGTTGATGTCACTGTGTTAGGTCAATGTAAAATAATTTTCTAACTATGATGTGCAACAGGGAACGACACCTGAGATGATTTGAAAGATTAGGGGTTCATATGAATCTGCAATTTGTGTGAGAGTATTCAAGAATAACTTGCAGAAGAAAGAAAGAAAGAAAGAAAGAAAGAAAGAAAGGAAGAAAGATGAAAAATTACAAACAAACAAAAAACAAAATGAGTAAACAAAGAGACATGAAACAAAGGAAGGAATAAAGAAAAAAAAAGAAAGGAAGAAGAAAGGACAAACAAACGAGCAAAAGACAGATAGACATAAACAAACATTTAAAGTCGGATTCATGTGAACTCCAAGACAGTTCACAATTTGTCGAACTGTGGTTCGGACCTAACAGTCAAAGCAAGTGTGAAAACAGGCTCGGAGTCTCAGGAACACGAGGCTCCAGAGCGTGAGAAGCTCTTCATCGTCCTCCTCCTCTTCTCCCCAGTGGCAGCCCATCTGCCTCGCTGTGAGGTCGGCTGGTGGGAAGACAGCAGAGCTTGGCATGAGAGCGTGTCTGGGATATACAATGTTGTAAATGCTTTTTCTTTCTGTCTCTCACACAAATACTCTGGAAACGTCTTCCTCTCATGGCACGAACAAGACAAACAGCGACCTCCATCTCTCTAGTGCTCATCTGCTCCACCCCAAACTCTGAATACCTCGTCCAAAAGCATTCAGGGAAACTTGCTGTCATGTTTGCCAGGGGGGCACCCGGAAAACCGATCCGCAGATGAGGAAGACTCAACCATGACGTGCAAGATGAGGCAAGGATTTATGACTGGTAATTAGTATTAGCCTGCGCAAATTTCCTTGCAATGGACTGAGACAAATTACATGGACTGGAACCACGAGACTTTCGAAAACTGATCCCATCTCACGGGTTCACCAAATCCCAGAGCTGGAACATGCCAAGAGCGGTTTGGAGCAGAAGATCCTGCACTTGTAAAACAAAAAAATAGCCACTGAAGGGTTAATGCTAGACATGACTATCCATCAGTCTCAAAGGCTTTTCCAATCGCTCCCCCGTCCAACGAAAAAAAAAAAAAAAAAAAAGCGAGAACGCAAAGAGTAAAGGCGGCGGGGAGGGGGGCACTTCAAAGACTTGTCATCTGGCATTGCAAAGGGCTGGTTTGAATTAACTTCAATTCTCCTTTCTGTTTCCAAGTTCATGGTGAGAGTGCCTGGGCTTCTGGTTTTCATTAGAGCCAATTTTCTTATCTTTTTTCTCCCTCCTTTCTTCGTCGTAGGGTTGATCCCCTGCAAATGCAACGTGGCACTGGCTGGGTCTAAATAAGAAGGTGCTGCCCGTAAGGCATGCATTGTCTCGAGAGGCCCACAAAACATTGCTGAGGAGGAAACTCTGCGAGCGGAGGGAGAGAAGGGGGGAAGAAAGAGAGAGAGAGGAGGAAAAAACGTGGGTGAAAAAGAAAGATGCATGCATTAAGAGGGAAAGTGATAAGTCAGAAGAACGACGGAAAACAAGTCTGAAAGAAAAACACACAATACACAACAAACAAAATAAACAAATAAGGAACAAATAAAAATCAAACAAACAAATCTTTAAAAAAAAGATATCGAAGGAACAAACAAATAAACAAAATAAAGGCAACCACAGAAAAAAAGAACAAACAATAGAAAAGGAGAATTATAGAAGGAACAACAACAAATGAAGGAACAAAAAAGAAAAGCAAAAAAGCAAAATCAAACAAAAGACAGACAAAACAAACAACAAAAAGAACAAACAATCAAAAGACTAATTAATTAACAAAACCAAAATACAGAATGAACAAATATTAACAAACAGATAAGAAATAAAGAACAAAAATGAACAAATAAAACCTAAATAAACAGATTAAGATAGACAGGACAAACAAACAGAATAATGAAAGAAACGAACAAAAAAGAAAACCAAATCATGAAGAGATTAACAAATAAAATAAAGGAAGATAAGAAAAACATAAATGTCAAAATAAAAAATATGAAAATATAAGAACAAGAAAGAAAGAAAGAAAGAAAGAAAGGCATGAGCAGGAAGGCAGTAGACAGAAATATATGAAGTGTTGTGTTCTCCCTTCTCAATCTCAAGGGATCATTAAATCAAATACTGAGAAACGTTTGTGTGAAGCAGCTGATGACAGAAAACGAGAGAGAGAGAGAGAGACACGGGTGGATCATGCAGGGTGCATCAACTATCACAGCACACAGATAACTGCTGCCCGTCAACACAAAGTAATGCCTTACATTACAATATCTCTGATTCAACATTGTAATGCGTTTCATGACTCCTGTATTACTTTTGAGTTACTCTCATCAAAATAACTACAGAGAGCGTGCCGTCAGCGCAGCTGCATTCAAATACACGCAATAGACTACAGCTTGTCACAGCTTCAGCAAAAGTAGCCTAATTACCAGGAATATGTCCGAGGAAAAAATCCTCTTTATGGATTAAAATTATAATGAAAGAGGTTTTGGTTTTGTCGTCAAATGTCAAAGATTAATTTTTTCTTCAATTTATTGCTACTTAGACACCAGCCTCTGATCTAGATCCTTGTCTCAGACGTATGACATGCACGTTTCTCAAAATTAAAACAACTGCATCAAATCATAGCACCTCTTTTCAACAAAAACCATGTGCATCGCAGCTTGACTCTTTGCTATCTTAAAGTGAGTGACAACATCTGTCGCGGCAATTATAAAATGATTCGTTTACCCTGAAACAGCAGAAATCTCTACAGGGGGATGAGAGCATTCTGGGTGGGACGGTAGCCTCGGATGAATCAGTATGAATGGACCGGTGGAGTAAAGGTGTGTGCCAGGGCATGAGTACAGCGGCTGGCAACACGCATGTCTGTGAGTCATACGGAAACGTAAAGTGACTCACATCCCTGCAGTCTTTACGAAGGAAGATGCGCATCAAACTACAAAGCTTAAAAGCTTTTCCAACTGACTGATTCTCAATAGCCAAACCGGAGCATCTTAATACGGGTGCTGATGCAGATGAAATCAGGGGGAGATCTGAGGTCAGATGCACAGACCGGTCCGGACTCAGCTGGGATCGCTTAGGCCCTGCGTGAGGAAAGGCCGCCGCAGGAAGGTGAAGCGAATTTATCGAAGACGTGTTAGGGAGAGATTTACGACAGCAGTCGGACAGACTGAGAGCCAGCCGATTGGGTCAAAGAGAAGGAGGTGGTCGGTTTTTGAAAAAAAGGATGAGCGAGGACTCTCCTGTCTTATCATCGCCCATATTTTAGCTATGTACCTGCCGAAGCAGCCTGAACGCGTTGGGCACGGAGGCCCCTCTTCAAAGAGCATCTCGAATCGGCCGTGCGCCCGCACCGTGAGGGAGGGGGTTATTAATAGCCCCAAACACCAATGCTAATGGGGCTCAGCTTTACTGGCTCACCATCAAAGACTCCCATCAGCCCCTGCTACAGATAAAAGGGACAGTTCAACGGATGAGCAGTGCTTATACAAATTGCTACAAGACCCCTTTCTCCAATCAGTTCCCTAACAACTGCCTACAATCCCTGTGAAAATGGAGCTTTGCCTGGGGCTTCTCACACTGTTTGGCTGTCATATGGGTGTTAGTTAAGAAATATTAAACCAGTGAGCCGGTTTGGCTCTATATGGTTCTGCATCTGTAGTTTTCATTTTAACAGATCATTACACTGTCACAAACGCAGCGCAATTAAAAAATACCTTGTTTTGACCACATTTTAAGGCAGCATCATGTGCATTCTTAACGGATGAGATAATACCATAATGCACTGTGACAAGCTTAGTAAATACACAGCCCAAGCCGCCAGAAAATGCTAAAGAATGTCAGTAATAAAATATTACTTGACGAATACAAAAAAATTGCAGTTAAAATGTGTTAAATCTAATTAAAAATATATTTGTTTAAATTAATTGTTACAAATAAATATAATTCAATCAATAGAAAGTATCAATAAAATGTATTAGGCCTATCCCCAAAAAAAATATATATATATAAAAAAAAAAAAATACCTACAGTATATACACTATACAGTACACAAGTATATACATAAGTATATAGAGTAGTCAACAAGAACAGATTCCTGAATGGGATATGTCCTCTTGACCAATTAGAATTCATTCGATGTTCCTCCTGTCAAGTCACTCATCTCATTTACCTCAAAACATATTTACGTAATTGTAACTCCTCCATTCTAATGTAAGTAAGTTTGCTGAATGTCGTGTGAGGCTGAGGCTGAGCCTTGGACCTGTTTTAGGCTTCTCCATATTTAACAAAAAATTCTCACCATCACCTCATTGACGTTCCTATAATAAAAGTTTAATATTATTATTATTTCATTAAGTGGTAATTTAAAGATATATTAATCATGTCTTTTCTCACAGTTTGTGTCCTGCAGAGCGCGCTTTACAATCTCAAACTTGGACATCCTATCATTGCACATTTATTATAATAGCGCAGGTTTAACGTTAAAACATTATTATGTGTGTAAATTGTTTTGGTATCTATAGATTTTATTTTTGGCAAGTCGTGATGACTTAAGAAGGCTATATTAATCGATACCAGCCTCGAATGTTTATAATGTCTGGCTCTGCCCCTGGGTTGACCAGGACAGGACCATACTTCATCTCCTGGACATAACACGAGTGAAAAGGCAGAATCTAAAAAGCCCTGGACGTAAACAAATGAAAAGACTTGCCAAAGTGCTGTCAAAAAATGTATCACATTTTTGTTTGCATAATATATGTGTGTTCTGTGTGTGTGTATATATTGTATACAGACACACACACATGCATTTATGTGCATATATTTAAATTATATCATATAATATATATACATATTGTTCTTAAATATATACACCTACATGTGTGTGCATTGATATATACATAATAAATATACACAATACACACATATAATCGTTTGACAGAACTGATATATATATATATATATATATATAAAAATAAAATTTTGTGAACACCAAAATCATTAGGTTTTGCTTCTTTTTGAAAGATTTTATATAATATTTACTATTTTTCATATAAAATTATATTTTATTTTATGTCTTTCCTATCAATTTTTGCCAGGCCAAAAAAAGAAAAAAGTTACTGATCCAACTCATCAAACTTGAGTCTTTTCCCTGCAGCTTTCAAGAGTCAGTTAGGATTCTCCTGTGCTCTCAATCATCACATGACTTTTTTGAGTCGCACACTGCGGAGAAATACAGTACTTCTACTGGCTGTGAGGTCACTGGAGTTGCCCCTCCAATAAAAGCACATTGCCTTGCGATAAATTCAGCCCTAAACAGGCCACTCTGTGCCACATGTGCCCACATAAAATCCCTGACTGTGCAGCTGCTGGTGATATAAATAGGTCCAGGGAGTAAATAACTATGCACTCACAGAAATACATAAACACTGTAAGGCACATATCTCTCTGTGTCAGTAAAGAGTGTTTACTAATCAGTCAGTTAAAGGGTCTACTAATTCTTTCATCAATATGATGTACAGTAACTGCCCAACTTGAATCCAAATGGGATAAAAACTACTATTTCTACTTAAAATAAAAATCTCAAGATGGCAAATTCTGATAGACCTTCACTTATTTTGGTGTAAAACGTATGTGTGTGTGTTACCTGAATGCTGCCAGATAGTCTGCATCTCCCATGGGTGGCTCCAGACCTCCGGTGAAGGCCATGTTCACGTTAAAGCCCATGCCTGCACCGATGCCCACCTACAGACACAAATACAATTCAATTCAAACTCCCTCTAATTCCCAACTCTTACTGGAGCAGATGAGCAGGTCTCATGAATCATACTCATTCAAACGTCCCCAGAGAAACCGCTAAATTAAAGCTGATATCACAGAGCCAATGATGAACAAATCCCAACAGTTATGACCAAAGTGAAACTGTAATGAGGTTTTATTTGAAAGCCAAATGGACTTTGACTAATACCAGAATTTATTCAATTTCAATCCCCTCATTAGTGCAGAGGCAGGAGCTGACTTACCGGATTAATGATAATGAGCGTTAATTATAAATGAGAGAAATTGGGATCATTTAAAGGGAAAAAAGATCACTAGTGTCTATATGAGATATACAGAATATACAGTGAAGTCTAAAAGTCTTGGACCACCAGTGAAAATGCTTTTAGTTTGAATCTTTTAATTAAAAGAAAATCACAAGCATAGCAATTCAAGTAAAAATCTTGTATAAAACCTGACACCTTTAAATGGAATAAGGAACAAACTATTAAAATAAGGCAGAAAAAAATCATATAAGTAAACAAATACATTATTCTTACATTTTTTTTAAAACCCCAAAACTGTGTTTATTTTATTTTGAAATCTTGAATGTCAGATGCTGAAGTTCAAACGCATTTCAAAATACTTGCATTTTTAATGACACTTATAAATATATACAGTATATATTTTTTTTTAATTTTTTTTTTTTATTATTATTATTTTTTTAATAAATAAATGCAACAATGATGATTTTAAATTGTACAAATATTTATGCATATATGACTGCTTGTATCATAGTATTATTTTATTATTGTATCATTTAAATGTATTCAATTAATCCTGTTTTGACTGTATTTTTAATTAAATAAATGCAGCATTGGTGAAAGTAAGAGTCTTCTTTCAAAAACCCTACCGCCCTTAAACCTTTGAATGGTAGTGTATATTAAATCCTGCCATAATGTTGATGGAACCCACCTCATCCGGGGCTCCGCTGCCAGGGAAGAAGTTGCCGTCATCGTAACGATGGAGAGACAAATACAGCACATTAGGGTCACCGTAGAAGGCCTGTTGAGTCCCATTTCCATGGTGAACATCCTAAAACACAACAGCACACACAACTCATGTCATCTGCTTGTTCTAGTGACCATTAATCTGGTCAAAGCGGCACAAAACAATACGATTTGGTTAAACAATGCAAAAGTCAGATGCTGTGAAAAAGACATGTCGTCACTCGCATTGGAATGAAAAGCGTGTAAAAATCTATTCTGAGTCGTCTGAGATGCAGGAGGGACGTTTAGGAGAGCTGTATTTTTTGTTCATTTCTTTTAATGTCTGCCACTACATGTCACGGTCAGCTTCCTCGCAGAAGAGCCGTGTGACAGACAGGAGGAAATGAAAGCCATTTTAAAAGGCATCCAGAAAACCCAATGACCCCAGCAGGGCCCTGCCCTGACGCCACACGTCTTCCTGCGCATGTGGACCCATTTCAGACTACCGCTGGCCCAGGATCAGACGGATCCCATCCCACATGCCATAAACTATTTTATTGCTTACATTTTGATTTTAATATTTCATGTACAAAAAGAATTAGTAAGTTAATAAAAATAAATTGATGCATTTTAAAATGTAAGTGGTTAAATATTTTTTTAACACTAGCATAATCCATGCAAATACGGCCATATTCTAATATAACTAGTGTAATAATTTAAAATGATATTTTATGTATTTTGTACATCTTTTATAAATAATTTTATGTTTAAATATTTGTAAAAAATATGTTTAATATCAAAAATTGTCTCATATTTAATATTTATAAGTAATACTATAAATGGAATATGTTTATAATAAATATTTAATTATATTTAAAATATTTAATTCAGTTTTTTATTTATCTAAATTCTATATTAATAATACCAATATAACTAGTGCAAAATATCTAAACATATGTATATATATATATATACTGTATGTACACACACACATGCATTTGACAGCACTAAAATAAATCTAAACTAAATATACTGTATATATATATTTATATATTTTTATATATTTTTTTTATTATTATCATCCCACTCACACAGCAGAAAACAAAAATATGAAACCGTGATAAAATAATACAAGTGTAAACATGTTAAAAGTGTAAAAAAGGTAAAAATATTTGCAATCTTTCCCACTGTTTATATATGCACTGATGTCACTGTTCGGGAATCAGTTAGAAAACGGGATTATTTGGTGACTCTAGTGGCCCAGAAATAGGAAAGGGGACATTTATTAATAGAGAAAGTATGATCTGATTGAGTGTGAACTTACCCAGTCCACAATGAGAATCTTACTGACGTTGAGTCTCTGCTGCAGGAGTTTGGCTGCAATGGCGACCGAGTTGAAATAGCAAAATCCCCTGTTATTTGAAAAGCAGAAAACAGCTTGTGAGAGAGAACACAGTCAGCTGGTGTGTGATCTATCGTGGAGGGCCTGATCGTGGACCTCCTGGCCTGATGGATTGTCTCATTTCACTAATGACACGATTCACCCACTGCGTCCTGGCCTGACATCAGAGCGTAAGAACAGCCCTGGCCCGCGGCCCACGGCAGAGGCACCAAACCTCAGTCTGCTTCCCAAACACGCCATCCACGGAACAATCCTTTTATTTAACCTTTCACCATAGAGACTGAGGAACACTCGTTTACTTTAACCTTTCCGTAATGAGCGAGACGCACTGGGAATAAAGATGGGAGGAGCGCCTGTGATGCTCCAGCCTTTTAGAGCGGCAAAACTCGCCAATTAGAAAGGATTTAGTCCCCCGTTAACGATACCTGACATTCATTTGGATAAACCATCAAACTTTAAGATAAATAAAATTGCATCCAAGTTGCCGAGCTGAGCACTGAGGACGCTGTGTACCCAAACAACTCTAACACATGGAGCTGAACATACTTCAGATCAGTAACAAGTACAGTAGGGGCCTGAAACTCTCACTAAATCAATTATGAGAACAGACTCCGCATTTGGTCAGTAAAAAGAAGCTCTTAACCGTCAGACAATGTTTACTGATAATATTAAGGTCAGCTAAAGGTAAATTTTTATATGTCTGTTACCACAAAACACAGAAAAACCTAGTATATTATTGTTTTGTAGTAATATAAAATCAACATTTATATATATATATATAATTTTGTTGTATCAAGACTGTGACCCAAAATGTGCCGGATTTTCATTTTTGTAATTTTTTATGTTATAGTATAAACATATAAAAAATAATTTTACATTTAAATGTATAATCTTTATTATTTTCTTCTATCATAAAGTTAAGTTATATCACTGTTGGATAAAGAAAAGACTCCAAACTCTACTTAACTCACAAAAAATCCAGTTTCTAAAACATGCTAGCCCTTCCAACTAAAACTGGCGTGAGTCAGTGTAGAGATACCGTTGGCCTACTGTGCTGTATTCACCTCAGCGATAATTTGCATGACTGTACTGAAGCCAGAGCGAGCGCTGGAAGCTCTGTTGTCTTGGCCAGGCGGTCCACTGCAGCGCTGGATTCATTTATGTGAGAGGATAGTGTGTATCACACTGATTTCTGATGCTGTGTGTGTTTAGCGTGATGCTGATATCAGCTGTGGAGTTTATTTTACGATAACAGAGAGACGTACATGGGAGTGCTCTCCTCAGCGTGATGTCCTGGAGGTCGTACCACAGCAAAGCCGTTCTGCGAACACAAACAAACACACAGACCTTGAATGTAAGAAATACAGAATCGCCTTAACTCAGTTTCTGAGTAATGCTCACATCCCAACATAACTAGAACAGGTCAAAATAAATGAATAAATAAAATAAAAATAAATACATAAATAATATTGTTATGTTAATTAGTTAAAACACACATACAGCACACTCCAATAAAAAAGTATTGATATTAAAACACTCACTTTTTAATTGAATTTAAAAATTAATAAAATATAAAAATGGAAAATAGATAAAATAAAGAAAAAAATAGGGACAGAAAGTTGTTAACATATGATTAAGTTTAGGGACACACACACACACACATATATATATATATATATTTTTTTTTTTTTTAGTTTTGCTATAACTGTTCCTTACTCATTTTTAATCATAATTTATTGGACGTTTGATGCATTAATATTTAATTTAACCATTTTTATTCAAGTGGCTGTCTTTAAAATGATCACCCCAGTTTTATTAATGTATTTATTAATTTTTTATTACTATGAATTTTTTTTTTTAATTAGCAATAATCAACCCAGTTTTTTTTTTTTTTTTGCATATGTACATATTTTGGCCGACTATATATA
>JAUMHG010000047.1:18352062-18364094 GCA_032359395.1 Enteromius anoplus
CTATAATATATATATATATATATATATATATATATATATATATATATACACACACACACATATGCATGTATATATTACACCCAGGGGTAACTTTTAGCTTTGCTTTGGCTGTCACTAAAATGTAATATCAAATCGATAATGACAGAAGCATTCAATGGTGTGCTAAAACAATCCGTAACAGAACATGAAGGGCTTTTATTATTAGCTGCTTTTCCACCTTAAGGCCGAACGGCTCTAAGAACGGTCAGGTACGGTTCCAATTTAAATAAAATTTAAATACATTTCTGATCCTCCATAACGTGGTGGTTATTTACACATCGTATCATACTGTATGTAAACATCTGTGTTACCATGTCAACGACTGAATTGAGTTCCAAAGAGATCCGTTATAAGCCCCGGCATGGAAAACAAAACCATAACTGTACAGGCCGGCTCGGATCTGCGAGAACAGACTGAAGACACGCGACACAGTGACGTCGTTTATCATACTAGCGCAAACACACGTGTTCATGATCATACTAATAACTCCTCATTGTTTAGACGTTTCAGAGCTTATGTTCTGTCCGGTGCAAAATAAAGTTGTTGGAAATTTGTGTATTAACATTAGAGCGTGTGACTATTAAAAAATGTTTAATGAGTGTGATTTCTATAGTTGTGTTCTATAGAACGTCTGAATCCCTATGAAATAAACCTCTTAAACTATATATGAGAAAAGGAATGGAAAAAAGCAGACACATCTCATCTGACTACTCATTTAACATTCCCATTCCCAGCAGGCTTTATTCAGAGCTCATTTGCAGTTCCTCGAGTCTTTCATTTTATTGATCGATTGACTCATCGGACAGGAATATCTTGATGATCATGAGCTCAAACGCTGTGTACGGCCATCGATCTTCTCCAGCACATTGTTCAGGGAAATCCCATAACGCTTCAAACCTTAAGCTATTTATTTCACCATCGCTATAACCACGACAAAAACAAACACAAGTAAAGAGCTAATATAATAACGTAATGACATATCTGGCACGAGCATCCTAGTTGGTTTGTCACCTAATTAATCTGGAAGGACTTGGGTCGCCATTTTTGGGAAGAAAAAAGCAATGCATGATTAGCTCTTGCGTCTTTGAATAATTGAAGTTAATAAGAAAGCTGGTGAGAGCGAGGTGCTTCAGAAAAATCTCAAATGAGAACATTAGAGGCGTGATGGATGAAGCGCCATGGTGATTTGAGCGGAGGGCTCCATCATGTGACGCCCCGTCCATGAACGCCGCTATCTTTTTTGAAGACTGCGTGTTTGCAAAAGGTTCGGAAGAAGTGAAGAGGAGGTCCACCTTCACGGGATAGCCTGCCTGACAGGTCACGTTGGTAAAGCCTGGCGCTTAACAAAGCAGAAAATCAATGGCACATTTACTTGGGCTCAATGTTAATCAATACGCAGTGTGTACAGATACGGGCCCAGAAAGACCAAGAGACAGGGAGAGAAAGAGAGCGCTGAAATATTTATCCTACAGATCTCTTTCATACAGCGACGCCAGGCAAACAATACCACACGGCCAACACCCAAACGAAGTGCTGCTGGATCCTTTACAAAGAGCCTGGAGCATTCAAACTCAGCACTGGGCCCAAAACAGGGAGAGAACACAATCCCAACTCACATAAACAAACACCAACTAAGATAAATCTTTTCCACATTGCAAAACATGCAATGTAAACATCATTGCCTCTTCTTCAGATTAGTCCGGGAACTTTAGCGCAAGGGACAGGGGTTGCAACGGGACATATCCCATAATAGTTATTTCTTTATTAGTGTGTTAATTTTACTTCTGCTTATATGCAGAAAATACGAGCTGTGCCATTGACCAGTGTAGTTTGATTTAAAAAAATTCAAACATTTGCAGGCCTATAAACCAATTATTTTTAGTTAACAAAAACATACTGTCAAACTGTGTGTACAATTAATATTTCTTAAAAAAAAAACAAAAAAAAACAACCAGTGCAGTTTTATTGAAGAAATAAATATTCTTTTAATTTTTTTTTATTGAATAAACAACAAAAAACATATAGCCCGACCAGTAAAAAAAAAAAACTGAAATAAATAAATATGTTTTAGCAGAAACAAAAACATGTAGCTCAACCAGTGCAAGGGAGGAAATAAATAAATCAATAACAAAAATACATTACAAAAAATAAAAAAAAATTAAAATAATATATAACTGTACAAACCTATCCAGAAAAAAAAGATTCTTAAAAACTGATTCATTTTAGCAAATAAACAAATCTTATAGTTTCACCAGTGATTGATTCCAGAGACGATGATTCTTAAGAACTGATTCCTTTTAGTGAATCTAAATATACTGTACAGTATGACCAGACACAGACCGCTTTATAGCCTAATGATTGCTTAGTGATCAGTGTGTCAAGAATTGACAGAATATAAAATCTGAGTCTTGCACATGGGTTATTGAACACTATATCTATATATTATTATTCAAGTAAAATAAAAATATATTTTGAATCAGATTCAGTTACTGAACCTATTTTTTAGCTTAAGCATGTACACATTTTGGACCAAATAATACATTGCATTTATGCACCCTTTACAGTAAAATTATGAAAGGCCAAAAGCAACTCTAATAAACTCTTAACATGTTAGTAACAGCAAAGCAACTACCTGGGAACAGAACTGGTGAGTTTAGAAAAATGCAGATGCAAGAACTCACGTTTTCTTCAGGAAATGTCAAAATCTAGTTGGACCTGAATGATCAGAACATGAGAGGCCATGACGCATACACATCTCTGCTACAAACTGATTGGAGAGATAACAGGCACGTAAACACCCAGCCGTGGACGAGAATAACCTGTGTGTAAAGCTCAGGTGGAAACGAGCGAGAGTCAAGAGTTCTAGCTGTGATGTCAGCAAGCTACTTTGATCAACAACAAAAGTGATCATTGAAAAAAACACCTGGGCTTCATACACATGGACCTCGGCCAAAAAAAAAACAAAAAAAAACGAGGCAGAGCTCATGCAAAGCAGCTCCCGCTCCTCGAATCATGAAGTTGTGAGTGGGAAGGCCTTTTCCATGACAGCGTTACTGCCCATGATGGCTCGGAAAGCTCCCGGATACAAACTTTCATCCTGCCTGGATTATTTGAGTTTGAACAGCAGATCTGCTCTGATAAACAGGGCAGAAATAGAAAGAGTTTAAAAGTCAGTGGAAGACGGGGAAAATTTACCAGGATGTGTGGAGGTGGGCGGAAATGTTGCTGGATTTCCGATACATCGTAAGAATACAAAGGCAATTAAAGAATAATAATAAAAAACAAAACAATTACAACATCAACATGCCTTAAATAAGCTATTCTACATTAAAAAAACAACACAAAAAAACAAATAGACAGTCTTCAGAGATTAAATAAATAGTCTAATAAATAAATAACATATACATATATATATATACACACACACACACCCACACCTTTATCATTATTGTCATATTTAATGCATTTTAAAGATGAGTTAAATAACCTACTCTGCATAAAAAAATTACAAAATAAAAACTTAGAATGGTGTTCCAAAAAGAAGAGCACAGAGCGGTCTTTAGAGATTAAATAAATAGTCTAATTAATAAATAAATGAATAAATACCAGTATTGTTATCATTGTCATTATTATCGTTATGTTGATAATTGCACATTATTTTCAAAATTGGGAGAATTTTATCAGAAAACACAAAATAATATTTTCCCCCCAAATCATGCAGCCCTATTTACCACATTTCAGGATGACAGAATAAATAATTTAATATAAAATAATATAACATAACAATTGGTTAACAATGTTATCTCTACTTTTGCTTGTAGATCTCAATATTTATCATTAAATAACTAAATAATCTTTTTATTTTGCATTAATGTGTAATGATTGTGTCAAAAGGCAGAAAGAATTCATGTATTTATTTAATTATTTTTATTCTTATTACGATTAATACCTTCATTCACTAGTAAATTATTTACTTATAAATGACAGTAACACAACATACAAAATACTATATAAATGTTTACTATAAAATTCCATAAATATTTTTGGGGAAAGATAAAAATGTTTTAAACTAATATTATTATTATTATTATTACTGTTATTAACATATATATAAGGCTATTAATATAGCCCAATGGTTGCTTAGTGATCAGTGTGTCAAGAAATGAAAGAATTGCACATGGGTTATTGAACACTCAAACTTTAAAAGAATCATTATCGGTCACAAAAAGAAATACCAAATCTGTCGATCTCTGTTGGAGATACTGTCACTTACTCCTCTGTGCCACATTAATGTGCTAAAATGGGCTTATGGATATAGGACACCCTCTCTCTGCCCATTTCTCTCCTCCTTTCAGCGATGCGGGCCAGAATGGTAAATAATGCAGTTGCTCTAATGATCAGCTCTGAATGGAGAAATCTGCAGCCAGCCAAACAGATGAGGGAAATAAATAAAAGATGGATGCTACAGTATAAACAAGAAGCCTCGCTGTACTCAGGGGGAAACGACAGACCTGAAATACAGAGGGAGAGCCAGAGAGACTGCAAGAATTATATTTTCATCCACTCCCCTTAGGGCACTGAAGCCCAACTCCAAATATGTGAAATACGGTGTCATTTATTATTGATTTACGCTATTTATAATCCTGCCTGGGTGTGTGTGTGTGTGTGAAACTGTCCAGCTGCAAACTCACAGAGCAGAGAGAGACAGATATAACAGCGCTTTATTACAATCAAACACGTGAGGCCACAGACTCCATCTGTCTCACAGCGTTAATAGTGCTCCCTCCAAACCTGAAAAGAAACACTGGTGTAACGATGCCGAAGACATTTACTTATGCCCATTCAGAGCTGAACTGGGATACACACAACGAATAGCACACAAAGAAACATGAGCAAAATCAAGCCGCTGAACTAAGCATTTTACCAGACAAAATCTGAACACATACATTTTTAATTAGCATTATTTTTCATACACGCTTAGAAATAAAGGTAGAAAAGCGGTCACTGGGGTGGTACCTTTTCAAAAATTGTTGGTACCTTTTTTGGTACCTTTTGAAATGATACATATTTGAACCTAATAGGTACAAAAGCGTACCTTTTGAAAAGGTAACGTCTCAGTGACAGATTTGTACCTTTATTTCTAAAAGTGTAGGGCTCCTAAATATTTATTTTCCTCAAAATAAAATAAAAAAAATGCAAAATATAGCTTGATGTGATTTATTGTCAATTTACTATAAATATATGTAAATAAAATAGTGTAATTTAAATACAGTTGTTCGTATCGTATTCCTTAAATACTTTTTAATTTTACAGTGAAATATTTCAAAAGTAATTTAGTATTTTATATATAAATAACAGTAATAATTATTATTATTGTTGTTGTTATTGATTGATGACAGATTGATTGATTGCAATCACCCATGTTGTCAGTAAAATCGTATTTATATTTCTCCCTAAATCACGCACATAAAAATAGCTAAAAATAATAATAAATAAAAATAAATAAATACTTATTTTTTCCTTTACAATAGTTCTGCATTACATAAGTCAGCATGCGATGCTAAAATATTAAATGCTTAGAAAACAGCAATTACTGTTGCAATTCTGTTTGGATATGAGCAGATAGTAGGTGGCCGAGAGAGCTTAACGCACAGCAAATAGAAAAACTCATGCAAATGAATAAAACAACTTTATTATACTCACAATACAACCACACAAAGAAATGTGTAGCATATAAAAATGTTTATTTGGTTGTGTTGTGAGCATCCGCAGCAAGTTGCAGCATGTTGAGCTCTCTCAGCCACCGTAAGATATAGCACCCATATGATATATACAGTAATGTAGATATATATACATCCAAGCCTTTTTCCAGGTAGTGAGTAAAACACTCAAACAGAAAGCCAGGATCTACAAATAAGCCTGCCCAAAGTATAGATGCTCCCAAATTTCACTCTGCTTCCCACAAACAAGATAATTGCAGCTCTTCATGCAAAGTTTGCGTTGCAGTTTATTTGCTCACTGCAGCTAATTGCTGCTTTGAATGGCTCTGGACTCTCCTCTTGGATCCCGCCAAAAATCTTTAAGCGCAAACACACACACAAGACTAGAGCGCTGCTGATGAAATGCATGGACTGAAGAAACGTCCCACAAAAAAACAGGTCCAACACTAAACAGTCTCCACGTGATTCACACTGATGCTAAAATAAAAAGCAGATTTATTCGAGCGAACTTAAAAAAAAAAAAAGATAACTGCACAAGCACTGCTCAACATCGTCCGATTCTATTTGAGTCGTTCCTGTATAATCCCGATGGGAATTTTCTTTGAGGGGAAAAGGCAGTTCCCAACAGACTTGTTATGGTAACGTGGAGGATAAAACGCTTCGGGAACATTCAAGAGACTCTGTCGAGATCTTAAAACTTGTGTAGATCAAACAAGCCTGCCCAATCGACTAAAACTCACGACACGTTCTGTGAACTGGCATATTTCGAAACCAAACAGGATATTGAGACCATCAGGATTCATTTGTCTATCAGGAATAATCGGATTGTCCGCTGGATTAAGAATTCGGTTTGTCAAATTGTGACGGAGGATCCAAAATGATCATTTTTCATATTGGCCCTCAGAAGCATTATTTATTAAAATGATATGAATTTATTAAAACATATCCTCTGTTTTAATCTTTTCAAAACACAGCTTTGCATATAAAAAAAACCCTAATAATAAATTAATAAATAAAACAATACACTGATTTGTAAAAAATAATAATAATAATAATAATAAAATTTGGCTAGACGACTTTCAGAGGAAGGAACCATCCCTATTGGCTGTTTTTCTGGAGATTAAGGCATAAAAATAAGATTTTTGCATTTTACAAATGGTAATCAAAAGATGCCTCAAAATGCATATTTCATGAGAAGCAGCCACTACTTTTGGAATAAGCACCCCAAACAAGCAATGGATTTCATGTAGAAAATACGCAGAGAAGTGTAATGAACTATTTTAGAATGCCAGCTTTCTTTCTTTGAATTTTAATAGCCTGTTTATGAGCAATCAAAATGTTAACTTCTTTTATTTATTTTTTCCTTTACTTAAATATGTTTTAAATGACATCACATTAGAGATCATTTAGAGATAGTAAAAACACATACATAGGAATCGCTGACATTCAAATTCAATTTATTATAAACAATATTTTCTTAATTTTGAATAAAAACATTTGAAAATTAATAAATATTAAAATAAAAAGATTTAATGGTTAATAAATAAATCTGTAAAAGGTTTTGATGGCAACTTCTTGATTCAAAGCAACATAAAATTAAACGTTTATTAGATATTAATAAATTGCAGAATCGATAAATGCTGACAATAGATGGTAACAAGTATTACCGCATTGGAAGTTCTATTCATAATAAAAAAGCAAATGGATTTTTGTTTGTTTAACAGTTCTGTCTAATAAATTATTATTCAAGTGATAATTTATTTTTTACATTTTCTATTATTAATCCGGCTTCCAGCAACAACAGACAATGCCAATAATCAAAAAAGTTCAATTTTACTAATTGTTACCCAATTTATTTCTGTTCCATTAAGTTCTGCTTCATCACATGGCACCAAACAGAAATGCTATATACGCAGTCAAAATAAAAGTAACAATTTCAACAATAAATAAAAAACAAAATGTAATAGTGATATTTGGTTTTAACTTATTGGCATTGACTAATTTTCGCCCCTTAACCCCTTAGCATTATTCTTAATGGTCTTAACCTAATGGTCTCTTTTTGAATGGGATTTGTACCTCAGGAAAGACACTGCTTCCTTGGGAGGCTAAGGGGTTCATTTCTCTCCCATGATCACTGTTGAGTTCTGCTTTATCATATCACGGCTGGTTGAGACACGTGTTGGTCAAAGTCACGGAGTGGTGCGTTGGAAGAGCCCAGCCATCTTCAGTCTGCTCAGGCTCTGCCGCTTTTGTTCTCTCACACTCTGATGTCAAAACAACATCAATGGCTTCTGCTGCGACGAGGAGCACGTGGGAGGAAATACCTCATTCATATTTACTCAGTCCCTCGGGGTCATCACACTCTCACAGCTGAGGCAGTGGGTGTGCTGCTCCATTAGCCCACCGGTGTCTCCACTCAAGAGCTCCTGGCCCCTGCGGACCCTGGGCTGGCCAGGCTTTGACCAGAGGCTTCAGAGATGCTCAGATCCTCTCTCTCTCTCTCTCTCAGCTGTCAGAAATGATGCGTGTGAGGCAGAGCGCTGTATGAGCATGAATAATACAAGCAGTAAGTACACAGATGCATGGAGGCTTTTAAAAGCAGAAAAATAAGGCTCTCGTATTAAGAGGAGCAAATGACGGCCGTGGTGCCATGAAAAGCGCGGAGATGATGTTAGGTCCTCGGCTCGGTGTTGTGAGGCTGGTAAAGTGCTCAGGATTGTGGGACGGCCGTTCATTAATCCTACACTGTGGATATACAGCATGTTAAGGGGATCTGTGCTGCCTGGAAACATAATCAAATTAGGCAAAATATTGAATAAACAAACATTCAAGGGGCAGAATTCAGAAATGTGTGTGTGGGAAAAAAAAGCTCTGAATTTCTTGAATAAGAGCTAAATGAGTGGATGGCATTTCAATTGGAGTTCGTCCAAATGTCCATTCATTTGCAGTATGGAAGCTGTCTGAAGTCTTGTGCGGAAATATGCTGATTAATTTGTGAGATAAGAACCATATCCGAGAACAGCTTTGTTCAGCAGATTTTTCACGTTCTTAATGGCATCAAACAGAATTGCCAAAGCTTGCAAAGAAACAGAGGCCCTTTGCATTTTTCTGTCTTGTTTTATCAAAATCCTAACTGTAGAAATACACTCACCGAAAGGATTATTAGGAATACCTTACTAATACGGTGTTTGACCCTCTTTCGCCTTCAGAACTGCAGAAGGTGCTGGAAGACACAAGGTTCTTTAGAAATGTTGGCCCATATTGATAGGATAGCATCTAGCAGTTGATGGAGATTTGTTGGATGCACATCCAGGGCACGAAGCTCCCGTTCCACCACATCCCAAAGATGCTCTATGGGGTTGAGATCTGGTGACTGTTGGGGCCATTTCAGTACAGTGAACTCATTGTCATGTTCAAGAAACCAATTTGAAATGATTCAAGCTTTGTGACATGGTGCATTATCCTGCTGGAAGTAGCCATCAGAGGATGGGTACATGGTGGCCATAAAGGGATGGACATGGTCAGAAACAATGCTCAGGTAGCCCGTGGCATTTAAACAAAGCCCAATTGGCACTAAGGGGCCTAAAGTGTGCCAAGAAAACATCCCCCACTCCATTACACCACCAGCACCAGCCTGCACAGTGGGAACAAGGCATGATGGATCCATGTTCTCATTCTGTTTACCCCAAATTCTGACTCTTCCATTTGAATGTCTCAACAGAAACTCATCAGACCAGGCAACATTTTCCCAGTCTTCAACTGTCCAATTTTGGTGAGCTTGTGCAACTTGTAGCCTCTTTTTCCTCTTTGTAGTGGAGATGAGTGGTACCCGGTGGGGTCTTCAGCTGTTGTAGCCCATCCACCTCAAGGTTGTGCGTGTTGTGGCTTCACAAATGCTTTGCCTTGGTTGTAACGAGTGGTTATTTCAGTCAAAGTTGCTCTTCTATCAGCTTGAATCAGTCGGCCCATTCTCCTCTGAGCATCAACAAGGCATTTCTGCCCACAGGACTTCCGCATACTGGATGTTTTTCCCTTTTCACACCATTCTTTGTAAACCCTAGAAATAGTTTTGCGTGAAAATCACAGTAACTGAGCAGATTGTGAAATACTCAGACCGGCTCAAAATTGCTTAAAATCACCTTTCTTTCCCATTCTGACATTCATTTTGGGAGCGATGACTCATTGAAAGTATTATTAGTCCAGAGTCTGTATATAAGATTAGTATAGCTCAGAGGATGTCATATGCGCATCAATTTTCATTGTGTATTTTCAACAAATAACTGATTTATTGCGTATTTGTGTATTAAACACAATACACAAACCAAAAGCACAATACTAAACAAAAATGAAACAAAAATGCAAAACAAAACAAATCCAACAAAACAAAAACATGTACACACACATATTATTTTTCTCCCTTATTAAAGGGCGTGTAGCTATTCAAGAACAAGACGGAGGCCAAGAAATTGGGTCAAAATATCGTCCACTCAGCCGGAAATCAAAAGTCAGTCTGGACATCGGCAGCCGTCAAGGAAATAACGGCTGTTTGAAAACATGCTTGTGGGGAAGCACGAGGTCTGTGTATCTGCGGGTAACCTTACAGCATGATTGTTTCCTCTCACTCAGTCTGTGCAATAAAGGCCATGCTGCTTCCCATAAAAGACCTATTCCTCTGCTATTAGTCCGTCTAATATCCTGCTCTCATCTCGTTACAGTCCATGTAATGCGTGGAGGAACACACGACAGGAGCCCGATCAGTCCATTCCAGCAGATTACATTAAAAAAAAGGATCTCTTTCTCAGGTTAAAATTAAAGGGATAGTTCACACAAAAATTTAATTATGTCATCATTTACCTAACCCCCCCATGTTCCAAACCTGTAGTTTCTTGTTTCTGCTGAACATAAAAGATGATATTTTGAGGCATGACGGTTACCATGCAGTTGACAGCAGCCACTGACTTATTAATGACATTATATATATATATATATATATATATACATACATATAAACAGCATTTAATATTATAATATTTGTTATGCTTTTCTATTTTCAGTTTTTACTGGACTATGTTTTAGTAACTTGTTCTTTTTTTTGAGTTTTTAAAAATATCACTAAACAGATCTGATTTATTTGTAAATTCAAGTTTAAGTCATTTTAGTTGATCAATTCGAGTTTATTTTAATTAGGCCTCA
This sequence comes from Enteromius anoplus, assembly GCA_032359395.1. Classification (NCBI taxonomy): domain Eukaryota; kingdom Metazoa; phylum Chordata; class Actinopteri; order Cypriniformes; family Cyprinidae; genus Enteromius; species Enteromius anoplus. Next base: position 18,363,015 of record JAUMHG010000047.1, read on the forward strand.
AGAAAGCGTTTCTAATTTTTATCTTGTAGTTTTAATCATTTTCACCTGTTTGTAATGTTTTTTTCGCCCTCTCATTCATTCAGTTTTTATGTATAATTATGCAGTGTAGTGTATTAATTATTAGCGTACTTTCTTTCAACGTTAAAACTAATACTGCGCTGAAATATTTTTTTTTTGCTCATGGAATATCCTGTTTAACTCAAAAACAGAGATGACAAATGGGCTGCGATTGCTGTTTTGTGTTGACTATAATATGCAAAGACACCTTTAAGTAAGACGTAGGTTGTGTTCCCACTAAAATGTTTTAGAAAACTGGTTTACAAAAATCACTACTTGCAATTCCAGTTGGTGATACTTAGAGAGCAGAAACAATGCACTCGACCTTTGATTTGAGAAGGAATTGCATTTCAAACTGATAGAAAATCACGGGTGGAAACTGTTCTCCGGCAGGTCGTAGAAAAGCATGTGGTGTGGTGGATGAAGGCTAGTATTGATCTGCTCTGGTCCTGGCAACATTTAGAGCATTATGCAATGCTCCTCTAATAAGCCATTACGGTCAGTTTGACTGACAGCTGGACTCACAGACTTAGACTGCTGGAGAATGATACATCCGTCAATCAATCAAAACACTCAAGCTGTCAATCCATCAGTGGCAGGAGAATGCAGAGATTGATTGATTGCATTTATGTAGAACGGACACCATCGTAGTCACAGCACACATCTGGACAGATACGTTCTGATTACGAGGAACCAACTGCTCACACAAAAGAGAGAAAGAAAGAAAGAGTTGACAAAAAAAGATTGGTATTTCTTAGTATCGTGCCTTTACTATAGTTACCAATGAAGACCAGCGATAATAATCTTCATTTTTAAATGACATAAAAATGAAGTGTCTAAGGGTGCTTTCACACCAGCCTCATTTAGTTTGGTTGAATCGCACTAGAGTTCGTTTTTCTACTTGGTACGGTTCGTTTGGGCACGTGTGAATGTAGCAATCGCACCCGAGTGCGCACCAAAAAAGCGTACCGAGACCTCCTTGAAGAGGTGGTCTCGGTACGCTTTCAAACGAACACTGGAGCG